>JAZKJV010007543.1:600000-998156 GCA_037367405.1 Ottelia alismoides | reverse complement strand
TGGGGTAAATTGCACATCTGAACCCCACCTTTTTGTATTTATTATTTTAGTCCTGTAAAAAAAAGTTTAGCGTTATAAAATAAGACGGAAATTTTGGTAAATGGACCCCCGCACTTTTTGTAATTACAATTAGGTCCATTCCCATATCACCTCAAGTGTCGTCCCACATGAGGTGGCAAAATTGCAGTGATGCCTCTGCTAGTTTTTGTATTTATGATTTAATCTAATAAATTGAAATTAACGTTATATATTTTTGTGAAAATTGCTGAGAGGCCCTTGAGCTTTTTGCTAATTACGTTTTGGTCCCTCCCTAGTTTGAGTCACGTGTTGTCCCACGTCTTGGTGAAATTGTGTGTATACGCCTAATGATTTTATAATTGTTAAACAGTTCATTAAATTTTTATTCACGATGTATTTTTTGGATATTCGCACAGAACCCCCTGGACTTCATCTTATTTACAAATATTCCCCTACCAGGACATATATTTTTGTGTCTTTATCAATTTATTAAAAATAGCTAATGTGATCCTAAAATTCCAAAAAAAATAGGATAAATGCTTCATGTCATATATTTTCACGCTATTATTTTTAATTAGTATTTTATCTATTTATTAAAAATGAAAAGGAGCATCTTTTTATCCTGTTTACATATGAAAATTCCAAAAAATATAAAAAACTTTGAAAAATTAAAAAAAACCATATATAGCATATTTTGGTATTTATTGAGTTCAGAAAACAAAAACCCCTAAAAATAGAAAAAGAAAATGAAAAAATCATAAATCTCCAAAATCCAACAAAAAATATAAAAATTCTACAAAAATACTAAAAATATCTTTTTTATAATTATATATATATATTATTTTTATATATTAAAATTTATGTTAGTAATTTTAGGACTCATTTCTTATTTTTAAAACCCAATTCAATTTCAAAACATATACTAATCCCTTATTCAAGATATTTTTGACTTGAAAAACGTATAAAATCTAGCAAAAATCCCAGAAAAATAACAAAAAATTAGAAAAATATAAAAATGACAAAAACATTATTTTTACTCTATTTTATCTAATTTGAAATTTTTTATCTATATGGTGTTTATATATACTTTATATTGTAGTTATACATATTGATATATACATATACAAACATATATAGATATATAATATTTAAATTAAAAAGAAATATAAAAAATGAAAAATATAAAAAGGAAATACAAAAATATAAATCCAAAAAAAATATATAATTAAAAAACCCACAAAAATAATAAATTGAATGAGAGATAAAAGATAGAATTTTTGTGCATCTATGTTGCCTCCTCCTCCCGTTTGCTCCCAGTGTTCGACCTCTACACATGCTTACACATATACACATTTGCATGTAGATTTATAATAAAATTTAACTTCACATTTTTATTATTCATTACTTGATTCTGATTGTGGATTAATTGTTGATTGATTGAGATTTTTTGTCGATCACCTTAGCGACTCCGCTCCCGCCCTATGTGGAATGCAAGACTAATGGAAAATCCTAGTTATCAAATGGCTCCATTGCCAGGGAGCAACGTCGTGCAGTAGGAGATTATTTGATTTTCTGTCTTACATATCTTGTTCATTCATTTATTTGTTGTTGTATTTATTTATTTATTTATTCATTTTCACTATTATTTGATATTATTGATTGACTGTTCTGATCACTCTCTTTGTTTGTCTTTGATGCGAGGAACCGCCACGTGAAGGAGGACCTCTTAGGAGGACCGATGCACCCAAGCAAGGTGGAGTCAACTTTTCTTGCTCGGATGACAGGAGAGAGCATCAAAGGCAGATAGAGATGATTTTTTGCAGACAGTCTACTTTTTCTGCATTTTATTCATTATGTATATTTATGTGAGAGAGTGACCCCATAATTGTAATAACTCAGGACTCTCAGAGACACTTCAACTTCCCGAGGTCCAGTGCCTGAAGGATTGTTCCCTTGGGAGCCTTGACGGTTGACGGCTTTATAACTTTTATTCTATTTTTATTATTTTGTGTGAATGAGCCTTAGCGTAGGAATTTATTGCCGATAGATTAAGGTCCAAAGCCACTAATATATTTGCATGTACCTATAGATGCGCTTCTAGACTTAGTCAAAATAATAATTATCGGTTATTTAACTTCCAACACGTGCACCGTGAGAGACGTTGTACATCGCTGACAAGACCCGTTGTGGCGGGGCACCGAGACGTCTCCAAGATCGGACTCTAGGGTTTGATTCTGAATAATTGGCATATGTTCTTCACGATAAGAACAGTTACTACTCTAGGGCGATTTTGTCAGCTTGCATTTTCATATAGCATAGGTTTCAATTCTGTCTTGCATCCTGCATGGGGAGAGTTGGAAGCACTGTAAGTCTTCTTACTTCGCATACATCATCGATTTTCGACTTGCGTGGCTTTTCCGATCTTCTCCCTCTAATTTTGCTCATCTAGGTTGCTAAATTGAATTGAAAACCCCGTTAGGCACGTACATTGAAAAACAACCAAAAAAGGTGATAATCAAAATAAAATCGGGATTGATAACTCGACTTGATCTCTAAAATAAAATGTAATGAATTCATTGTCTTTGGGAAAACAACCCCTCCTTGTATGCGCATTTTATTCTTACGCACACGCTAAGGATTAGTGCCCAAATCCCAAGCCTATCTTCGGTGTGTACAACTTTGTGATGATCACCTAACTCTAAAAATCAACAAGATAAAAAGACCACATCCCGGTCTTCACTGTGTTGAGTATGTGAATTGGGGGTTTGCTTTGTGCATTGATTGTGACTTGGAGTCCGTTTGCATTTTCATACCTCTTTGAGTTTTGTGGTTCCATCTGTGTAAGTCATCCTTTTTTTCATCTTTGAGCCCCTCTATCTCTCTCTTATACATATATCTCCTCATTTGCATTGAGTCGTGAAATTGGGTCTTGAGTTTCACATTCTTTGTCAGATTTTGCGGCTTTTCTCTTTGCCCTTATCACCCACGTATGGTTCGATTCGAGTAGACTCTCTCCTTGAACCACAATTTTGATTATGTACACCTTTCTCTCACCCACCCTCCTCGTATACCCCGTATCATCTCTTCTTTTACCCAGGATTGTTGTGCTTGGAGATATAGCCCACATCGAGGATTATGACTTACATTGATTATTAGAGTAAGTAAGTCGTGTTTTGAGAATGCCGAGATTGAGTTACTTCTCTTGGTGGATTTAACTTTCGGTATGTGCATAAGAACTTATTGAGGACTTTGATGAGGCACGATTATTATGTGTGATTATTATTTGATGATTTTAGTCTCGCACATTGGATTGAGAATGCGACATATTTTGATGGTTCGATGATGATTTCATGAGTTATGACTTATATATAGGTTCCCACCATATTGATTCAGAGGTTTGATTGACTGATCTTGATTTGTACTTCAGAGTGGTCGTGTGTAGAACCCACATGATCTCTCTCATCATCTGGATTGACCCATCCTCGATCTCCAGATTCACTCATCCACCCATTGCACCTCGAGGATTTCTGATTGTCTTTCGTGCCATCTCAACTGATTAGATTGACTTGAGGGATATATTGTCCTTGACCTAATTATTTGTCCCTCATATGATCTTATGCCCTCCGGATGAGTGGTTGATTGATTGCTTTTGAGGACCTGAGATTTGATGCCAGCAATCCCAAGACTTGATTGGTCTAGTTCGTATTACTCCTCGAGGTCTATCTGCAGAATGATACGACACATTCTTTACGATCGGTTTCATATACTGACTCTGTCTCCATCTTAGCAGAGCCCGAAACCGCATCGTCTGATTTGACTTTTTTTGGCCTCCCTACTGATTGTGCGCCCGACCTGTAGGTGCACGAGGCCATTTCCATGGACTCCTTTGAGTCTTCTCTCCTTAACGGTACTCACAAGTATGAGCTTCACCATTCCTGATTATTCATTGCCTAGTTCGTAGTGCTCTCCGAGGGTTATATGCTAGAGACTATGACACCTTGATAGATCTTGCAGTCTCTTCTGCTGGTAGACGATCTGTCGTCTACCGAGACCATTTTGATTGACTTCTGTGAGTACTCTCTCCTTGACGACCCTCGCGAGGATGAGATCTGATCTGACTATTCCATGCTTAGTTTGCATTGTTCCTTGAGGACTATCTGTGGTAAAATGCAACATTTTAATTATGCTCAGTTCCCCTTGCTGACTGTGGCTCTGATCTAGCGGAGCATGGAGCCGAGTCATTTGATATATTTTCTGGTCCCCACTATCTTCTTGTATCCTATCTGTTGGAGCTTAGGACCCACCTGACTAGACTCTTTTGAATCTGGTTTCCTTGATGGTCCTCGTAAGGATGAGACATCTTTCTCTGATTATTCAATGCTTAGTTGGCATTATGCTCCCCGAGGGTTGTCTACAGGATGCTGCCACGTTTTCTTGCTCAGTCTGGTAGGAAATATGTCTCCTACCGAGACCGCTTCTGTTGATCCATCTGATGGATCTGACTCCTTTGAGTTCGCTCACCTTGACGACCCTCACAAGGGTGAGCTTCTGTTCTGATTATTCACCGACTAGTATGTATTACTCCTCGAGGGTTATCTGCGGGAGGGTACATCATCTTCTTTGTACTCGGATTCCTTCTGGTGTCTCCCAATTGGTGGAGCACGAAGTCGAGTCTAATGATTTTCGTACTCGGTCTCCTCCCTAGTTGTGTCTTCTTTTTGTTGGAGCACGGAGCCGAATCTTATGATTACTCTCTAGTTTCTTCTCACCTTAAGGACCCTTGCAGGGTTGAGCCATGTCTTGTGTTGTTCGGTGTATTCCTGCGACTTTTTGACTCTATGATCACCGGATATCACAATGTAGTCTCTTGCTCTTCACTTTTAGACTTTTCTGAGACTATGGTTGATTTGGAGGAGTCTGTACTATTCTTTCTTCCTCTAAGTCTTACAGTATCAGCTCCGCTCACTCAGTCCTTCCTTATGAGCCGATATTTTGCTTTCACTATTGGTCCCTGGTTTAGTTGTTGATCTCTTGTCCCCGGTAGATGACACCCACTTGACTGCATGCCCGAGTGTCTTTTCACTGTTAGACTACGCTCTCATTCTCACAGGGAGACGATGACGAGAGACGGTATTTGCTTACCAGATACCATCCTGTACTTCACATTCGTTATTTGTTGTATATACGTGTTGTGTATTCTATTCCTTCTTTCTTTCGTATGTATTGTGTGCCCTAGATCTTGCACCATATATGTGTGTCTATACTTAGGATGTACTTTGTCCTAAGTATAGGGGTACACACCTTGTTGTTCTTTCTATGTTTTGTTTAATCACTCCTGTCATTGCCTATACATAGGGATATCTCACCATAAGTATAGGGGGAGTGATGCGTACATTCTCTATGATCTGTTCATCTATCTGTATATATCTATCTTATCTTATTTTCTTTTTTCCTTCTTATTTGTCTTTTTCTACATAAAAGGTGTCGCCCCTTTGTGTCAGTTTTCTGTACTTAGGACATACTTTGTCCTAAGTATAGGGGGAGTTCATTGATCCCCTCCACTGTCTCCTTTCTTTTTGATTTGCTCTGCTATACATAGGGATATCTCACCCTAAGTATAAGGGGAGACAGCTCGAGCTGTGATTTGTTTAGTCCCACCCTTGACCCTCCCTACGTTGTGTACATTCTGCTATACTTAGGATTACTTGATCCTAAGTATAGGGGTAAACAACCAAATTCTTATTCATTTATCTCTTCATTTTTTCATCTTCTTATTCTTTCAGTCGTTGTAGTATAAGCTTTTCTATACTCAGTACGAGTTATGTCTTCTCTTTCTTTTTTCGATCTATGAGGACATAGCTCTGCTTAGTATAGGGGGTCGTATATACTCTGCATATACTTCAAGCCATAACTCGTGCTTTCGTGTTATAATTAATAACTATGGCTAAAAATACTATATAATTCATTAAAACCAATCAATAATGATTTTAATTACTCAAATTATTTTTCTATATACTGATTAATAAATTAGGTTAAAAATATTTTTGGTGAAATGATTTGAAAAATGGTGTGAACCGCTTGAAAAACTTTTTGTGAAATATTTTTATCCTTTTTAAAAATATTTTGATTTGTAAAAATTCTTTTCTTTGTGTGAAATAAAGGATTTGAAAACCTATTTGCAAATGATTTTGAAAATTATTGTGAAAATAGTCTAAAAAATGTATATATATTGTTTGAAAAATATTTGCAAAATGGCTTTCAAATGTTTGTAAATATTTGAAAAAATTATTTTGTACTATAGTTTTGAAAATTATTTTCAAATAAATTTGAGGAACAAAAGCATCATTAAATAAATAATATGTACATAAAATTCATTACCAATTATATAGATACCTATAAAATAACTTTTAAAATTTGTGAAATTCTTTAAATTGTTAAGTCTTGTCAATAAATAAAGAGAAGCACGCCTGTGTAAATAGTTGTACATATTTTATACTTTATGTGCCAAAAATTATTTTTATTTGCAAAATTCTTTGTGTAAAAATTCTTTTTCTTTTCAAAAATTCTCTAAAAAATTGCATCATTCTTTCTGCATTGTACATAGCATTCATATTCTTTTGACTGAGCTTGATGATTGAACTAGTCCAATAAAGTCGAAGAGTGGTTTGTTGGACTTATTGCACCTAACTGCACTGGAACCTTATGGGAACTAGATTTAAGGTACTTAAGATCTATTCAGACCTAATTCTTTGAGACTCAGGGCTGGATTCAAGTCACCTCAACTGACCAACTATAACTTTTCGAGACACACGCATGACTCTTGTCGGTCGTGACCTAACTTGGCACTTGTACCTTTCACTTGGCTCAACTTAGTTGGAGTGGTGAGGAGGTTGGATTTACCGGTCTGAGACACACATGGGTGGAAACATTTGTCCTCATCTAGGGAGGGAAGTGCACCCCAACCTGGTCCAGTTACAATGAAGTCGAATGACATGAGGGTGGGTTGCAATAAACTTCAAAAGAGGGATAGTCTTATGGCTCAAGAGGAAAAATACCTTATGTAAATGGTGTTGTAAATATTATGTTGAAAAAAAACTCCAAAAAATATGGCATGCTTGTAAATAAAAATAAAATATCTATCGGAGTATGTATATATGTTGTATAGAAAATAAGCAAGCTTGAGCATCAAAGTTATACCATGTGAGCCTGCAGCTGGATGACTTGACTACATTAATCCTGCTTCCCAGGATAGGTAGCTACACTGGATACCGTCCATTCTTTTCTTCACCTCCTCCTTTTGAGTTGGATGCCACTTGAACTTAGAAGGGAATACCCCTCTCCTCGAGGACAGAGTGCTGGATTGGGAATCATTGGGTTGCCATTCTGGAGAAGTCAGTTCCTTTGTCATTTCAGTTGGGGAGAGCCACTATCACTTACACTGTACAAGTCAGCTTCATAGTCATAAGGGTTAGCGTATGATGTAGGCTAGTTCTGACCTAGCAATTGAGGTGGTTTGAACCAAGTTCTATGACTCTCGAAGGCTGTTGTGTTTTAAATTTGGTACCCGAACAGGTTCCACACACATTCTCACACCAAGGTCTAACCTAAGCTCCAAACTTTGACTTTGTATAGATAAGTTTAATAATCATAATTAATTCCATTTATTCTTTATTCTTTCTTTTTCTTTTCTTCTTATTGTTTATTCTTTTTGTACTTATTGTATAAGTGTTTGCTAGGGACTAGCAAAGGTAAGTATAGGGGGGGTGATGAATCTCCGTTTCATCACCTTTATTATATCATTTTGGCCTTAAAAACTTTAGCTAATGCATGTAAATATCATTAATTTGTGCATAATAACATTCATTATTTATTGTACTACTTGTATATAAAATAAGGTTTTTAATGCCAAAATTATATAATAAAGAGAAGAAAAAAGGAATAAAATATTGAAAATATTTTATGACTCTAAACCCTGAGACCAAGTCCAGAATGGAGTTGGTCGATAAGGAATAAATTAGGGGGAGATAAGGGCCAAAAATACATTTATTTATTCATTATTCATGCATTTTTTATACCTATTTTATTTTTTTATTATTTATTAATCAAATAAAGAAACTTTGTACATGAAATTTATAGATAATAATGTAAATAAAAATATAAAATTGAGTTTGTACAAAAATAATACACTGTGTTCATTTCATACACAAAATAAAAAGCCAAAAACCAAACTTCACAAACCCATATCTTTCAAATAAAAATTCAAAACGTATCAAACTCATCTTAATTGTATATAACTTTTTAAGAGCTATTTAATGGTGGTGGTTTTATATTTTTTGGAGTTACCATGTGAAGGTTAGGTTTTGGGCCCTCATTATACATTCTACCGATTAAAATATTCATTTTATTCATCCCTTATTATTTTTACAAATTTATATTTTTATTTTGTTAACATAATTTATAGCATATGTGTATATTAAAATCAGAACAAAACCAAAAGGAAGATACGAAATAAAATAAATCTATGTGAAAACATAGATAAAACACATATATCATATATGTATATAAATAAAAGGGAAATATAATCTTTAATTCTTTACTATTTATATTTTTATAATATTGTGCATATCATTTACGTTCTATTAAAAATACAAAACCAAAATAAAAATCATTAAAATCCATTAAAATAAAATAATACATAAAATATAGGTAAAATACCTATAAATATACCTGCGCAATATACTTACCTATTTATTTAAGTGTAGAAATAACATCCTGAAAACAAAATAAAAATATATTTACACTCATAATTCATAAATACATAAAATAAATAATAAAATAAAATCTACAAAATAAAAAATAAAAATGCACAAAACATAGATGAATATATCTATAAATACATTATTAAAAATTAACTACTAATAAATAAAACCAAAAAATAAAGAAAAAATCATAATAAAATACTACATAAAGTACTAAACAAAATTTATTTTATAATAAAAATTAATAAAATCATTTACTATTTTTAATTAGTTATTCTTTACTTAAATTTCTTGTTTTATCGTTTAGTGGGCCGCATGGCCCAATGGCTGCGCAGGGACTGTTGATCTCTCGTCAACTGTCCTATCTACTACTTGGCCCGTCAGAAATGTCTATTCCCCCAACTTCCACCCTTTTTCCCGATTGATCCATCAATCAATCGGCCTCGCTTCCTTTAGCAAAAATCAACATTTTTAATCATAGATCCACGCCATATCATTTAATCAATTGTATATAGCATTGATTCATTGATTTTGACCGGTCAAATAAGGGTGCCACACGTGTTTATAAATAATGACCTCCTTCTTCCTTCTCAAATTTGGTAAACTTTCTAAGCCTTTCTACCCCCGCCTTCGGCCTAAGCGAGCTTCTTCGTGACAGTTTGGAGCCCCTGGATGGTCCAGGCAGGTTGAAGGAGGAAGAGCTTGCACCCACGACGTCGCTCTAATGACCATCCTGCTCCCTGGTGTCACAACCAGGTACGAGCTGCATCTTTACTTATTTTAGATAGATTTTTGTTCCTACTTTTTAATCATGTAATTAGATTAGTCATTAGTATAGTGTTTTAGCTTAAAATGGGTCATTCGTAGTTCGCTGGAGCTCCGCTCTGACGAACGATTCCGATGTATACCCGTTGTTTCCGACCCCACTGACCGCCCTCATTTCTTTTCCACTCGCCTCTCCATCTCCCAGCCACCCGAAACCAACCGGATCCTCTCTTTGTTCCGTGAATCGAAGATCATCCAGCACCTATCGCCGGAGCTTCATCACCCATCTCATTTTTTCATGCCAATAGCTTTACTTACGGTCGAGGAGGAGCCCCTCGAGCCGTATTTCCTTCCTGTGCAGGTTAGGCGTACAAAGGAGCGCCAGAAGACGGATCTGCAGTTGGCCGGAGGTTCCTGGGCACCCATCTCTTCCCCGACCTCGCGAAGGGCCTTCGGTCGACCTCGTACCATTTTGATGCCTCTAGGAGATAGAGACACCTGCCAGGAAGTGTTTGGGACCCTTTGAAGGATATAGAATTATCCTCAAGCGCATCACGAAAGCGTGATCGTCGTATCGGATACGACGAGGAATGACTAGTCGTACTAGTTGTTCGGTGCAGCGGAATTTAAAAAATTTTATTCGATGAAACCACATGATCCGAGAACCATTCTTAGATCGTTTCATCTATAACCACAACAAGTATAATGCAATACCTCTTGAAGCGTGGTTGATCAAGTCTCTAAAGAAAGAGACCTCCTGTCTCAAGTCCGGTCGTCGGCGAGACTGCTTGCGAGCGCGGGGATGAACCGCGTTGTCCTCGCAATCCAAGAAGATGATCCAAGCATGGTTGCTCCTGATCTCGTCGCACGAGATCAAACGTCTCCTTCGTGAGAGGAACTCTCCAAGAAGACGGAGAACCGAAGAATGTCGAAGCGGCGGCGCGGTGGCGAAGGCGACGACGGTTCTCTCCTCTAGGGTATGGTGGACGGCCACCAACAAGAGAGGGAGAGAGGGCTGGCATGTATGAAGAAATGAGGGAGAGAGAGCTCCAATATTGCAAGTAATTAGAGAGCATAGTATGCCTCTCTATTTATAGGGTTTTGGGATCCATGGATCTCAATCCATGGGACACATAAAATCAATGGGTGAGATTGATTTGTGTCAATGCAATGGCCAAGATTGTTGTTGTCAAAAGCAACAAATTTAGGTCAAAATATATTTGACAAAATCAAATATAATTTATTCCTAAATCAACCCAACAAATAAGGAGAGAAGATACATGGAGATTTCATCTCCATGTACTTTCCAAGTGGACGATCACACATTCCTTATAGGAATGTTGTGCCGCCCCTTGAGATTGCATGGAGATTGCAATCTCATGGAAATCCATGAGATTGCATATCTCCTTGGAATCTCTCTCTTATTTATTTGCAACAAATTTATTGGATTTTATTCTTCAAAAATAATTCACAATTATCTTTGAGAATATTGCATTCTTGCCATGTAAAAAATTGTGAATCATATTCACAACCGAAAACAACATATAATTCATATTGTTAATTAATTACACAATGTGTATCCAATACACATAATAATTAATCAACATATATAAATTATAATTAGCTCTCTCTAATACATTATAAATCACATTTATAATATATTATGAATAATTGGATATTTCTATCCACATTATTCTTATCCACATTAATTAAATCACATTTAATTAAATTGGATAATTTCTTCACACATCAAGATGATTAAATCACATTTAATCATTATTTCTTCATTGCTTAGATCTTATGGAATTATTCTTGAACCCTTCAAGAATAATGCAATCTCTCCGCAGATACTTGGAGATAAGGACAGGGCGATTGTATTGTTCCACGTTTTGTGACATGGATATTGAGATCATATCTCAAATCCAGATCGCGGGCCTCCTATAGATGCTTGATTAAATCAAGACCGTAAATCTAATCTTCTCATTGTATCTGAATCACATTCAGATCAATGTCCAACACTTGGACTAAGATCAGATTACTTCTCTACCGAGAGGAGTCACTAAAATCCAGACCCGTTTCATCACTCCCTAGGAATGGAAGCGTCATGGTTATACAATCGTTTATGATCAAATCACCCTCAGGTATTCCCAATACCTGTACATCCTGCATACTGGAAGACTCAGACTAAACCCGAAGTATTTGATCAACTTTATACTGTCTACTTCATGGTTTTATCAGTAAGTTTCTCATTCGATCATTGGGAGTTGGTATCAATCATACACTTTTCAAAAGCGTATATTATACCTAGATCTTGATCATATACTAAAAGTATATATCAAACCTACAAATTCAGTCAAGCTTCCAAAGCGAGACGACCATGCGCATGGAATTTGATTCTTCCCAATATCTCATGAGTGAGCTCATGTCTTCCGGTTCAGTAACTGAACCTGTATGATCCCTTTGAGAGATCGTATTACTCATATGCCCTTATATGCACACCAGCGCGCCGGTGTATAGACCTTGATTAGGTCATCAACCTATTGGTCTGCCAAATGTACATACTTAGACATATAGCAACACATCTGTCTCCGGTCAGAGGATGCGTGCCTATATCATGACAGCATACGATATAGGACTTTGATTATCTCGATCTCGTTAAGTCAACTCTTTGACCTAACTAATCTGACACCTCTGAATCTCTATTCCTATGCAGAGGACCTGCATCAAGAGGTCGGTCAGATATCAGCCTAAAGAGATAAGGATTGCCATCTCCTACTCAGGCTGGAGATCATCTCTTAATAATCATTTGATGGTGCTTGATGAGTCCTCAATCTAACCCTTTAGATATTCATCCAAGCACCAGCCTCTATGATTCAATAGTTGAATCAACAGCTGTATGATTATTAAGATGGCCATAGTACATAACCCTAATTGTACTAAGGGACCTATTATGCAAATTAATTATTCGTCATTTCAGATCAGGGAATGATATTTTGCAATAACATTTATTGCATAATGGCTCGTCGTGGGCTCGCATTTCCAACAATCTCCCACTAGCCCAAAGAGCCATTAATGGGCTAATCATTTAATCCCGCACTCATGTGACAATCATAGGCTATTTAGAAAATAGCTAGGTAAGTTGATCAGTCACTCTATCCCCGCAAGACTATGCCAAGTCCTTTTACGGCACTTGCATATCCCCAGTAACAGTGTTCGCATCTCATGCGAATGTTGCATCTTATGCAACTAATACTCAATCTTATTAGTTATAGTGTCCTTGACACTACAGCTTAACAATTATTACAATCAGTATTTCCATAATCCTTATCAGAATATCCTTATTCCTGGAGATCTCTATCTCCTAAGGTATCTATAGTTAAGACCTTTTAGATCACTATCTATAAAGTCTTAAACTTTTGAAGATAAGACTTTGAGATCACTATCTCAAAAATCTTGTCATCTATGAAGATTTTGTTATTACTGCAACCAAGTGTTTTATTTCCATAGTAGGATTAGTAACAGTTTACTACTCCCACTGCATGGCAGCCATCTGGCTTTTGTACACCTCTAGCATACACCCGGCTTCTCAGAACTGATGCCCAAAGGCAAGTAGTTCTAGCATTCACTTCCTTAACTCTTTGAGGTGCTATCCCTTTAGATAGGTCAGTACCATATCTTAAGGGATGGAAGCCATTACTGGAATTTTCCATAAAATGGAATATGTCCAAGATGTACTATAAATGTGACAGTCCCATTATCCTCTTCTCTTTGCTTCTGAACAACTTCAGAACTAAGATCTGAGAGGCATCTTTGAAATCATATTTCAAGTTATGGAACAACCAGATTATAAAACACTAATTATTATCCTTATATCATTTTTAAATGATTAGGATATCATCTACATTTAGCACGATGAACACAAAAGCACTCCCACTAAGCTTCATATGGTTCATCAAGATTCTATCTGAAATCATAACATTTATAATTTCATCAAATCTTATGATCCAACTTCAAGAAGCTTATTTGAGTCCATAGATGGATTCCTTAGCTTGCACACCTTGCTTTCCTCAACCATGAAGCCCTGGGGCTACTTCATATGAATATCCTCAAAGAGGCATTTGTAGAGGAATGCAATATTGACTTACATCTTGACGATGCAATAGTCAAGTTATGTAGCTAAGGTTAGCAATATTCTGATGGTTTTAAGCATGGTCACCGAAGAGCAAGTCTCATTGCAACCAATATCTTCTCTTCCAGTGTGTAGCTTATGGCTACGAACCGTGCTTTGAAGATCTCTACCTTCTCATCAGGTTCCCTGTCTCTTGAAGATCCATTTACACCTTTACAGGTCTTACCCATATAGGTGGATCCTCGAGGGTCCATATACAACACTTGTATATGAAGTCTACATTAGACTTTTATTGCTATCCATCTATCCATGCTATGATCTTCAGAAGCTTCATCACATGAAGTTCGATCATTGTCAGATTTCTCTAACACATGGAATCCTTCATCAAACTCATTTGAAGAGGTATTAGTGTTTCATCTTTAATTGTCCTTTTAGTTTCCAATTTCAGGAGTCTCATTATAAATGAGTTCCTACACTTCATTTTCATCTTGATTCTCAAGAGTCTCAACCTCTAAGAATCACATTCTTAGAGATAAGATACTTTAAGAATCTCAAGGTTATAAAGTAGGTATCCAATACCATCCTTTATTTTCCTAATGAAGCAGCACTCTCAAGTGCTAGATTCCAACATACATGGAACCTTATTAAGGATATACATTGTAGTCTCTACTACACATATATAACTGGAAACTAAGGGATAATTATGCTAAAATTCAACATTGATAAGATCATGTCACACATGATCCAATTGTATCTACCTATAACTCTTTTGAGTTAAGGTGTGTTAGGAGGATTGAGATAGAAATGATATTCATATCTCCATAAGGTATTCTTCGAATTTATCTAGTAGGTACTTGCTACCTAGATTAGATCAAATTCATTTTATCTTCCTTCAAACTTTGGTTCTAAACCAAAATTAATGAAATATTTGAACATTTCAAAGGTTTCTCAGGTGAAGAGAAGAAATCTCATATCATACAATCATCAATAGATATCACATATCCACAATGTTTACTATGATATAGATGATCCACATACATCAATATGTATGAGATCCTGAATACCTTGGCATCTTACATAATTCCCGAAGAAGGGTGTATTCGACAATATTCATAAGTATGTAAGTTTTGAAATTTTAGACATTCTAAAGTTTCATCTCTTACTATTCTATTGATCAAATCAATAGACAAATGTCCAAGGCTTGATGCTAGATCATTGGCAAATGATCTTCATCCTCCTATTGATCTTAAGGTTTAATTTCAGTATTCAGAAATGTTAATGAACCATTCATTAATTTTTCTAATTTATGTGGAGTCCACTAGATTTTAGATTACTATCTGAAATATCTTCATCATAACTCTTTATGATAGTTCTATCTCAGAATTCATGTTTATTTCCAACATTTAGAAACAAACAATGAGTGTATTCTTATATCTAGGTCATAGAGACATTCTCTACGACTAAGGGCTCTCCCACTGAAATTAACAAGTCTATTAATCCAACAGAGATTGTTGCAACAATTGCATCAATATTCATGTGGACAACTATAAACCTTTAAGACCAAATTTTCCAGTCTTCTAAAACATATGCAACCCATTGCAAATGTCATCAGAAGATTGAGATACAATTATTTGACTTTATCTTATTCAATAAGTAAGTCAATATCAATGATTTATGTAGATTATTCTGATGCTCCATCCGAGCCCTTTTCTAAGGATTCTAGACAGACTTGATAGTCATACTATCAACACATCAACTTATTACAGTATTGGCATTCATCCAACTCTTTGGATGTCATATGGAAGTCACAGAAGTCCAGTCAACTCTTGACTTTCCTTCTTTCTTGGGTCCAACCCATGCTTCCATTGCGCCCCCTTTATCTATAAGCAACCATTGCTTAAGACTAAGGATCTCTTACAATAAATTCAAAAGAATTCAAAATAAGAGTATTTCAACATTTATTTATGCTTCATTAGATTCACACAATATGAATACTATGAAGCTTCATGAATGACTAGAGTATAGACAGTAGAATAATGACACTCATCATCTACATCCATCTAAACTCATAAAACATAGGTTCAGGTAGGTACTCAAACAATTTGACTACATCATCTCTTTATAGAGATACCATTCTACATAATGCAGAGAACCATGTCACTCATGATTAAATGTCAAGAGCACATATGTATGCCAGAAAATCTTCATTGATTTTATAAGGATTATATGACAATTATGATCATCATCAACATGTCACTTCCAAAGTACATTTGATGATACCAAGACTATAGAGACATACAAACCCTAGGGTTGTAGTCCTATTATCTATTTAATTGTCATTTCTCAATATTATGAGGAAATTTGCACATTGCAACCACATACATTATGTGTTCAATTGCAAGTACAATATCTGGATCATGAGTCCAATCCAAGATATTTCACTGGTTACTATTGAGTATATCATTGAGTGGGTTTTAATGAAGGATTATCTGAAATAAGAAATTTGCATAAATGTATGTATTTATATATACATATTTTACTTTGATTTAGGAATTTTTATATCAAAGTTGTCTTGCCTTGTCAACACTGAAAGTTCATTCCCTTAATCACTTTCAATGTAAGAGATATACTTACCATTATATCTCAAGCAAGATCTGGGATCTCCTTCCTTATCTTTGTTGCATCCCAATAATATGAGAACCTACAACTCAGATAAAAAGAAGCGGGAACACATTCCGCCTTGCAAGTCCAACTTGCATCTCCCAATTCGGTCTTTAACACCCGGGCCCACCACCCCTAAGGCGATGTTGACCCGTCATTAATTGAACCAACCGTCAACAGGAATACAACTCGCTATGCGCAATCTAATATCGCCCCAATAATATGAGGACCCGATATTGGGGTCACTACGCAAACGTCCTTACTCTTTCGAGAAACGACGAGCCCGATCCAGATGCGCTTGCATACAGGAGCTGTCACTTCGGACAGGCGTCTCCCACATGCAATCCCTGGCGACGGAACCCTCCGCCTTGACGGGAGACCATGGATGTCACTTATGTGATCCTCCATATCGTATTCAAATTTTAATTAATTATCGTGAATCACATTCACATAATTAATTCTTCCAAGGGAATTATTAGCTCTAATCAAAATAGAGTATTCCAATTGGACATAATCAATTTAATCATATTAAAATAATTATCAATCCAATTCAATTAATCAAACTTGATTATTTTACTTGAATATATATATATATGGTAAGATCTCAAAATACGTATTAATTCGAATTTTAATAATTAAAAAAATACATCTTAATCCTTCGGACATTATCCCGGCCCTACCCGTTGTCATGGCCAGTACCGACGAGAGTGGGACGGACCACATACGTTGCAACCCGCAACCCCAATGCTCTCCGACTTGACACCATATCCACCTCGGGAAATGATAATGCCAAATTGATTAATTTGTACTTGAGATGATCATCGGTTCTTCAACCGAAATTGTACCATATAGTAATAATCAAAACATTTTTGATTATAAGGAAATTTGCTAGACAAATTCCCAAATCCTATTCAAGCATCAAGTTTGAAAGATTGTGGTTTCCAATTATGATTTAGATCACATCTTAATCAATTATTGGTTAAGGCAATGTCATTTAAGGGAATAATTATCATCAAATATTTCACAAATATTTGTGCACAATTATTCTAGGAAATTAAACAATTTAATTTCACTAATTTATTAAATGACAGTCACTATACAATCATCAAGTTTGATGATTGTGTTTCCAATTAAGATTTAGATCAAATCTAATCAATTAATTGGTTGAAGACATGTCAATTATGTAAATAATCAACTTCAAATATTTCACAAATATTTTTCATGATTATTTCACGAAATTAACAATTAATTTCACTAATTGACACTCACTTGGTTCTAGATTAGGACTGTAATTTCAGCAGTGACCCCTACTTACTAAAACTAGCATATATCTCAATCATATTAAATCCAAATTAGACAAAATAAATTTTCATAGATTGCTAATTTGATTTAGGACAGAACCCAAGTGATGTTACACGCATTTAGAGGAAAGTCTAAACAGTAATTAACATTTTAATCACGTTCAGATCTACAGTTCCCGCAACAGTGCATACATGTTCATTAAAACAACCATATCTAGAGCATACGAAATCCGATTTAGTAAACTCAAATACTATGGTTTCCTTATTTAATGTGGAACAAAATTCAAGTTTAAATTCGTGTTTAAACAATTTAAACAGTGCCGAATTTATTTACTAAACAGATCTGCGAAATCAAATGCGATAAAAACTTTCGCGACCTTAACGAACCCAAGTCGTCCTCGGTTTTTCGAATCATATTCGAAACCGTCGACCTAAGGCTCTGATACCACTTGAAGGATATAGAATTATCCTCAAGCGCATCACGGAAGCGTGATCGTCGTATCGGACACGACGAGGAACGACTAGTCGTACTAGTTGTTCGGTGCAGCGGAATTTAAAAAATTTTATTCAATGAAACCACATGATCCGAGAACCATTCTCAGATCGTTTCATCTATAACCACAACAAGTATAATGCAATACCTCTTGAAGCGTGGTTGATTAAGTCTCTAAAGAAAGAGACCTCCTGTCTCAAGTCCGATCGTCGGCGAGACTGCTTGCGAGCGCGGGGATGAACTGCATTTTCCTCGCAATCCAAGAAGATGATCCAAGCATGGTTGCTCCTAATTTCATCGCACGAGATCAAACGTCTCCTTCGTGAGAGGAACTCTCCAAGAAGACGGAGAACCGAAGAATGTCGAAGCGGCGGCGCGGTGGCGAAGGCGACGACGATTCTCTCCTCTAGGGTATGGTGGACGGCCACCAACAAGAGAGGGAGAGAGGGCTGGTGTGTATGAAGAAATGAGGGAGAGAGAGCTCCAATATTGCAAGTAATTAGAGAGCATAGTATGCCTCTCTATTTATAGGGTTTTGGGATCCATGGATCTCAATCCATGGGACACATAAAATCAATGGGTGAGATTGATTTGTGTCAATCCAATGGCCAAGATTGTTGTTGTCAAAAGCAACAAATTTAGGTCAAAATATATTTGACAAAATCAAATATAATTTATTCCTAAATCAACCCAACAAATAAGGAGAGAAGATACATGGAGATTTCATCTCCATGTACTTTCCAAGTGGACGGCCACACATTCCTTATAGGAATGTTGTGCCGCCCCTTGAGATTGCATGGAGATTGCAATCTCATGGAAATCCATGAGATTGCATATCTCCTTCGAATCTCTCTCTTATTTATTTGCAACACATTTATTGGATTTTATTCTTCAAAAATAATTCACAATTATCTTTGAGAATATTGCATTCTTGCCATGGAAAAAATTGTGAATCATATTCACAACCGAAAACAACATATAATTCATATTGTTAATTAATTACACAATATGTATCCAATACACATAATAATTAATCAACATATATAAATTATAATTAGCTCTCTCTAATACATTATAAATCACATTTATAATATATTATGAGTAATTGGATATTTCTATCCACATTATTCTTATCCACATTAATTAAATCACATTTAATTAAATTGGATAATTTCTTCACACATCAAGATGATTAAATCACATTTAATCATTATTTCTTCATTGCTTAGATCTTATGGAATTATTCTTGAACCCTTCAAGAATAATGCAATCTCTCCGTAGATACTTGGAGACAAGGACAGGGCGATTGTATTGTTCCACGTATAGTGACATGGATATTGAGATCATATCTCAAATCCAGATCGCGGGCCTCCCATAGATGCTTGATTAAATCAAGACCGTAAATCTAATCTTCTCATTGTATCTGAATCACATTCAGATCAATGTCCAACACTTGGACTAAGATCAGATTACTTCTCTACTGAGAGGAGTCACTAAAATCCAGACCCGTTTCATCACTCCCTAGGAATGGAAGCGTCATGGTTATACAATCGTTTATGATCAAATCACCCTCAGGTATTCCCAATACCTGTACATCCTGCATACTGGAAGACTCAGACTAAACCCGAAGTATTTGATCAACTTTATATTGTCTACTTCATGGTTTTATCAGTAAGTTTCTCATTCGATCATTGGGAGTTGGTATCAATCATACACTTTCCAAAAGCGTATATTATACCTAGATCTTGATCATATACTAAAAGTATATATCAAACCTACAAATTCAGTCAAGCTTCCAAAGCGAGACGACCATGCGCATGGAATTTGATTCTTCCCAATATCTCATGAGTGAGCTCATGTCTTCCGGTTCAGTAACTGAACATGTATGATCCCTTTGAGAGATCGTATTACTCATATGCCCTTATATGCACACCAGCGCGCCGGTGTATAGACCTTGATTAGGTCATCAACCTATTGGTATGCTAAATGTACATACTTAGACATATAGCAACACATCTGTCTCCGGTCAGAGGATGCGTGCCTATATCATGACAGCATACGATATAGGACTTTGGTTATCTCGATCTCGTTAAGTCAACTCTTTGACCTAACTAATCTGACACCTCCGAATCTCTATTCCTATGCAGAGGACCTGCATCAAGAGGTCGGTCAGATATCAGCCTAAAGAGATAAGGATTGCCATCTCCTACTCAGGCTGGAGATCATCTCTTAATAATCATTTGATGGTGCTTGATGAGTCCTCAATCTAACCCTTTAGATATTCATCCAAGCACCAGCCTCTATGATTCAATAGTTGAATCAACAGTTGTATGATTATTAAGATGGCCATGGTACATAACCCTAATTGTACTAAGGGACCTATTATGCAAATTAATTATTCTTTATTTCAGATCAGGGAATGATATTTTCCAATAACATTTATTGCATAATGGCTCGCCGTGGGCTCGCATTTCCAACACCCTTGGGAGCAGAAAAGACTAATGAGGAAGGGAGATCTCGTTGGAAGAAACTCGCCAGTGGGGAGATTCTTCCATGTTCTTCCTCTGTCCTTTCATGCTGTCGGATGAAGAAGGTTGTTCCAGATGTTGCAGCAGTCATCGGATCATGCCACATCTTCACCATACGATCGCAATCAATGATCTAATCTTGACCATTGATCTGCGAAGCGTCATCGACCGTTATAAGCGTGACACGTGTACAAGTGAAGATCATCCAACCATCCGTCCGCACCTTGTTTGGCGTAAATTGCACGTCTGAACCCCACCTTTTTGTATTTATTATTCAGTCTTATAAATAAAAAGTTAACATTATAAAATAAGTGGAAATTTTATAAATGGACCCCATACTTTCTTAATTGCAATTAGGTCTATTCCACGTCACCTTACGTGTCGTCACACGTAAGGTGGCGAAATTGTAGGGATGCCCCTACTAGTTTTTGTATTTACGATTTAGTCCAATAAATTGAAATTAACGTTATATATTTTTGTGAAAATTGCTGAGAGGACCTTGAGCTTTTTGCTAATTACGTTTTGGTCCTCCCTAGTTTGAGTCACGTGTTGTCCCACATGTTGGTGAAATTGCATGTATATGCCTAGTGATTTTGTAATTGTTAAACGGTTCATTAAATTTTTATTTACGTTGTATTTTTTTGGATATTCGCACAGAACCCCTTGGACTTCATCTTATTTGCAAATATGCCCTACTAGGGCATATATTTTTGTGACTTTATCAATTTATTAAAAATAGCTAATATGCTCATAAAATTTTAAAAAAATAGGGATAAATGATTCATGTCATATAGTTTCACACTATTATTTTTAATTGACATTTTATCTATTTATTAAAAATGAAAAGGAGCCTCTTTTTGCCCTATTTACATATGAAAATTCCAAAAAAATATAAAAAAATGAAAAATTGCAAAAAAATCATATATAACATATTTTGATATTTATTGAGTATAGAAAACAAAACCTCCTAAAAATAGAAAAAGAAAATGAAAAAAATCATAAAGTTCCAAAATAAAAAAATTCTACAAAATACCAAAATGTGTTTTCTATTTTATTATTATTATTATTTATATATTATTATTTATACATTATTATTTATACATTAAAATTAATTTGGGAAATTTTAGACTCATTTCTTATTTTTAAATCCCAATTCAATTTCGGAACATATATTAATCCCTTATTTTTGACTTGAAAAATACATAAAAATTAGCAAAAATCCCAGAAAAATAACAAAAAATTACGAAATATAAAAATCTCAAAAACATTACTTTTACTCTGTTTTATCTATTTTGACATATCTTTATCTATATGGTATCTATATATACTTTATATTTAGTTATACATATACATATATACATATACATATATACATATACATAAATATATAGATATATAATATTTAAATTAAAAAGAAATATTCAAAAATGAAAATTTTGAAAATACAAAATTATAAACCTAAAAAACAAAAAATATAAAATTTAAAAAAATCCAGAAAAACAATAAATTGAATGAGAGATATAAGACCGAATTTTTGTGCATCTATGTTGCCTCCTCCTCCTTTTTGCTCCCAGTGTTCGACCTCTACACATGCTTACACCTATATACATTTGCATGTAGAGTTATAATAAATTTTAACTCCACATTTTTTCTATTTGTTGCTTGATTCTGATTGTGGGTTAATTGTTGATTGATTGGGATTTTTTGTCAGTCGCCTCAGCGACTGCACTCCCTCCTTGTGTGGAACGCAAGACCGATGGAAAATCCTAGTTATCAGGACCCTCCTTAGAGAGACAAGAGTCAAGAGTAGGTTTTTGGGCTTTAAGAAGACTAGAATCCATGCATAGATCATCAAGCACCATAGATGGAATTACAGGAGGAACAAAAACCTTTCCTTTTTCATATTTTTGATTTTTAAACTTTTTTCCATCTTTTGTATTTTTGTAAAACGATCCTCAGGTACAGGAGAGGACAAAACAACTAAAGGATTCTTGGTGTCATCTGTACTACTGATAACATCTGAACTCGCATCATCAGTATCGCGCTCTGGCCCATCCACTGGAATATGGGTGGCTTCAGTACCACCATGTACAACTAGTGATTTGACAGCTTCAGCACCGTCGTCTGGATCAACATCCTTGGTGGCTTCAATACCACCATTATCATCATCCCGGTGAGCGGCATCAGCACCGCTCTTGACTTCGTCTGGTGCCCCAGAATCTGTAGGGGTTTGTTACATAGATGAGTCATCATCGACTGACTTCCTACCGCTCCTAAGTGCCACAAAATCAAAATCAAATACATAATAGGTGTCATCCAAAATAGTGCTAGGAGAGGAAATATGTGTAGACTGTACCTCCTCAGACTTTCTCTTCATATTTTTCGGATTAGGTTCAATCTGAGCGGGTATGGCGGTCTTGCCCTTAATATCTCCCTCATTTCCTACAAGAACTCATCAATCTCTCGCCGGAAGGTATCCTGCTGGTCTGTCAACATGTATACAAGATCATCAAGAGATGGGTTCCCATGTTAATAGGGATGATAACTAGAAGGATTGTTGATAACTCGATTTTTGCGAGGATCTAAAGTAGTCTACACAAGGCGAGACCACAATGACGCTGAAGCGACTGCTCACGAAACCCAGGCTAATTGTTCTACAATTAACCCACAATGACAATGAAGCAAAAAAAAGCAAGTGCAGAATTAAAATTTATTATAACTCTACAATAAGGATGTGTATAGGTGCAAGTATGTAGTATGTTGAACATAGGGAACAAGCAGGATAGATCGGGCAAATAAATGCACAAAAGTGTGAGTGTGATGTGTTTGACTATATGTGCTCTTTTTGTGGGTTTTTAATTTGTAATTTTTATTTTATTTTTGATTTTATATTTTTATATTTTGATTTTAAATTTTCTGATTTTGTATTTTCTTTTTATATATTGTATTTTTTATATTTTCTTTTTCTATTAAAAGATATATAAAGTTAGAGTACATAGAAGCTGTTCTGTGTAACAGCCAAGTTGGCTGCTACACGGAGCAATTTCCCCCAATTTTTTATTTTTTTTCATAAATTCCACCATGTATATTCATCTATGTATCCCTCCTACATGTCATTCAAATTTCGTGAGAAATGGAGACTCCTATGCCCTCCATCTAGACCGGGTAAGTTTTAACAATATGAAATTTACTGTAATCTACCTGTTCTAGATGGAGGGCATAAGATTCTCCGTTTCTCACAAAATTTGAATGACATGTACGGGGGATATATAGATGAATACACATGGTGTAGTTTTTGAAAAAAAATAAAGGTTGGGGGGGGGGGTTGCTCCGTGTAACAATCAACTTGTATGTTACACAAAACAGCTTCCCCGATCTCTATAAAGTTATATATAAGATATATATGCAATATAAGATAGAGTAGAGATAAATAATAGTAAATAGAATCAAAATAAATAAAATAAAATATTGTTGGGTTTTAATTAATTTTTTTATTATGTTTGTGATTTTTCAAGATTTTTGCTAATTTTTTATATTTTTAAAATCAAAATTACCCTAAAACAATGATAAAATAAATATCCAAAATTAAAATGGAGATGAAAAATAGTAAACATCATCAAAAATTATCCACATTAATTTTAAAATATAAAGAATAATATAAAGAAAATTCAGAAACAAAAAATATATTTTTTTGGAATTTTTACGAATTTATATATTTTTATAAAGGATTTTAGAGTTTTCTATTTTTTATTTTTATTTTATAATTTTTAGTATTTTTGGTTTAGTGTTGTAAAATAATTGAATAAATATAAAAAATATATATATTTTAATTTTTCAAAAAGGATTTATATTTTTTATGTATTTTCTATTGCAAAAAGGGACAAAAAGACCTTTTTTGATTTTTAATAAACACCAAAAGGCTTCAAATTACAAAATAAATTGTGTCTGTGAATGTGTGTGCAATCAGGAAGCTACATCAATTTTTGTGGATTTTTTAGAGCAATATAGATATATGAAATAAATAGAGACAACAAAGAGGAACTACACTACTAATATGAGCATAAATGTAAATAAAATAAAGTTCCAAGGATAAAGTGCAATTTCGACAAAAATATAACTGCAATACAAAGTTTTTGGGCCTAGAACAAAATCCAAGACCCACGGGAGCCTTTCTACAAAATGGCCAAGCTCACATGTAGATATAAGTGAGCCACACTGGTAGGGACTCAAACACAATTATCAAAAACTTGGATGGCAAACAGTAATTTCACCAAAATTATAACACTTAATTAAATAGTTCTTGGACTAAAGCAGAATATGCAAAGCCCTAGGGGCATGCTGCAAAAATGCCACCTCACGTAGGCTACCACGTGGGGTGACGTGGCATGGACCTAATAGTAATATGTAAACGTTGAGGGCCTCTTTTGCAAATTACACAAAATAATTCAACTTCAAATGAAAGTTTATAGTTCCAATATTAAAATACTAAAATCAGCTGGGCTAAGTTGCAAAATGCCTAACCTTAGGCACGAACGGACAGCGGGAGGCGATCCACTTGAACACGTGTTGCGATCTGGACGACAGATACCTCTTCGGTTGATGATGGCCCAGATTAGATCATCAAGATAGGATCAACGACTGATGGAAGGCCGAATCCAAGGGCTCTTGTATGTTCTGGGGGGAGGCCTTTGATCCAACGATGGAGAACGTAGGAGGAAGAACAAGGATGAACTCCGCTGGAGTGAAGTTCTCCGAGCTCAATCTTCCGTCTCTGACGATCGCGAAGCTTCAAAATGGCCTACAAGCCTCCCGCGATGGTTCTGTGATGTCTGTAGGTGTTAAAACAGGCTGGTGACTATTGGAGTTCTCCTACGGCAACGAGGTCGAGGAAGGGCTATAAGACGCTCCGGCAAGGGGAAAAATCGCCTCCAGGCGATACTTTCACTCCAAGTACCTGCAGAAGGTGTTAAGAGGGTCGAAGCGGCACTCATCGCAAGATTGGACCTCACGACCACCTTGGTCGGAGATGATGGGAGCACGTCGAGGGTTGCGTCGAATGCCACCTCAACGGGCTGGAGGTGGTCCTATCACCAC
Organism: Ottelia alismoides; assembly: GCA_037367405.1. Lineage (NCBI taxonomy): Eukaryota > Viridiplantae > Streptophyta > Magnoliopsida > Alismatales > Hydrocharitaceae > Ottelia > Ottelia alismoides. The sequence goes on along the minus strand of JAZKJV010007543.1, from coordinate 972,408 downwards.
CACCGATCTGGAGCGCAAGAAAGGAGGAGCTAAGACGGTCAAAGAGAAGACCGGATGGGTTTTTGTACAGCTGACTGGGCGGGTGGAAGAATAGATGGAGATCTGGCGAATCGAAGACGCACTGCCGAAGGAGATGGGCAAGCATAGATGGACGATGTACCCCATCAATTTTCATGAAAGGTCTAATCCCTCTCAAGCAACAGATCAACAACTAAAAAATCAAGAAGGAGGGCTAGGAAGCAGTTCTGACACATGCTACAGGACGTAGACCAGTCAGTTGACCGAGGTCAACTGACCGAGCCTCTTGGTTGGTCCACCTGGACCAACCAGGAAAAGTCATCCTAGAAAATATTAAAAAAATCGATAAAAATATTAAATGATTTTATTTATTTTAGGTTATTTAATTAAAAATATTTAGTATTTTTTGAATTATTTATTATGATATTTATTTATTTTTTAGAGGTTTAGAATTACAGGTTGGTTTTTAGGGGTACATTATTGGAATATTCATCTACAAATTAATGTATTTTATTTTTATTTTATATATTTTATTTTATTAATTTATTATTCTATATATTTATAACTTATTTTTATATACTTAAATATATTTTTATTATATTTTTATGATATAATATATACACTTAAATAATAAGATCTATTTAGTATGTAGGTATAGTTATATGTATTTTTCCTATGTTTTTCTATACATATTTTATTTTAATGATTTCTTTAGTGTTTTATTCTCATTCTAATATGTATATATATTTTAAATAATAATTATAAAATTACAAAAATATAAAATTATAAAAATAATTAATAATAAATAAATTAAATATTTTAATCGAGTAAACTATACAATAGGGATCCAAAACCTAACTTTCACACATTAACTCCAAAAAATGTGAAACCGCCTTCATTAAATAGCTTATTAAGAGTTATCTACAATTAAAGTGGTTTTGATATATTTTTAGTTTTTATTTGAGAGATATGTGTATGGGAATTTGAGATTTCGGAATCTTATTTAGAGTATATTTTGTATATTGTATATTATTTTTCTGTGAAATCAATTTTGTATTTTCTATATTTAATTATCTATAATTTTCATGTTCAAAGTTTCTTTATTTGAGATATAAAAAGTGGAACTAAAAATAGGTCCCTAAAATGAATAAAAAGGAATCAAATAAAAAGGGAATTTTATTTGTATTTCGGCCTTTATCTCCCCTACTTTATTCCTTGTCGACCTGGTCATCGAGATGCCCAGATCTCGGGATTTAGGGTCATAAAACATCTTCAATATTTTATTCTTTTTCTTTTCTTTTCTTTATTCTGAAATTTTGGCATTAAAAATATTATTTTATACACTATTTACACCACAATGCATGAATATTAAAATGCATGAATTAAGAGTTATTATTCACATTTACTAGCGTTTTTAAGACCAAAATGATAGAATAAAGATGATGAAATGAAAATTCGTCATCTCCCTATACTTACCTTTGCTAGTCCCTAGCAAACACTTGTGCAATAAGTGCAGAAAATAAAAACAAAAGAAAAGAAAAAGAAATAAATTAGATTTAGTTTAATTATCAAACTTGTATTCACAAAATCAAAATTTGGAGCTTAAGTCAGACCTTTAGAATTTAAGTGCAGGCGGAACCTTAGTGGGAATTGGATTTGAAATCCAACAGCCTTCGAGAATGCCAAAACTCTACTCAAGTCCCCTCAATAGCCAGGTAAGAATACTTCAACTCATACGCAAACTCTTATGACTATGAATCTGACTCATACAATATAAGTGATATTGGCTCCCCCCAACTGCAATGACAATGAGACTGACTTCTCTAGTATGACAACCCATTGATTCCCCAATCCAGTAACTCCTTCCTCAAGGAGCAGGGTATTCCCTTCTAAGCTCAAGTGACAACCAGCTCAAGAGGAGGGGGTGAAGAGAAGAAAGGGTGGTAGCCAGTTTATCTCCCTATCCTAGGATGCAAGACTAGTGTAGTCAAGTCATCCAGTTGTAGCCTCACATGATTTCACGTTGAAGTTCAAGCTTGCTCATTGACTATACATATATGTATGCTCCAACAGACATTTTATTTCCAGTCACACGTGTCCATTTTTTTGGAGTTTTTATTTATTTTTTCTTTTTTTGAAATACAAGTTACAACAACATTTACATGAGGAGTTTATCTTCTTGAAACAGTATAATATCCTTCTTTTGAAGAATTATAGCAACCCACACTCTCCTATCTTTAGAGATCAACGCCAATGGATGGGTTGGTGGTGCACTTCCCTCCCTAGACAAGGACAAATGTTTCCACTTGTATGCGTCTCATACCGGTAAATCCAATCTCCTCACCTACTCCAACTGAGTTGAGCCAAGTGAAAGGTGCATGTGTCCACGTTAGGTCATTATCAACAAGAGCCATGCGTGTGCTATGAAATACTCTACTTAGACAGTCAAGAATCCATTGAACCAAGTCATGTGATCCTTAAAGAATTACGTCAACCTAGACCTGAAGTACCTCAATTCCAGTTCCTATAAGTTTCCTGTTATTAGGTAGATTTAAGGTCCAACCAAGCTCCAATCTTCGGATTTTACTTAGACTTGTTCAATTATCAAACTCAATCTGAAAATTGCGAATGCCATGCAAATGCTATGTAGAAAATATTTTTGTGGTGTAATTTTCAAAGTTTTGAACTTTTTATGGATTTTTGAAAAGATGATGCATATGCATTTTTTGATATTTTTCAAAAACATTTTGTGAATGTTTTTGGTATTTTTTTTAGTTTTGTAGACGTTTTTGAGCTTTTTGAAACAAAATATTTTGGCTAAAAACTAGGTTCAAATATTTACAAGGGGGATACATCTTATATTTACAAGAAAGTTTTAAGAATTTATAAGGGGTAAGTGCTCAATTATATATATAAAGAATTAATGTGATGCACATATTCCTCAAACTTATTTCAAAAAGGTTTTCAAACAATTTTGAAAACAGTAGTCCAAAATAACTTTTACAAACAATTTTTACAAAAAATACTCACATTTGAAAATCATTTTGCAAAGGCTTTTCAAATAGTATATCTAGATTTTTCAAAATATTTTTACAACCATTTTCTAGACATTTGCAAATAGTTTTTCAAATATTTTGTTTCACATAGAGAAAATAAATTTTACAAACAAAACAATTTTGCAAAGTTTGAAAATATTTAACAAAATGTTTTCCAAATATTTTTCAAAAAAAATTCAAACTATTTTTCAAACATTTTAAAAAAAACATTTTCTCCTGATTTATTAATCAAAAAATACAAAAAGAATTCTGAGGAATAATCAATATCTTTCTATTAAGTAAATTTTTATTGAATTATATAGGTATAATTAGCCATAATAATTAATAAAAATACGAAAGTACGAACTATGGATAAAGTATATACGTAGTATATATGACCCCCTATACTTAGCTTGAGCTATGTTCTCATAGATTAGGGAGAAAAAGAGAAGACATAACTTGTACTGAGTATAGAAAAGTATAAAGAATAATACGAATGAATAAACGAATGAGAAGTTGATTGTCCCCCCTACACTTAAGATCAAATAATCCTAAGTATAACATACTGTACACAAAGCGGGGAGGGTCAAGGGTGGGGATGAACAGATCGTACTCAGACTGTCTCCCCCTATACTTAGGGTAAGATATCCCTATGTATAGGAAAGAAGAGGAGACAATGGAGAGGATCAAAGAATGACAAAAATCGGGGTACACACCTCCTATACGTAGGATAAAGTAAGTCCTAAGTATAGAAAACTGACAAAAAGGGGCGGCATCTTTTTGATAGAAAAAAGAAGATAGAGAAGGAAAAGAAGAAAAGAGATGTAAAGATGGAAGAAGATAGAAGATGTGCGCATCACTCCCCCTATACTTAGAGTAAAAGAAGCTTTAAGTATAAGCAACAACAGGAGTGATGAAACCAAACGAAGAACACTCGGCTCGTCCACCCCCTATACTTAGGACAAGGTACGTCCTAAGCAAGGCACACACGAGAATGTGGTGGATGAGCAAAATGACAGATAGACGGAGGAGAAAGAAAGCAAATATACAACAAAGATGGATATACAAAGGTCAAGAAGGTAGAAAGTGAACCTTCTTGCGGGACTGCAGAGGAATGGATTTGACAAGGTGTAGGTCGACATCGGGGTCCTCAAATGACACAAACTAATCAGGGTCAACATCATGTAGGTCTTCAATGGTCCTAGGGTGTGAAGGAACAGACGGGTCAGTGGAAGTAGTGCGGCTAGGTCTGTCCTTGGGTGTCTCGCTAATGTCGAAGTGAAATGGGACGAACTCATCATCTAAAGAAGTAGAGTCAAGGTCCTCCTGCGAGGTCTCTCCTAGGTCAAAACCAAAAGGAACAAACTCATCAGTGGAAATAGTCGAATCGTGTTCGTCCTCTACAGTATCAACCGGATCATCATGATCATCAAAAGGCATGAATTCCTGAATAAAAGCAACACGATCAAATCGGCCTTAGTCTCATCATTGTATGCCCTCTGCTCAATGGTATCGATCGTGTAAATCTCACGAATGTCACCAACAAAATGCCAAGTCCAAGAAGAAGGAACTACGAGGTCCATGCTTTCTGAGTCTTCCTCCTTGGAGAGGAATTCTCGGGTCTCAGTGGAATTCAGTATACAACAAAAATCTCTGATAGTCTCATCTAGGTCATAGTCCTCAATGTCAGCCAAAATAGGTGAAGGTGCATCAGGTTTAGGTTTCTGATCAGTAGTGGGTGCAGTGATGATCACATCGCTCTTGTCAATAGGAGGGAAGTGAATATCTCCTAATCCATAATCAATAACGACCCTCGCAGAGGCGAGGAATGGTCGTCCCAGGATGATTGGAGAATTCTCCCCTGTGGAGTTCTCCATGGGCAATATGACAAAATCAACATTGTAACCCATGCCCTGAATAGAGATGACAACATTTTCAAGGATGCCCATCGGCCTCTTTATTGATACATTAGTAAACTGAACGATCATCCTGGTTTTATTTGGAGGCCTAAGTGAAGAAATGTACTAACGAGAAGGGTATGATGCTAATCAAAGCACTGCCATTGAGGAGAGTGTGAACACAAGTATGGTCAGAGATGGTGCAGTTGATGAAAGGTGTGGCTGTGTTCCTCTTCGTAGGAATGGGACGGTGTGTGACGGCGTGGGCAATGGCCATGTTCAGAATGTGACGTTCAGATTTGCTTCTTTGCTTTGTCTTCTTATGATGAGAAACAGATAATTGGGTCATGGCCTGGCGAAGTGGGGCATCAATGATCTCATGAAAAACGGCCACCACTTCAGGTTTAGTCAACATTTTTTTGAATTTTTGGATCTCCTCCATACAAGGGAGGAGATTGAAATCATCATCTACACGAGGTATGCCAAGTGCAGTCTGTACAATGACATCATCAGGGTCATAGGTGGGACATAGTGCGAATGAATGTGTGGTCAAAGGTTCTGGCAAGTGGGCATTTTCCTCACAGTCTGACTCAACCAGATTTCTCCCAAATTCCTTTTTGTATTTTTAAATTTTTCTCATTTTTTATACTTTGGGTGATTGCAAGCTCTCATGAAAATCCTCGAGTAAACCCATATCATCAAATGTTGGAGTATCATGGTCGCTCTTATTTATACTAGTGAGGTCATCAATCCTCTGTCACACATGCGCCATTATTTGGGTCAAGTGATCAAGGGTGGACTCCATGAAAGGTGACTTCAACAGATCAATCTCATGTGGATGTGAAGGAAAATGTGAAGATATTGGTGGATTAAAATCCGAGGTCTGAATCTGTGCTGAGGTGGATATATAAAAAAGTAGGAGCAAAGTCCTCCTGGAAAAAGGGAGGTGGACCGGCCGGAGGGTATGAGGGATCCGTAAAGTCCAGATAAAAAGCACTCCAATCGACCATCCCCGAGATAAGAGAAAATGATCGGGAGAGCACAAAGGTCAAATCAAGAGAAATGAGAAGAAAGGTGCAAATGCACAGAGGCGATGTAGAATGCACACAAAAGCAATCACAATCAAACACACAAAAAACAAACCCCTGAATTCACCTACTCAACTCGGTAGAGACCTTGAAAGCTCGATCTTTTTATCTTATCTATTTTAGAGTTAGGAGAGAAGCCAAAAATTGTACAAATGCTTAGGTGGCTTGATAGGATTTGGGCACTACTTCTTAGTGTGTATACGAGCAATTAAAAGCGAAGATAATGAGGGGATTACTTGTCCCAAGACAAATGTTTTCCTTTTTGGTGTATTTTAGGGTCAAGTAATATTTGCAGTCCCAATTTTATTGTTATCACCTTTTTTGGACTTTTAGTGAGAAATACACATGCCTATGAGGAATCAATTCTTTTAAGCACCTAGGTTGTCAAAATCAGAGGGACAGTCGAAAAAGCAGCGTAAATGCTCACCTTGCCTCCAGCACTCTACATGCAAAGATGCTCAGCACAATTGAAACCTACACTATATGCAAATGCAAGCCAATAAAATTGCCCTAAGTTCAGAAATTGCTATTAGCGTGAAGAACCAATGCTAATGACTTAGAATTAGAACCTAATAGTCCGATCTTGGAGTCTCCTCGGTGCCCACAACAGTAGGTCCTGCAAGCGTTGTATGTAGGATTCTCGCGGCGCGGGGTTCAAAGACTGAGTGAGAAGCAATTCAAAATTTGACTAGATCCAAACGTAGACTATAGTCAAATGCAAATATAATTAGGTGTTTAAACCTTAATTTATCATCAAGCAAGTCCTAAAGCTAAGGGTTCAGTCACACAAAATAAAGAAAGTTTAAAATCATATAACAAAGTAAAAAATGCGATGAAAACAATGACAAAACCGATCGAGGCTCCCAAGGGAATAATCCCTCAGGCACCGGACCTCGAGAAGTGTGGTAGAGTCTTGAGAGTGTCATGTATTATTAAAAAATAATGGTCTCTCTCTCACACTTAAATTACACAAATAAACACAATAAAATAAAATAGAGCCCTATCTTCAAAAATCTTTAAGTCTTCTTTAAAGCTAGGTTAGCAGGCTGAAGCTAGCTTCATGTGGGTGCGCAGGCGCCTTGAGTAAAGCACCTCCATCGATACGCAGTACCTCACGCAAAGTCAACAAAGAGAGGGGGTTAGACAACTCAAACAATTATATCAAATAAAAGAGCAAATAAATAAATCCACAAAGATAGACAAATAATCATAATCAAAATAAATGCCAATCTATACATTGTTACTCCCCAACAAAAACGCCATTTCATAACTCGATTTTTGTGAGGGTCTAAAGTAGTCTACACAAGGCGAGACCATAATATTGTTGAAGCGACCGCTTACGAAACCTGGGCTAGTCAACAATGAACCCACTATGATAATGAAGCAATAAAAAGCAAGTGCATAGTCAAAATTTATTATAACTCTACAACAAGGATGCGTGTAGGTGCAAGTATGCGGAGTGTCGAACACAGGGAACAAGCAGGATATATAGTTCAAATAAATGCGTAAAAGTGTGAGTGTGATGTATTTGTCTATATGTAGTCTTTTTTGTGGGGTTCTTTTATTATTTATTCATTTAATTTTATTTTTTTGATTTTATATTTCTATATTTTGATTTTTATATTTTGATTTTGTATTTTATTTTTATATATTATATATTTTATATTTTTAGTATCTTTTAATAGATATATAAAATTATATCTAAGATATAAATGCAATATAAGCTAGGGTAGAGATAGATAATATAAAAAATAGTCAAAATAAAGCAAATAAAATATTTTTGGATTTTAATTTAATTTTTACTATTTTCATGATTTTCAAGATTTTTTGCAAATTTTTATATATTTTTAAAGTCAAATATTACCCTAAACAAGGATAATATAAATATCTCAAATTAAAATGGAGATGATAAATAGTAAATAGTATCGAAAATTCTCAAATATAATTTTTAAATATAAATAATAATATAGAGAAAATTCAGAAATAGAAAATATATATTTTTTGAATTTTTATGATTTTATATATTTTTGTAAAGGATTTTAGATTTTTTTTATTTTTTGAGTTTTCTTTTATAATATTTAGTGATTTTCGGTTAGGAGTTGTAAAATCAGTAAATAAATAAAAAATATATTTTTTGGAATTTTTCAAAAAGGCTTTACATTTTTTATGTATTTTCTACTATAAATAAGGAGAAAAAGACCTATTCTTTATTTTTAGTAAATAATAAAAGGCTTCAAAATAACAAAATAAAATATGTGCGTGAACGTGTGTGCAATCATGAAGCTATAGCTTTTTTGTGGATTTTTAGAGTAATGTAGATATATGAAATAAATAGAGATAACAAAGAGAAACTTCACTACTAGCAAGGGCATAAATGTAAATAAAATAAAGTTCCAAGGTCAAAGTGCAATTTTCACACAAAAAATATAACTGCAATACATAGTTTCTGGGTCTATAACAAAATCCAAGACCTACGAGGCCCTTTCTGCAAAATGGGCAAGCTCATGTGTAGATACACGTGAGCCACACTAGTAGGACCCAAACACAATTATCAAAAAGTTGGGGGCAAATAGTAATTTCACCAAAAATATAACACTTAATTAAATAGTTCTTGGACTAAAGCGAAATATACAAAGTCCTAGGGTCACTACTGCAAAAATGCCACCTCACGTAGGGTACTACGTGAGGTGGCGTGGCGTGGACCTAAGAGTAATATGTAAAACATTCAGGGGCTCTTCTGCAAATTACATAAAAAACAATACAACGTCGGGCGAAAGTTTATAGTTCTAATATTAAAATACAAAAATCGGCTAGGTTAAGTTGCAAAATGCCCAACCTTAGGCACAAACCGATGACGGGAGGCAATCTACTTGAACACGTGTCACGATATGGATGGTTGATACCGCTTCGGCTGATGATGACCCAGATTAGATCCTATGGAGAGGATCAATGGCTGATGGAGGGCCGGATCCAAGGGTTGTTGTATGTTCTGGGGGGAGGCCTTTGATCCAACGACATACAACATAGGAGGAAGAACAGGGACGAACTCCGTAGGAGCGAAGTTCTCTGAGCTCAATCCCCCATCTCTGATGGTCGTGAAGTTCCAAAATAGCTTGCAAACCTCCTACGATGGTTCTCTGACGTCTGGAGGCATCAAAGGGGCCAGTGACCACTGGAGTTCTCCTACGACGACGAGGTCGAGGAAGGGCTCTAGGACACTCCATCGAGGGGCAAAATCATCTCCGGGCAATACTTTCACTCTAGGTACCTGCAAAAGGTATTGAGAGAGTCGAGGGCAAAATGCCTTGACCCTCCATGTGGTAGAATAATGTGGGAATACAGTGGTGGAGATTTGTCGGAGCTCAGCTTCGACGAACTTCGAATGGGGGTGCGTAAGCGATTAAACGTGAAATGGCAGGCGATGAACGATTCCTACGGTCAAGACAATGATAAAAATGCAAAAAAATATAAATGGACCTCAAGCGACTCTCAGCCACGAGATTGGAGCTCGCGGCCACCTTGGTTGGAGATGATGGAAGCACGTCTAGGGTCACGTTGGACGCCGCCCCAACTGGTTGGAGGTGGTCCTGTCACAACTACTGGTTCGGAGCGTAATAAAGGAGGAGCCAAGACAGGTCAAAGGGTGTTCAAAATTCAAGGAGAATGCCGTATGGGTTTTTGTACAGTTGACCGAGTGGGTGGAAGAATCGATGGAGATTGGGTGAATCGAAGATGCATTGCCCAAGGAGATGGACAGGCGTGGATGGAGGATGTCCCCCGAACAATTTTCATGAAAGGTCTAATCCTTCTTGAGCAATGGATCAACGACAAAAAAAATCAAGGAGGGCTAGGAAGCAGGTCTGACATGGGCTACAAGACGTAGGCCAGTCACTTGACCGAGGTCAACTGACCGAGCCTCCTGGTTGGTCCATGTGGACCAACCAGGAAAAAGCATCTTGGAAAATATTTAAAAATCGATAAAAAAATATTGAATGATTTTATTAATTTTAGGTTATAAAATAAAAATATTTATTATTGTTTGAATTATTTTATTATGATTTTATTTATTTTTTAAAGATTTAGAATTAAAAGTTAGTTTTTAGCGGTACATTATAGACATATTCATCTATACATTAATGTATTTTTAAATTTCATATATTTGATTTTTATTAATTTATTATTTTATTTATTTATAACTTATTTTTAGATATTTAAATATATTTTTATTATATTTTTTTGATATAATATATACACTTAAATAATTAGATCTATTTAGTATATAGGTGTAGTTACATGCATTTTACCTATGTTTTTTTCCTATACATATTTTTTAATGATTTCTTTAATATTTTATTCATGTCTTAATATGTATATATATTGTAAATAATATTTACAAAATTAGAAAAATATAAAAATATAAAAAATGAATAATAAATAAATTAAATACTTTAACATGGTAAACTATACAATTGGGTCCAAAAACCTAACTTTCACACATTAACTCCAAACAATATGAAACCACCATCACTAAATAGCTTATTAAAATTTATTACAATTAAAGATGATTTTGATATATTTTGAGTTTTTATTTGAGAGATATGGGCCTGGGAAGTTATGGTTTTGGAATCTTACTTAAAGTATATTTAGTACATTATATATTATTTTTGTGTGAAATCAATTTTGTATTTTTCTATATTTAATTATCTATGATTTCATGTTCAAAGTTTTTTATTTGAAGTATAAAAAGTGGAACTAAAAATAGGTCACAAAAATAACTAAAAAGGAATTAAATAAAAGGGAATTTTATTTATATTTTGGCCCTTATCTCCCCTACTTTATTCCTTGTTGACCTAATCATCAAGATGCTAGGTCTTGGTGTTTACGGTCATAAAATATCTTCAATATTTTATTCATTTTCTTCTCTTTTCTTTATTCTAAAATTTTGGCATTAAAAACAGTATTTTATACACTATTTACACCGCAATGCATGAATGCTAAAATGCATGAATTAAAGGTATTTACACGCATTTACTAGGATTTTTAAGGTCAAAATGATAGAATAAAGATGATGGAATGAAGATTCGTCAGTTGCCTCGCTGGAAATGAGGCTGGTTCTACTGGTAGTGAGGAGGAGGCTGGGAGTATTGTTGATGAGGTTGCTGCCTCCACTGTTATCCTTGATACTGGGGACGAGGACCATGTTGTTGCTGCTGCTGGGAGTACTAGGGTTGTTGTGGTTGGCTGCCTTACCCTTCCTGTGCCAAAGGCTGCTGTTGGGATGAAGTTCCTCCAGTAGTCCATCTGAAGCCAGGTTGGTCACGACAATCCTAGGCTATGGTTAGTACTGGGAGTACCAGATCCCATTGAATTCCATCAATGGCTCATGCTGCTCGTGGAGTGGTGGGGGAAGGGATGCCAAGGGCTGATCCGGATGATATACCACTATCTGAGAGTCTAAAGAGGGTGGTGGTAGCGGGTAGTGCTAGAGCTACTGAATTGGTTTCTCCTGAATGCAATGGACTTGGCGGTATGAGGCGGAAGTCTGTGAAGTGTTGATCCCTGGATCAGTCCGTGACATGGAATGGGGATGAGAAGCCATCTGTGCCTCTTCGAGACACATGATCTGAGTCTTCAGGTCACTCAATGTTTGGTCCAGCTCATCAATCTTGTTGAGCTTATCTAGGCCCTGTTACTGCTTCTTCTCGATGATTTCTATCCGGTCCAACTTCTGGTTGATAATACCCATATCAGCAGCTGAGGACTCTGTTAATGCTGCTATCGTGGAAGAGGTTGAAGGACTGGCCTCTATACATGTAATCCTCTGGTATGAAACCACATGTGGGAGAGGCTTACCATGAGTACAAACACAGGTCTGGGACATCACTGTGTAGTTTTCGGCCATCTCCTCATAGATGGACCAGACCTGGTCTTCATCCTTGGTGAAGTAGGAACCTCCACACGAGACATTCACTATTCCCTGCATCTCAGGTGTCAAACAACAAAAGAAACTCTAGATGAGGTTGGGCATACTGATCTCATGGTGGGGACACCTCTCGATGAGCTCTCTAAAACGATCCCAGGCTTCATGGAACTGTTCATTTGGGATCATGGTAAAATTGATAATCATAGCTCTGATTGCGTTGGTTTGATCGAGTGGGTAGTAATTGTTCAAGTACTCAGTCCGTAGCTGCTCCCAACTAGTGATGACCTTCCCCAGGTGCTTCATCCAGTAGGCTACTCTTTCAACCAAGGAGAACGGGAATACAATCGGTTTGATGGTGTCCTCGTCTACGAATCAATCATAGACGGTGCTGCAAATCATCTTGAACTCCTACAAATGGAGGTAGGGCTCTTCGGTGGTTAGCCCATGGAATTCGGGCAGTAACTAGATGTTTTGGGGGTGAAGCTCAAAATTGCCCAAGATCGATGGCAGCTGGATCCATCGATGTGGGAGGGTTGCACCAGGGTTGTGCAATTGCCTCATGGTGCAAGTTGGTCTAGCTAGGTCCTGCGGCTCGTTCTGGCGTATGTCACTGCCCTCATCTCTTAGTATTTCTCCACCACCAGCTGGACGTGTTGGTTCCTCTCGTCCGACTTGCATTCGCGTAAGCTCTCTCCTCACTTCTGCTATAAATACTCCCTGGTTTTGGATATATCGCTACATGGTCTCCAAGGAAGCTAGCAATGTGTTGTTGATGACGGTCTGATCTAATACAAACAAGGAAGTTTGTGACGGCTCATCGATTCTATTCTCACTGCTGGCCATCTCACATGTCTCTGCAAAGGCAAAAGACCCTAGCTCAGGTGTTGTCAAGTGAACAAAGAGTTGTGCTGACATGTCTAGTTGTACCTCAAGAACTGAAGAAGGGTGGTTAAGGGGGAACAGGGGAGGCGAATTCAGGTTCAGAGAGGGGGTCTGAGCTCTCTGAGTTCGCCCTAGATGAACGGACAGGAGTGCTGGAAAGCGATGCCACCAGAAGCATCCTAAGAGACCTTCTGCCCATCATCGTGATGTGGGGATTTATGAAGATTAGATCTGGGATGCAAGCAGGATGAGAAAACAAACCCTCAGTTCACCTACTCAACATGATATGATGATTGTGAAAGCTCGATCATTTATCTTGTCAAATTTTATTAGGTTATAATCCAATCTTTCAGACCAGGTTAGCGAGTTGTTAGGAGCCCGATTCTCCTTGGAGACTGGCTTGGATTCCTACGACTACTTGCGCCTATTTCCATCCAGTATGGGTGTAACTACGAACCATTTTTGACTACTCAATTTTACTTTAGGATGGAGCCTTACACAAGGTCAGAAGGTCCTCTAAACCACCCACTCTGCTAAGGATGTTCGAACCATTTACCAGCTACCCCCAGAAATCCTCACTGAAGAATGGCTTAGAACCGGTAGTCTAAAGAAAGTCCAGGTGTGACTCTATCCTCGTATGCGGATCACTCAACTCTCTACAGAAAAATCATAAAAGGAGGGGGTTACTCTCCCCGAAACAATAATTTTTGAGTGAAGTCTGGTTTTAGGTCAAGTGTGCTTTAGCGATCCCAGATTTTATTTGATTATCTCTTTTTATGTATTTTTCTGAGTAACACAACATCTAATGAATTTTCAATTTTCTTTTTATTTAAGTCCAAGAAAACTGGGGAGGAAGATGGAAAAACCGATGTGTGATAAAACACAATGATGCATGCATAGATAAATAATGCGTACCTTGCTCCAGCACTCTACATGTAAGGTGATCCACACATAAATTTAAATATAGAAATAAAACTAATCTATATGATGCACGAGGAAATCATCCTAAGATGAGTAACTTCTATTAGTGGGAAGAGATGGTAGTTAATGAATCAGAGAAGAAACCTGAGTTTGATCTTGGAAGTCGATCGGTGCTCGCCACAACGGGTCCTGCTAAGCTGTATGCGACTTCTCACGACGTGTGGTCTCTTAACCAATTAAATCAACTTTTTGTTGACTTGACCAAGTCCAAATACAATCTATAGGAGCATATAGTCTATTAGGGTGTTTGGACCTTAGATAATTACTAGTGTCATGCAATAAAAGTCCTAAATCTAGGGGCTAAATTTGGGAATCAAATAGAAAATAAAAGTTGAAAAATAATGAAATACTTGGTGAGATCCCTCGAGTGCACTGGCACACGACGAAACAGGAAACAAACTCCGAAAATGTTCAAGTGTCTAAGAGTGTCCAAATGTCTAAGTTATTACAATTGTTTTTCAAAAATAAAACTAAGTCTAATTTCTATCTAGTATAGCTGCTTCCCCTTCTCCTCTGCTCCTCCTCAGATGTAGGTCCTTCAAAGTAAACCGAACCATCCTCCAACCGGTACCTCGCATGAAAAGCAAAACAAAAGATTGGTCAGAAATGATTATAAAAGATAGAAGCAAAAATATACAAAGAGTAAATGAAATCTAATTACTTAGTCGTGATCCGACAACAACGCCATTCTACTGATGTGATTATGTAGTTGATTAAGATGGTTAATAAAGCATGTGTCTTTGTCCTAAATCAACCAAATCGATCAACGAGAAAATCAAATCACTATTCAAATCAACAAGCAATGTAAGCAGTTTCGCTACTTTTATTTACCAAGTATAATGACCAGGGTCGAACACAAGGAGAACAATTAAGAGTTAAGTAGTTAGATATTGGGAATAAAAATGTTCTTAGTGGTTTTTAGTTTCTCAAATTTTTAATTTTCAATAAGAGAGAAAAATGCACAAGTGATAAAAACACATGCAAACACTCTTTTTATATTTTTTTTATAAAGGGGTATAAATACTCTGAAAATTATAATAAAAATATTTTTTGCTTTTATATGTTTTAAATTATTTTTGGTAATTTTCTATAATTTTTAAATGTTTTTTATAACTATCTAAAAATCAAACAATGATAAAAACAACAAACATTGCCAAATTAGGAGTAATTTACAAATTTAAAATTATTAAATGATCAAAACTCTTGAAAGGAATTTTTTATGATAAAATAGAATCACATATCTACAAACAGAGACTAGAATCACCATTTTTAGTTTTTTCTACAATTTTATATGGTTTTTATAAGTTTTCGAGTGTTTTTACATATTTTATTGTTTTTATAAGGTATTTTAAGAAAAATTAATACTGGAGCTAAAAGACAGTACACTGACCCTAATTTTTATGCAATTTTGGGGTAATTTTTCAAAATTTTATAATTTTTCTAAGAAAAAGATGATACTTTTTAAGGTTTTTTGAATTTTTAATAATACAAAATAAAAGCAATTCGGAAAACTAAAATTACCACGTGAACAACATACAAGCAGGAGCTAGGTATTTTCATAGATTTTTTAGGGCCAATTTACTATTTATTGCATTAAATAAAAGTCATGTAATTAAAAACAGTGTACATGGACCTTTCTGCATATAGATTAAGTTCCGGGACCAAAGAATAACAAGTATTAAAACTTTGAGGGTTTTTATGCAGTTAATCCAAGAAACTCACGTGCAGCATATGGAGTTGTGCTCACAGGGGCATATATGCAAATACTCAAAATATTTCATCCATTCCATAACAACTAAAGATTTTAGCACATAAGTTGCAAATATCCTACAAAAACACATGATGATACACGTAATATAAACTCGATTGGACTAAAGTGTAAATAAACTAACTATAGGGGTCCAACTGCAAATGTTCTTAACGACACATTTTATTTACTGGACAAAAGCTAAATAGAAAGACAAGGTAAAAAGTGAAGTGTACCCTCAGGTGTGTGCGGGGCACGTGCTTTGACGACCAGCTCTGATGTTCCTCTACAAAAGGATATGATGGTTCTGATAGAGGCACTGATGCGGCTCTGATGGGCCGTTAGGACGTGGATCTGACGACTCTGATTGCAAGTGTGTGTGTGTGTGTGTGTGTCAAATCCACATCAAAAGCTGATCTAACGCTTTAGAAAAGGGCATGATTGTGCGAATCAGATTCAATCTGGGGGAGCTCCTTCGTATCTGATGGATGTAAAGCCTGCTGGAAGAACATGAAGTGGGGGAGCTTCGATCGACGGTGGTCGGATCGATGCTCCACAGTACCTTCAGAAGGATGCTCTTCGTTAGGTGGCAAGCTCCGATGAGGCGATGAACGATCAGATCAACGTGGTGGTGTTCCACCACCTAGAGCTGCTCCACTAGTCCGTCGAAGGGTCAAATGGTTCTCCCGTGCGTGTCTAAACCTGCAGGTAAACTTCAGGCTACCGTCCAATGTTATTTCGCAAAGGCAACCAAGGAAGTGATGGTGGAGGGTGTTCGATCTCAGGCATACATGGGAGAGGGAGATATTTCCTTAATCTCTCTCTGATGAGCAAGTCTAAGGGGGTCAGGTTACGTAGGATGGATGAAGGCGAGCCATGAGGTCGATCTGTACGGATAGGTGTATGTGACGGGGCTTCGACCTGCTGGTCGGAGCTGATGAAGTGGCGGCGGTGGAAATGAAAAGAATCGATATGAAACGTGGAATGCAAGTGAGATAGAGGATACCCGAAGATGTTGATGTGCTCAAGAGCTTCAGGAGAGGTTACCTTAATCAGGTTGCGAAATGCGTAGGGGGCTTGTCGTGGTGGCACTTCGGCCATGCTATGAGCTGTGAGCTACTCGACACCTAATTGAGCTCCCAAAGGGACCTGCAGAAGGTTGTCACCTTGCTTGATGTGTTAGAGGAGAAATGGTGGCGCGAGGGACGAGCCGTGGAGCTTGGGAGGAGGAGGAGAGTATTTATAGAGGATCCCTAGGGTCTGGAAAGTTCAAAAGATGCAGCGAAACCTAAGGATGATCTGGTTGTGCCTAGGAATCCACGAGGATCATTGATCCTAGAAGCATAATCGGGCGCAAGAATCAAGGCAATTGGAGGTCTTACTCGATCGGGAAAATGGAGAGAAAACAAGTCCGTCGAAGGTGGAGTCGGGCCAAGTCAGTTGGGATGAGGGGTTGACTGAGGTCAACCATCCGACGTTGACCAATAGAAAAATTCCAAGCAAAAAAATTGAAAGAATAATGAATATAAAATAAAAAATGATTTTAAAATAAAAATGAATAAAATAAAAGTTATTAATTATTTTATAATCTATTTTATGTGATTTTTAACTATTTTGATGAAAAATATATATAGGGTATATAAAGTATAATGTGATATGTACATGTATAGTATACCTATATATTATATACAAGTATCTTTATTTTATTATTTTTACAAAAATATGTTTTATTTTATATTTTATTTATTTAAAAAATAATTTGCGGAGTATAAAATGAATTTTATTTGAATTTGGTAATTTGAATAAAGGTGTTAAATAAATAGATAAGGTATGCAATATACACATGTGTGGCTTTTGTACGATGAATTGTAATTTTTATTTTTATTTTTATTTTTTTGATTTTTATTTTATTATTATTTCTATATACAAGTGTTCAAAAATAATATGGTTTTCACATAATGTAAAATCAATATGAATATTCATCTTTATAGGTATTGTCTACAATGTACCCTATCTCCCCCTACTTATATTCCATGTCGATCAGGCCAAGGTTTGACCTTCTCTCGGGGTTTGGATCACTCTGTATTTATTCTAAATACATCCTTCTTTTTATGTTCTTTTTATTCTTTTATATTTTGGAAATTATGTGTTAGTTATGCAATATTAACAAGGCCATGTACATTGTTAATTAATTGTATTTACATATATTTATAGGTGTTTTTGCTAAAAAGATAAAACTAAAGTAAAAGAATAAAGAATGAGAATTATAGATTCATCAGAGGGTATTGTGTTGGGACGTGTCATCTCCAAGAAGAGAATGGAGGTTGACCCTGCTAAGGTGGATGTGATCAAGAATCTCTATCCGCTAATCAAGATGAAGTTATTGAGGTCTTTCTTAGGACATGTCGGATTCTATCAGAGATTTATTCAGGATTTTTCAAAGATAGTCTGCCCACTGACTGAGTTCCTAGGAAAAGACACAGAGTTCATTGTAGATCACAAGTGTCTAAAGGTCTTTGAGCTTTTGAAGAGGAAGATTTGTGACTCACCGATCCTACAAGCTTCTGACTGTTCTCTTCCCTTTGAGATCATGACTAACACTTTAGATTTCGCTATAAGGACTACGTTAGGACAAAGGGGAGATGGGATTCCGTATGCAATACGCTACACAAGCAAACTTTTACATCCTATACAGAAGAATTATCCGGTGACTGAAAAGGAAATTCTTGCGGTAGTATGGGCCCTCAAAAAGTTCAGATCTTATGTTTTGAGCTCCAAGGTGATAATTTTCACATATCACTCAGCCATCCGGTACTTAATTGAAAAGAAGGATGCGAATTTTTATTTTGTCCTTGGTCTCCTTGTTACCATAGTTTTTATTTTGTTGTTGCTTTATTTTACTACATATACTCTTTATTTTTATTATTATTTAGTGTTTTTTCTTTATCTTAAGTGCATCGAATGTTGTCTTGATGAATGAAATCGAAATTTGGTAACTAATTTGTTTTAGCCAGCTAAACCTCTAAATAGTTGTTTGATTTTTCCCTAGTCAATTATTATTTCCTTGCAACAAACTATCTTAAATTTTTTTACTAACTTCTCCGACCAATGGACTGAGCTGACTAACATCCCCTTTAGCCTCCAACTTAGCTGACTAATTATTCCTCTTAGCTGACTATTTTTGTAGTGAGCCAGCAAAGCATATATTTCATCTAAAGTAGCAATAAAGTGTTCCCATTTCAGGCATGAAATCCCACATGGATAGAAACATGCCCACCAAGGCACCAAGCCAATAAAAGAAGATAAGGTGATATACCCCCAAGGCAATTTTCACCCAAAAATACAAAATAAGGGGTTAAACCCCAAGCCCAACAAATCTGGGCTCAAAAAAGTAGAGAAAAATAAAAACAAAAAAGAACGGTAATATCCAAACATGAACTTGAATTTCTCCCAGAAAAGGAACATCATATGAGATTCCTACAGCATCATCTACTTTCCTCCCCCTTAATCTCAGGTTCGTTGATCTAATCTTTGATAAAAGTCCTACAGACGGAAATGAGCCAACCCAAAAAACAGGGAGTAATAAAGAGGAGACACAGATTAAGAGCTATCAAGCAAGAGTTCATTAGAAAATTTAAAAACTCGTTCTGGAGGGAAACAAGTTGGCATCCCAGAATATTTCATCGGCTCTCTTTCCAAAGTTCGCATAAGGCATGCAACACAAGAGGAGACCAATGGTGCCTAAATATAGGTGGAGTGGACTAAGCTCCCCTTAAAAATGAAGAATAGAGATCGCACCCACATTAATGCTTCAGCATGAGTTAAATAAAAGGGATTGGTTGTACAGTTGCAGTCCAACAATAAGTCCAACTAATTCTTCTCCACAGAGATACAGAGATCAGAGAGAGGCAAGTTCGAAACCTTTTCTTTGCAAATCTTCATCCGTGAGGATCTTATTCTTATCTTAGAACTCATATTATTAAGGTAATCTAGGGTATGACGGCCTGTATATATAGTGATACTTTTAAAATTCTCAAAAAAATTAGCCCCATGCTGGTTACTTACTCTTGATTTTAGAGCTTTTTCCCAACTATAGGAGGCATGTCTTGAAGCTAAGGCCAGAGCCACTGACTTTTTCTTGTTATTAGCTAGCTGATAAGCTAGGGGGTGAAGTGAAGCCATTGCATTAAAATTTAACAATTTTGGAATGATGCCAGAATAGCAGATTCTTGCCCTCCCCAGGCTCACAAAACATATTAGGTAGGAGAATGCCCTTTGCCTTCAAATGATTAAAGATAAAAATAGATGGTCAGGTAAAGGTGAGACTTGGTCCTAAGGAACCCTTTATTGATCTGGTGATAATTACCCAAAATAGGTCCAATGAATTGCCTCACATTCAAAATTTTCAAAGATTTTTTTGTCAAAGTTGCCAAATAAAAACTTCCGATCTGATAAGGCTCCAACCTCCAGTGTTTTGGTCTGCAAATGGCCTCCCTATTCTCAAGGTGAAATTTCTTTTTGACTGAGGACCCATTCCAAATAAATTTGTATCTGAGGAACAAGTGTGAGTAATGAGGCATTAAGGAAGCATCAACAAAGATACATTTCGAAGAAATAGGAAGATGCACTTTAAGTAAAGTTGCAACACTGTTGCAAACTTTTTCAATAAGTTTATTCCAGCAAGTCTTTAGTTGTCTTTCTTTATGGACTCATCCCAAGATAGTCCATAGGACATACTTGCGACAAGAGTCCATATTAGACAAGGGTGGCACACGAAATAGCACCATCCTTATAGATGAGAGAAAGGATGATTTCTTATAGTTTAACTCCAGCCCTGAGAGCATGGAGAATATCTCTATAATATTAAAGGTATTACATATAGTCAAGTCTTCATCCACAACGAAGACCAAAATGTCATCCGCATATTCGATGGTCGAGACCTCCACTTTTTGGTCCAAGGTTTTATTCTTCGGCTCTTTTGGGCATTGTGAAACATATGATACAGTATAAACATTGCAATGTTGAAGAGCAATGGCGAGAGGGGTTCACTTTGTCTAAGCCCACTACTATTGTTAACTCTAACTGAATGTTCAACCAGAAAAAGAACTTTTTCCCAAAGCCCAGGGAGTTGAGAGTGGAAGGAGGAAGTCCCAATCAACCAAGTCGAAAGCTTTGCCGAAATCAAGTTTCAGGATCACTCCATTAACATATGGGAGACAATCTGATAGAATTTCGCTGGCGGCCGCCACACAATCCACAATAGAACTTGACTTCAGGAAGACATATTATTTCGCAAGTGGTGATGGGACATATTTGCATCTGTTAGGCCATGTTCGGTTGGGGGGTTACCCCCCACTTTGGGTGGGTAACCATGGTGGGTAACCCCCCAAAACCCCCCTTTTAACCCACTAGTGGGGCCCACTCCCTTCCCATCAAAAAATTTATATATTATACCATCATATCATCTAAAAATCATAAAATACTCAACTTCTACTCACTATTCCAAACTTCAATACAATCACATCACAACAACCACCCACTTTTTCAAATTTCAATACAATCATACCATAATAACTACCAACTTTTTCAAATTCCAATACAATCACATCACACAAACCCTCCCAACCCTTAACCCACCAACCAAACACACAAACACAAAACCGGGTTATCCACCACTGGATAACCCACCAACCAAACGCCACCTTAGTATTAGACCTTGAGATAATCTTAAGTTCACTATTCATAAGGGTGACCATTCTGAAAATTTTCCACACCAAGAACATTGTTCTTTTTCGGAACTAGTGTAATTATTCTATAGCTCGTGACAATATCTGACCCCTTATTCGCAGTGAAAAATTCTAGAGTTCATTAAGCTCAGGATTGACAGTATCCAAAAAGTTTTGGAAAAAAAATTAATAGAGAAACCATTGGGTCCAGGAGCCGTATCCCTGTTAAGGTTGAAGACTGCCATTTTATTTCAGAAGGTGAGAATTCCCCGTCAAAGACTTCTTTGACAAAAGATGTAGCCATTATTATAGGAAATGAAAGAGCAAGTCTCATGGTTGCGAACTTGATAAACATGAGAGAAAAATTCAAGATATGTTCTTAGATGGAGCTATGATCAGTAGATAGGTGCTCCTTTTTAGGCCTGAAAGTGTAGAAGCTTTGAGTTTTTCTCACCCCATTTTTTCCAATCCTGCTTGATGCGAAGACTCATAAGATCATTCAAGTGGGACATTCATTCTGAATATCGATGATGTTTACCAATAGGGTATACGTCTAGAGATTGAATGCCATTTTTTGCTTGCAAAGAAAGTGCTTTATTTTTCTAAATGTCGTAATTACCTATTGAGATCAGGAACATAGGCTTTTTTCCAGTCAATAATCCTTAAGGCATCTCAATTTAGAGGGAAGAGAACTATCATTACAAGCCTGGGCGTCATCTTTTTAACTATCATTACAAGCCCAATTATCAGAGAAGATGTCTCTAAAGCCATCAAACCTAAGCCAAATATTTTCATATTAAAGGATGTTCTAGGTGTTCCCCAGTCATTATCAAAGACCAGCAAAGGATTAGTCAACTATTTATCACAATGAAATTTTTTAGGAACCTTAAGTTACCACTTGTTTGCTTAAATCCATGTTTAAAAGATCCGAACGGTTTCGAGATAAATTCATAAATAGTGTTCTCAGAAGAACTTTAAGAACACTATTTACGAATTTATCTCTCCTACATTGGATGTCGGCTACCTAACGCGCAACCCTCCTCATTTACTCGGGCTCGGGACCGGCCATGGCTGAGTTGTTGTTGTTGTGTTAAGTTACCACTTAGTCAACTACTTTGTATCCTCAATTGACTAATTATAGCTATGTAGCCAATTGGCGGCATTTTTGGTCGACTGGAAGTGGTATGTTTTCAGGTTCTTAGAAGAACTTTAAAAACCACTATTTACGAATTTATCTCTCCTACGCTGGTTGTCGGTTACCTAACGCGCAACCCTCTTCATTTACCCGGGCTTGGGACCGGCCATGACTGAGTTGTTGTTGTTGTTGTGTTAAGTTACCACTTAGTCAACTACTTTGTATCTTCAATTGACTAATTATAGCTATGTAGCCAATTGGCGGCATTTTTGGTCGACTGGAAGTGGTATGTTTCAGGTTCTTAGAAGAACTTTAAGAACACTATTTACGAATTTATCTCTCCTACGCTGGCTGTCGGCTACCTAACGCGCAACCCTCCTCATTTACCCGGGCTTGGGACCAGCCATGACTGAGTTGTTGTTGTTGTGTTAAGTTACCACTTAGTCAACTACTTTGTATCCTCAATTGACTAATTATAGCTATGTAGCCAATTGGCGGCATTTTTGGTCGACTGGAAGTGGTATGTTTTCAGGTTCTTAGAAGAACTTTAAGAACACTATTTACGAATTTATCTCTCCTACGCTGGCTGTCGGCTACCTAACGCGCGACCCTCCTCATTTACCCGGGCTTGGGACCGGCCATGACTGAGTTGTTGTTGTTGTGTTAAGTTACCACTTAGTCAACTACTTTGTATCCTCAATTGACTAATTATAGCTATGTAGCCAATTGGCGGCATTTTTGGTCGACTGGAAGTGGTATGTTTTCAGGTTCTTAGAAGAACTTTAAGAACACTATTTACAAATTTATCTCTCTTACGCTGGTTGTCGGCTACCTAACGCGCAACCCTCCTCATTTACCCGGGCTCGGGACCGGCCATGACTGAGTTGTTGTTGTTGTGTTAAGTTACCAATTAGTCAACTACTTTGTATCCTCAATTGACTAATTATAGCTATGTAGCCAATTGGCGACATTTTTGGTCGACTGGAAGTGGTATGTTTTCAGGTTCTTAGAAGAACTTTAAGAACACTATTTACGAATTTATCTCTCCTACGCTGGCTGTCGGCTACCTAACGCGCAACCCTCTTCATTTACCCGGGCTTGGGACCGGCCATGACTGAGTTGTTGTTGTTGTGTTAAGTTACCACTTAGTCAACTACTTTGTATCCTCAATTGACTAATTATAGCTATGTAGCCAATTGGCGGCATTTTTGGTCGCCTGGAAGTGGTATGTTTTCAGGTTATAAGAATGAAAACCACCTTTCTTTTCATTCCAAAGTTCTCAAAGAAAGCTTGCTCTTCCATTATCTGTATTGGTCTCATTTCCCTATCTCCTTCCATCCTACCTCAAGCACAGTAACTCTCATGCTCTTTGGCACGTGTATGCTGAATCCAAGGTAATATGCGAATGACATATCCATGCTTGATGATTGTATTGGGTGAAGTCATCATTAGCTTGATGATTAGCTGAATCATGCTTGCCATCTGTAAGCCAGCATGATCATGGCTCTTCTTTGCCAGCATGATTTTTTCGCATTCTATCGAGATTTCTTTACTTGCCAGTGTGTAATAGTCGAAAACTATGTTAGTTGTACATAATTATGAATGGTGTAGAACTCTGTTTACTTACTCTCTTATTCACCTTGACATATACTTTGCTATGATACTCTTGCTTCTCAATTCTTCTTATTTTTCTCGCCTCATTAGTTTTTTTAATGACAAAGGGGGAATGTATAAAGACATGATTATATTAAAAGATTTTTTGTTAAGATGCAAAGTCCCTTAATGCAAGATGTTGGGATACAAATTAATTACTGAAATAATGAAAAATGTTGGAATACCAATTACTTAATGCAACAATGCAAGATTTTGGGATACAAATTGATTAGTGCAAATTACTTGATGAAAGTGGCATTTATGCATAGTCAGATGGAAGCAAACTTTGAAAATACTATGTAGGATTATTTCCACCCATCTTTAAGACAAGGGGAGCTTTCGAATAAAATTCCAATATATCTGAAATTATCAAAAAGGGGGATTATTAGTTCTTCACACTCAGTTATGATTTTGTTAATGAATGTTGATTATTCTTTTCCACACAAATATTTGTGCAACTATAATCTTCATGTAGGGATAGCCTCTCAACTACAATGCAGTTTTAAAAACAATTTTATCTATGAAATGCTTAGTAGTGACAATCAGTGAATGATAACATACATTGAATCACTCCGAAATACAATGCAGATCGATGAAATGCAAAACATTGTAAAAAGCATATGTTCTTCAAATGAAGCCTTGTATCTTGTTTTTATTTATAATAGAATTTTGTAAAAACAAATTAAGTAAAAATTCACTTGAATTAACAAGTCTACTATAGTTGACTAAGCTTAAAGGTCGGATAAATTCCCTACATTCAATCAACTCAAGAATTTGATCGATCCTATTGTTGGAGGCCAAATCCCATGCAGTAGACTCTCTTATTTGAATCGATTAATCGTGATTTAATCGACTAACCTTCTATCAATATGACAATTTATGGGTAGTTAATAAACTTTCAGAAATTTAGTCGACTACTCATTTGCATTCAATCGATTGATTACATGTTTTATGTCTTTGTTAAAAAGTAGTTGTTTCATATAGACATTGGAAGCACATATAGACATTGGAAGCAAGCACCCAATTTTTGGATTTCGGTTTCGTTTCATCAATTTGGAAAGAGAAGTATCGGAGAATTTCGGTGGAATTTCGTTGAAATCATCGGAAATCTTGGAAATGACTCTAAGCTTGATTTTTCCAAAAAAACTAAGGTTTTTAATATTCCCAAGTCAATAAATAAAATAGAAATACAAAATTATTTGTAAAATAGAAGTGTAAGATACGTTTTTAAAGTGGTATTATTATCATAATCATCACATATGTTGATATGTAGAGCAACGTGCTGCCTAGAGTAAGAACTGTGTGCTAAACTGGAAGCAAAAGCTATGATAATCACCTCTTCAATAAGAATGAGGTGATACATATAATAACTACTAATCAAAACATAAATATCAAAATAAAGAAGGAATGAAAAATAAGTTCTTCATTTAAAACTTGAATTTAACGGTTAAATCTTGCATCTGATTGTTTTGGTTTGGATTTAGATCTAAAATTTAGAAACTAACTAAAAAAACTTATTCAAACAATGTAATGTACTCTTAAGTGAAAATTATTTCATATATGTAAATTTCGATGAAAGTGAATGGTAGATTCGTTCTTTTTGTTGTTTCACCGAAACAACATGCAATTTCAATGAAATTTCATTGACATTTTGTTAATATTTCGTTGAAATCCTAGAAAAAGAAATAAGGTAGAGTCTCGATTTCAGCGACCTAGAGGAATGGAAATTTTGAAGAAATTTAGTGGAATTTCGTTGAAATTCGAGGCCATGATTGAAAGACATCCTTCGATCTAACTTCCTAGTTTTATCCTCCATACAAGGACCAATCTTTCATTTTGCATAAGACTCAACATATACTTTTTCTATGCATATAAGCTCTTATTCATTTTGTTCTTGACTTCTCACTTGAAGCGCTCATCGAATACTCTATCTTGAAGACCAAAGAAAGTGTTCTGAGCTCCAAACTGTTTTCGACCTTCAAAAAGCTCAATTGAAATTGCTTTCCATATTTTGCATGATTCATTATGTTATTCAATGAAGCCAATCCATGTTCCATAGTCTATGTCAAAATTAAGTATAACCTAATCAGACTCTTGTGGATTATTATTTCTCAAACTATATTATAGGTACCCTAGGTGTGGCATCCTTCATGTAAAAGGTAAAATACTTTCCTAAGTGTATTCAACGAGGTGGGCTTATTTATACGATGTTTGAAAATAGTAAAGGGAACAGAAAAGGTAGGTTGCTCTGTCCAAGAATGTAGAGGAAATCTTAGGAGATTCTAAGTCATGCTTTTTAACAAGATTCTAACTAGAACGAGAAGAGAAAACCATATTGTACATGAGCATGATGATCATAGTGATGTGATCTAAAAAATAAGTGTACTCCTCTCTTAGGATAACTGATTTTATGAAAAACATAATGCTATGATAATGTAGAACATAAACTTATGCATTGTTGTTTTCTTCATGTTTAATTTTAGAGTGATAATCCTCAGAAACACTTCTATGCCTATGGACCCTTGCAATCTCTTCTTTGGAAGTAAAGAGAGTATAGATTTCTCTCCATTTGCAAATCTAATGCATCAAGTATTTGTTGAGAGGCTTTAACCTTATGCAAGCACATTCTTGCTTGAGACAGAGGAGAGGGTAGTATAAAAACACTAGCATACCAACCACCATCCATTAAAGTGGAGTACCAAATGCGTAAGCAATTGACTAAACACTTTAAAAATTCAAATATTTGTAAATAACAATCGTCAAATACATAGGCCGCGACCAAATCCAATCAAATCCTTAGTTAAGATATTCATGATGTTTGCTTGTGGCCTTCATAATGTCTGCACAAGAAACCTGACTGAATTTGCGCATCCTGATGAACATTTCTGCATGACTTGGAGCACAAACAGAATTTTCGGGTGCCTCTTTCCCCGTTCTGGAAGACTCAATTAACTTCCTAATCTCGCAGACATCATAAAGCAACTTGTATGCAACCCATTGCCTGTGGCCCCAGATACCTATTTGGGGCCTAATGTGGGGTGTTCTCAAGTGCCAAATAGCTCACGTCCACGTGAGAAAGATTAGGAAATAACAATGGAATTAAGAATAACTAGACAATTACATCCACACTTCAAATTCATGCAACACAAAACCCAATAGAATCAACCAAAGAGCTGGAGACCAACAACTGACTCAGTGACATTACATGTATTAGCAAGCATGGTCAGTCACACCTGCACACCTCATGAATTGGCCAAGTACAAAAATGTGGCTAATGGATGATGGAATGGTATGCGTTCCATATAATTATCTCACGAGAGATGCTTTATTTGTATGAGACGACTCAAGCTTCAGTGAGACAGGTATGCGGGATAAACGACAAACCAGAAATGCTACATTATGTAAGAGGAAAAATTATCGTTACAAAAGAATAAGCTTGTTGCCTTCGGGGGCAATCTTCCCTTTAATTTGGTCATCTAAGATTAGACTGAAAGATGGAAATGACCAAGCCCTTGTTATTGTGTTATAGTACACTTGCCGTAGAAGGAGAAGAGCGCGAACCTGGTTCAGCTCGATCATGCCTGGGATGGAGTGGAGATCTCTGTCGAGGAGGTGTTCGTCCATGGTTATGGGCTGTTGATTGGGAACCAGAGGGTCTTGCTGTGTCCATTCTTGTATTTATGGTGGCAATACTCTCAAGAGTTTCTAAGACTTCTTTCATTGACGGGCGGCTTTTAGGTTCAGTTGTAAGGCATCTGAGAGTGAGCTGAGCAGCCTGGTAAGCAGCTTTTGACGGGTACTGACCCTCTAGCCGTGGATCAATCAACCGAGGAAGCTTTTTTCGGTCTGCCAAATATGGTTTAGCCCATTCGATCAAATTATGCTGCCCACTCGGACGATTAGTGTCCAGTGCCCGTTGGCCAGAGAGCATCTCCAATAGCACAACACCAAATCCATACACATCACTCTTCACGTACAAGTGACCTGTGACAAATAAATAAAGAAATCTTTAGGACCATGCAAAATAACTCAACATAGACAATAACCTTAGATTCTTCTATTTACCCCTGAAAATTGAATTAATAAGGTGAAAGCAGCAATTTAATCATCTAAATGTAAATGGTGTTTATATTAGTACAGCTTGACTTGCATGTACTTCAAGTTCCATCGGCCTTCGCCTGTTACTGCCTATATGTCATAGACATTTAGGACCCTTCTAATGTAGTAAGAATTATAATTTAGTTACAGTACGGCAAGAAGAGAAACATTAGCATCCGAAATGAGGAATTAGCCCTAATTTACTCACTAAAAATAGCATATTTTCCTCATGACTTTCATATTAAAAATAAGTTTTACAATCATTATAATAAGATGAAAGAATGCAGATATAAAGTGGATTTCAACCAAAGTTTTGCCCTTCATTATTATATGCTAATGCCATCGATTTAGATTAGTAATTCGAGCAGTGTGAGAAATGTAGAAGATTAAGTGGATATTACTTCTTTCACCATTCATTCACGACCAAGAAGTTCCCACGGAAGAGTTAAATATCTTTGGCATTAAAGCATAATAAGTTCCATTACATATTACGACATCACATATAAACACACGGATTTACAAGCATCTTTGAGTGAAGGCGATTGTTTTTTTACTGTATGGAAAAAAGGAAGAATGTAAAAAAGAACACAAACTGCGTGAAAAACAAAACCAACTTCTTGGACTTTATATAACCACACCCATCCCAAACGGATTTGGGTATAGATTCGATACAAATAGATAATTAAATTTGTAATCAGAATGGCAACATAGGAACTAAAAAGGTAATGTAGTTGTTAAGATATATTTCATATTTCTATTCCTTTTTATATATCTTTCTGGTCTTTTGTCTACTCTATATAATTTGCATATAGGTCTCTCCTTATATAAGAGTATAAGAGAGCTTAGGACTCAAGGAATAAATAACTCTTTCAAATTTTTTCCAACATGGTATCAGAGCGGTGGTCCTATATCAGAGCTCAGAAATCCTAACCCTAAGCCCCACCTCAAACCTCTCTCACTCGCACCGCTGCCCGACCCGACCCTCTCTCCCATGTGCTGCCGCTTGGCCCTACCTCCCACGCACGCCTCTGCCCGACCCTCCCTCCCATGAGGAGCACAACCCAGCCCTCCCTCTCACGCGGGACGCCGCCCGGCCCCCGCAGCCCGCCGCCAAGGTGCCGCTAGGGCCTAAAGCCTACGCGAGCACCGTTGCTTAGTCATCTGGCCCACGCCGCAGTTCGGGTGTCGCTGGCTCCTGTAACTCCACTCTCCAAGAGGAGTGCCGCCATCCTCCTCTAGAAGCACCGACACCGAGTCCTCTTTCTTGATGAGAATGGTTGCATTAGTCTACACATGCAATCAAATCTCTTTATGTCAATGTAGACAAGACCATGTCTAGTCTTTAACCCTAGCCTTCTCGAGACGTCATGTTAGAAAGCAAAGTCGATATTCCCTCCACAGGCGCCTTCAGAGGTCCTGCACCTGTAGTAAAGATGGATGGGTCAAACTATGAATTGTGGGCTATGCGGTTCATGAGCATGATGAAGTCTACGGGTAAGAAACACATTCTTACCGAGGAAGAACCGACTGAGAAGACGGAGTTTAACGTCTTATGGGAAGCAGATGATGCATATGCCAAGGTTTGGCTTTCAGGTACATTGGTAATAGAGATCGCCAATGATATACTCCATCAGCCCACAACCAAGGCAATGTAGGATATTCTTGTTGCTACTTATTCACAGGGAAAAAATGAGACAAAGATTCTACAACTCCAGCATGATAACTTTACTATCAAACAGAATGGACGGCCTCTCCACTCGTTATATACATCCTTGTGTGGGATGTTCGAGAAGCTCAATAGCTTCATGCCTCTCACATCTACCCCTGAGCAGCAAAAGACTTATAGGAATGCCACCATAGTTGGTGTGTTCCTGGCAACCCTTGATCCTGAGTATGACGTGACCCGCTCCCATATTTTGGCAGACTCTACTATTCCTCCTACGGAGGAAGCCTTCTGCACGCTCAGTCAAATCACTGTTCCATCTTCTACTGCCAATCAGACTTCTTCAGCGATGGCAGCCTCCAGAGGTCGAGGAGGCTCTTCTCAGTTTTGTGGACGAGGACCTCGTAGCAGAGGAGGTCATGTTCGTCAATCCTGCACCTTTTGCCATACAAGCTACTCTAAGCATGGATTTCCTACTTCTGCTCGAGTGGCTGAGCAGATTGAGCCTCTGGCTGCCTCCTCTATGGATCAACGATTTGATGACTTGTAGCACGATTGAGGGCATTATACCTCCAGCTAGTCCCGTTATGTCTTCCTCGGCCTCTGCGAGTCACTCTGATGTGGCTGCTTCAACCTCTTCTAGTACCTCAGGTAGTACCTGTGCACTCACTAGCAATAGTAGGTCCGATGTCATAGAATGGATTATGGACTTCGGTGCCACACATCACTTGTGTGGAGACAAGGGTCAACTTACAGCATACAGACAAGTTTCTCCAGGTGGAACCGTGGTTATTGCAGATGGGACTCATTCCCCAATCACTGGACAGAGGAAGATTAGTTTGACACCCTCTATGCATTTACAGAATGTGTTGCACGCACCTGATTTCTCTATGAACAAGTTATCTATAAGTTAGATTATGAAGGATTTACGTTATCGAGCTATTTTTGACTCATCTTCTCTTGTATTTCAGGACATCCTTACAAGCAAGGTGATTGGCTGTGGCCGTGAGCAAGTTGGCCTCTATCGCTTAACTCAAACTCCGTATGTTGGCATTTCTTTGCTTTCTGTTGGACATGTCTCTCCCTTCATGTGGCACCTACGCTTTGGTCACCTCTCGCTCCAGAAAATGTGTTGTGTTCTGCCTCATATCTCTCTTCACTCATCTTTTCATTGTGAGGCTTGTCAATTAGGAAAGCATCATCTTTCTGCATTTCCCAGTCGTCAGAGTCGGAGCAGTAGCTCCATTTTTGAGTTGTTTCATATAGATATTTAGGGTGCATTTCCCCGTCAGTAAAGACCCACTCATAGACAATGTAGGACGAAACATGTGGATGTGATTATTGGACCCATCTATGATGCAATACTCTAACAACATTTATAAATTACCATTCATAATACATGTGTTTACTGTAATCGACACTGTGAAGATGTTTCTTATGTTGATGACAAATCAAAATGATAGGACTACCAAGAAGATTAGATCCAATAATTCCTTAAAGTGTCTTAGACTCTTCATCACTTCTTTCGAATGGAATTATCCATACTACTTTGTATATCTATACATCACGACAAAATGGAGAGATAATCTTCTGAAGAAATCTTCCTAAAAAACTTTTCAGGTCTCACCAGTACTTTTTTTGGTTACTCTACTGCCATCTAGAGTTTTAGATTATAATTTTCATATACCAATGTTGACACATGACACTCCTTTCTTCATTAAATCAAGGAATTTTGAATGTGTTATAATTACAATCTAGCTCTTGAAGTGGGGAAGCTGAACTCTCAGGGAATAAAGTGAATTTTCATGGGATATTGACCTACTCAGAAGCAAGGCCTTAAATGTCGATTTCGGTCACCATTTCGGTATCGACCAAAACAGAATTTCGATGGAATTTCGGTGGAATTTCGATCGAAATTTCGATCATTTCGGTCATTTTTTGTACTAGGACCCCCATATTTCGGTCATTTCGGTCATTTCGGTCGAATTTCGATTTCGATTGGATATCGATATTCGACAGAAATTCGACCGAATTTCGTTGAAATTTGAGGTCATGCTCAGAAGGGGCATCAAGTGCATAGTTCCTACTATTGTGAAGGTTTATGTCATCAAGGGTGTCACTTTTGTCCAGGATCACTCCAAATATACTGGGAATTCCCTTCAATGGAGACTACGAGATTGGAACAGAATCCCAAATGACTATTTAGTTCATACTCCAGACACAAGGAACATACTAGAGCTACTCAAAAACCACCAAAAAAGCAATGAAGATAGATGAGTGGTAGGCTCAACATTATTCTTTATTCGATACTTATTTATAATAGAATGGGAAGGAGGGAGATGACCGAAAAATCATAGTCTCGATCACTGTATCCTCCTCCTACTACCTCTCCAAGAAACAATCCTGAGCCAATATATGAACCAAGTCCTATCCCCAATCCTACTCTGATTTGCAATCTAACACACGGATTAAACTAACACATGATGCAAACGCATGACTGTAGCAGAGTGTCGCAACAATTCAAGCACAATGATGAAAGAAATGCAGCGCAAGAAGTTGGGTTATTAATTTACCATTCCCAAATAGGCCAAACAAGAGTAATAAGCAATCAGATTCTTTTCTTGTAATGTTGCAGTCTCACAGGAGAAACAAAACTACGAAATACCAAATAGTTGGTAATAAGGAAACAAGAAATACTTAGCCACAGAAATCAACTGGGAACAGTTACGTGAAAGGAATGTATGTTCCAACGTTCTGGAGATGAAAATAAATAATAGCAAATTGAATTGAGACACCAGAAATTGTACTTCTTAATTAGAAAGAGTAACAGATAAATTGGACACAAAACTGAAATATCGGAAGAGCAAATAACTATTTGTAATGAGGCAAACCAGGAATCCAGAAGGCTGCAGTTCCCGCAGGAATTGGCAAAGGACGGAGGGGTTCAGGGGGTAGACGGCGTAAATCGTGGCGCGGGCTGGGGCTGGTCTGATGTGGTTGCGGTCCAACGGGCTGGAGCAAAAGTTGGCGACACAGAGTTGGTGGAGATGGAGTTGGCGGCAGGGAAATTGGGTAGCGATGTTGGTGGAGGTGATGTCGGCGTGGGCTGCTGGGAAGACAGATCGTGGAAGTGTTAAGGGTGGGGTTGGCGAGGGTTAGGGTTGGAGGGGAGTAAACGGTGGGAAGAGAATGGATTTCGGGGAGAGAGGGAGGGAAGAAGAGAGAAAAAGAAGTGGGGGCCCGTAGGGTTTTGTTTGCATATGCCAGAAGCTGCCATCCTTTCCCCCATAAGGGTCCTTTTATAGCAATGGGAACAAAACCCTAGACTATGAACTCAAAAAATATAAAATTACATAAATAATGAGAAAAACAAATTGCAAGAAGTCTCCTGAGATTCTTTCTTTCACGGTAAAATTTTATTTAGTCCATCGAACTGGGCATGAATTGCATCAACCCCCCCCCCCCCCGTTTGGAGAGAATCTTGCTCCGGCAAGATTGCGTTGTAGTAATTTTGCAAAAGGTCAAGACGAAGCTTTTCTAACTCATGCTCTTCAATCCACGAACTATCCTCCAAGCGGCGTCCCGTCCATCGTACTAGGAAGCGTCGAGTAATGCCGTGGCGTGTTGCCAAGTCACGAACATCCAAGATATCTTCAACAACATCTGGAGATGGTGCAGTTGCAGTGGTTGTCGATGATGAACTCATTGGTAGGATTTCTTGACCAGCTGCGTCTTTCTCAAAATATGGGCATAAATCAGATATGTTAAATATTGGTGAGGTGCTAAATTCCGGTGGCAAATCCAAGACATAGGCATTCGGACCAATTTTTCTAATGATTTTGAAAGGACCAAATTTCTTTGGGCTTAATTTGTGGTGGGTTCTCTCAGGGAAACGCTCTCTCTAAAAATGGGCCATTACCAAGTGTCCTTTGAACTCAACTTCTCTCCTGTGGGCATTGGCTTGGGTTTGGTATTTGGTGGAAGTTTCTTGAAGTTTGGCATGGATTTCTTGGTGGAGTAGGTGGATATGATCAGCCAACTCATCCGCAGTAGCACTTGCCCGGCCGGGTCGATCCAGAGGAACTCTATCAAGGACGTGAGGAATGGGGTAACCGAAGACACATTCAAAAGGAGATTTTCCGGTAGACCGACAAGACGAACTATTGTACACAAACTCAGCATGAGGAAGGACCAAGTCCCACTATATGGGTCGTTCTCCTGCAAGACAACGAAGCAAGTTTCCCAAAGATCTGTTTACTACTTCTGTTTGGCCATTAGTCTGGGGGTGATATGCAGTGATGTATTGTAGACGGGTGCCCAACTTAGACCATAATGTCCTCCAAAAGTGACCTAAGAATCTAGTGTCCCTATCAGACGTAAATGAATGCGGTATGCCATGCAAACGGACAACTTCTTTAAAGAAAAGATCAGCTATATGAGATGCATTAGATGTTTTCCTACATGGGATAAAATGTGCCATCTTAGAGAACCGATCAACTACGACAAACACAGAATCCACTTTCCTAGCTCTCTGAGGGAGCCCGATAACAAAATCCATAGTGATGTCTTCCCAAGGACGTGCAGGAATGGGTAGGGGGTGTATAAGCCGGTGTTCTGTTTTTGACCCTTAAAACGTTGACAAGTTTGGCAACGTTGAATTGCATGTGTCACATCCTTCTTCATTCGTTGCCAATAAAATCTCTATTGAAGGAAGTTTAAAGTTTTTTCAATCCCAAAATGTCCACCAAGACCCCTTCCGTGCAATTCCAAAATTAAGCTTTCCCGTAATGACATGGCTGGAATGCACAGTTGTGACCCACGGAGGAGATAACCATCTTGGAGGAGATACTGATCAGTAAGATGATTCAGGCAGTCATGGTATGGTTTGCTGAAGTCATGGTCCTCTTGATATAACTCTTTGATATGCTCAAACCCTATGGTCTCTACAGTGATTGCTGCAAGCATGTGGGCTTGACGACTCAAAGCATCGGCCACTCGATTCTTAATGCCAGCCTTGTATTTCAAGTGGAACGTGTATTCTTGCAAAAAACTCGTCCACTTTGCGTGTCTTTTGTTGAGATTTTTCTGGGACTGCAAATAGCGTAAGGCCTCATGATCAGAATTGAGGATGAACTCACGTTGGATGAGATAGTAGCGCCAATGCTTAAGATCTTGAACAATGGCATAGAATTCCACGTCGTACGTGGAGTAGCGTGAGCGTGCATCATTCAATTTCTCGCTAAAATAAGCAATTGGTCGTCCTTCCTGGCTAAGGACGGCTCCAATACCAACGTGTGAGGCATCACAATCAACTTCGAACATCTTGTTGAAATCAGGTAAAACCAATGTAGGGGCCTGGGTTAGATGTTCTTTGAGCTTTTGGAAACCCTTTTCATCTTCCAATGTCCATGAAAAGTTACCTCCACGTAAGCAGTCTGAGATTGCACCAGCTTGGCTACTGAAATTCTTCACAAAGCGTCGATAAAAGGAAGCCAATCCCAAAAAACTGCGTATCTCTGTAAGGGTCTTAGGGGTTGGCCAACTTTTAATGGCTTCAATTTTAATCGGGACAACCTTGATACCATCAGCGGAGACAATGTAACCCAAGAAGTTAACTGAGTCGGTGAGGAAGGCACACTTTTTGAAGTTAACAAAGAGCTTATGTTCTCTTAAGATGGTAAGCACCTGACGTAGATGGTTCAAGTGGTCGCTCTGGCTTCCACTGTAGATTAGGATGTCATCAAAATAAACAACCACAAATTTCCCAATAAGAGGTCTTAAAGCATGGTTCATTATGCGCATAAAGGTGCTAGGAGCATTGCTCAGACCAAACAGCATCACTAACCAATCATACAGGCCCTCACGGGTTTTAAAGGTCGTTTTCCACTCATCTCCAGGTCTAATTCGAATCTGGTGGTAGCCACTCCGCAGGTCTATCTTAGAGAATATGCAAGCCCCAGTCAATATATCCAGCATGTCATCTAGTCGAGGTATCGGAAAGCGGTACTTTATCGTGATCTTGTTGATGGCTCAACTGTCCACGCACATTCTCCAAGTTCCGTCCTTTTTTGGAGTTAAGAGGGCATGAACAACAACGGGACTCATACTTTCGCTTACATATCCTTTACTCAACAGCTCCACTACTTGTCGTTGCATCTCTTCATGTTCCTTTGGGCTCATTCGATAGTGGGGCAGATTAGGCAGGCTAGCTCCAGGGATTATGTCTATATGGTGTTGTATGTCCCTTAGCGGTGGAAGTCCTTCGGGGAGGTCGTCTGGCATAATGTCTGCATACTCTTCCAGGATCGGAGCGACTTCTAGGTCTACTTTATCTGAATTCACAATGTCACTCTCAATCTCCTTTCCAATAAGGGCAAAGACAACATGCGATTCTTGGAGTTGGCGTTGGAAGGGAGATACTTGGAGAACCACAAGTGACTCACCTGAGTGTGGTGGTGTTTGGGCAATTACAGAATTTTGACGATCAATCGAAGTGCCTTTGTAAGAAATGGTGGTTGTTTGCTTAGGGCTAGGGGCATCTTGCTGGGGTTTGAGGGTAATTCGCATCTTGTCCATCAAAAATGTGTAAGTGTTCTTCCTTCCCTTATGGTCTGTGTCTCGATCAAACTGCCAAGGTCGTCCCAGTAAG
The DNA here is from genome assembly GCA_037367405.1 of Ottelia alismoides. Classification (NCBI taxonomy): domain Eukaryota; kingdom Viridiplantae; phylum Streptophyta; class Magnoliopsida; order Alismatales; family Hydrocharitaceae; genus Ottelia; species Ottelia alismoides. The sequence goes on along the minus strand of JAZKJV010007543.1, from coordinate 935,912 downwards.
ATATGAGACACATCCATAGGTGCAACATGACACCAGATCTCATCTTTATATGCAGGTCCTATGGAAAATTTGACAAGGCATTGACGTTGGATTGGCATTTGAGTTCCACCCTTAAACCAAGCCACCTTATATGGTCGATCCAATGGTTGTGTTTGCAATCCCAACTTATCCACCATTGCTTGGGCTACAAAGTTTTCCACACTTCCTCCATCAATGATTAAAGAACACCGATGACCGTTGGATGCGCATGTAGTGCGGAAGATGCTTCTCCTTAACCAAGCATCGTCACTCTCAACTTTTGGGGTCAGCATAAGAGGCTCCAACTTTTCGGTAGGTGCATCATCTTCTCGTATGGAGTCATCATGTTCAATCAAAAGGAAGGGTCCGTGGGTCTCTGCTTCAACTTTAACTTCTTCGTAATCCTCATTGATGTTGGTGTAGCCGGTCACCATTTCTGATTCATTCTCCTCGGTAGGGGTGTTCTCATTATCAGGTTCGTCATGCACTAAGTGTGCACTTGCCACACACGGGTTGGGACATTCTGCTGCGCGATGCCCTTTCTGAAGGCACATGAAACAAGTATCGGGTCCCACTGCAGGTCGAGCCCCGAGAATTCCTGACCCAGCATGAGTTGGTCGGGGATGAGCACTTGTACTTCCAGTAATAGTGTGTGGTATAGGGTCCACTGATTTGATGGTTGACTGTGCGCCCACCCTACCTTGTCTGGTAGAGATGTTTGGTGCAGAGGGAGTAGCAGCAGAGGCAGTTGTGATCATCGTGCGTCGTGTGAGGTTCTTAGATAACTTCGCTTCAGCCCTCTCAGCTTTATCATGGGCAGCATCTACTGTTCGACAGTCACACATGTACAGCTCATCTTGGATGTTGGTTCGTAATCCATGTGTGTATCGAACCACCAGTTGAGAGTCGCTTTCCTTTAAGTTATTCCGAGCTATTAGAACTTGGAATTCTTCAGTATATTCCGTAACAGCGCGCGTTCCTCGACGAAGGTTTTGAAGGCGATTGTACAGGTTCTGTCGGTACTCCTCTAGGAGAAACTTGTCCCGAAGTTTTTATTGCATCCTTGTCCAAAAACGAATGCATTCTTTTCCCTGGCGGTGACGTTCTTCTGGAGACGTTTCCACCAAAGTAAGGCAAATCCTTTCAGCTTTAACGTAGTAAACTGGACTCTCCGCTCACTCGACAGTTCCTTCCAAATAAAGAAATGTTCCAACTGATCCATCCAATCAAGAAAGATGTTTGGATCGCGTCGTCCATCAAAATCGGCAACATCTATTCTTATCCCCCGGTCCCAACTAGGATCTTGATTTTGATTGTGTGGTCGACCGCGCAGCTCAGGCTCTCTCCTTCTATCATGTTCTTCAGGTTGACGTCTACGGGGTAGTCGATTCTCACCCTCCTCGTCACCTGAGGGTGGCAGGGACTCCAGATGTAGGGATGGTTCATCGCTAACATCGCTTTCAGAATTAGGATCGAAGACAATTGGGTCATGTCCACGATGTCGGGGATTACGAGGGTTATGATCCCGCCTACTTGAAGTTGAAGAGCAGCTAGTGTCCCTTCTACTGTGTTCCCTTCTATACTCCATATCCATTCTGTCAAAATTCAAGACTTCAAACTGTTGAGTGTTATTGGCTACCGTCCTCTCTATGTTTTCTAGACGGGTGTTAGTGCGTCTGATTTCCTCACCCAAGTTTGCTATCAATGCTTCCAATCACGCCATGGGATGTGGATCAGGGTGGCGAGCCATAGAAGTTCGATTCTCACAAGTCTAGGGACTCAACTAATGCAATAGGATTTTTTTTGAAATGCAAGACAATGAAGATGACTCGGATCTTTCGCTCTGATACCACTTGATGTAATCTAACACACGGATTAAACTAACACATGATGCAAACGCATGACTGTAGCAGAGTGTCGCAACAATCCAAGCACAATGATGAAAGAAATGCAGCGAAAGAAGTTGGGTTATTAATTTACCATTCCCAAATAGGCTAAACAAGAGTAATAAGCAATCAGATTCTTTTCTTGTAATGCTGCAGTCTCAAAGGAGAAACAAAACTACGAAATACCAAATAGTTGGTAATAAGGAAACAAGAAATACTTAGCCACAGAAATCAACTGGGAACAGTTACGTGAAAGGAATGTATATTCCAACGTTCTGGAGATGAAAATAAATAATAGCAAATTGAATTGAGACACCAGAAATTGTACTTCTTAATTAGAAACAGTAACAGATAAATTGGACACAAACTGAAATCTCGGAAGAGCAAATAACTAAATCGTGGCGCAGGCTGGGGCTGGTCTGATGTGGTTGCGGTCAAACGGGCTGGAGCAAAAGTTGGCGGCACGGAGTTGGTGGAGATGGAGTTGGCGGCAGGGAAATTGGGTAGCGATGTTGGTGGAGGCGATGTCGGCGTGGGCTGCTGGGAAGACAGATCGTGGAAGTGTTAAGGGTGGGGTTGGCGATGGTAGGGGAAGAGAGGGGAGAAGGGAGGGTTAGGGTTGGAGGGGAGTAAACGGTGGGAAGAGAATGGATTTTGGGGGGAGAGAGAGAGGGAAGAAGAGAGAAAAAGAGGTGGGGGCCCGTAGGGTTTTGTTTGCATATGCCAAAAGCTGTCGTCCTTTCCCCATAAGGGTCCTTTTATAGCAATGGAAACAAAATCTTAGACTGACTCGAAAAATAGAAAATTACATAAATAATGAGAAAAACAAATTGCAAGAAGTCTCCTGAGATTTTTTTTTCACGGTAAAATTTTGTTTAGCCTCTCGAACTGGGCATGAATTGCATCATACTCCAAAGCCTTCTAACGTTACCTCTTAGAGAAACAATGTTGAGGAAGCCCACCATGACGTTGACTGTTGATTCTCACTACTCTATTATTAAAGATGGCAAAATTTCCCACAAACATGGATAAAAAGATATTAAGATCCTTCTAGATATGTCAGCTATAATAATCATCCTATTACAAAATATAATTGCTACTTTAAGCTCAACAAGAGTTGCAATAGCTTTATCACTTCACTTGGTTCTTCCGTTGTTCGTGGGAATGTGGTTGAGGCAAGTGTTAACCAAGCAGTTGGAAGCCATGGACAAAGAAATAAAGATCCTTGTGAGGAATTACATTTGAGAGAGAGAGAATTTAATTCTCAAAAAGGCTCATTTGAAGGTTCCATATGGGCCTAGAAATCAAGTAGAAATCGAATGAGCAAATTAAAAGATCTAAAGCCAGATTGGTTACTACATGACATGGCTAAAAGTAAGTACTCAGTTACTTGGAGACCATCACACTTGCAGCGAAGATGAACACTGTTCAGGTCATTCTTTCCCTAGTCGTTCATAAAGACCATAGTCGACATCAACTACTTGAAGAATACCTTTATGAAGAGAGACCTGAAGAAGAGATCTACATGCACTTGCCCCAGGATATGAGATGTCTGGGATATGTTGCAAATTAAAGAGGGCTTTCTACAGGTTTAAGTTTAAATAATAACCTAGAGCATAGTTTGAAAAGCTTATAGTGACTATGGTGAAGATGGACATGATCAATGAATTAAGAACTATACTCTTCCTGTAAAAAGGAAGAATGACAACAAACTGACTCTTCTTCTAGTTTATATGAATGGTGTTATCGTCACAGGATTTTGAATTGAAGGAGAAAGAACTTGGGAACTCTAGATCTTTTCGTGGGATTAAGACGACCAGATCAAAAGAAGCTTTGATCCTTTCTGAAAGAAAGTGTGCCCTGAAGATGGGACATGATCAATGCATTAAGAACTATACTTTGCCCGTAAATAGGAAGAATGACAGCAAGCGGGCTCCTCTTCTGGTTTATTTGGATGAGGGTATCGTCATCTCCAGTTCTCCAATGCAAGTGTCTTTGCAAAAGCTATAATTTGCCACAATAGCTAATGCTACGATGTATGTGCAACTACATCTATTGGATCCACGAAGGTAACGTTGTGACCAATTGTTCTGCAACAAGAATAAATTGCACTATTCTCATGGTAAAGATACATACGCTTCAAAACAAACCTAGGCAATGCAATAACTCAAGCCGTGTTAAAGTGTATTTATTTGTTCAATGATTTCCATATACGAGTGATATCTTACTCGTCCCATGCCCACCACATGTTGGCTAGAGTCCACGACAGCATAGGTGATAAAACCAATATCAAATCATGGATCCTTTTCTTCTTGGTGAAACCCCAAATTACCCATATATTGGAAATTATATTTTTCATATCTCCAGCTTCATAACCGCATCTTGAAACACATCTCACGATGCTAACACTCGAAATACCAGTCGATACGACAATGCCTAGTGCTATTCCGAATACTAATATCATGTACAAGTGTGAAGCCAAGAATGCCGATTGTGCCACATGCCAACTCCGCCAATCCACTCCGGATGTATTTGGACAACAAGGTGTGGTGTATCACCCAACTCGTCTAGTGGAGTCACGACCTTCATAGGTTCTATCTAGGCATGAGGTGCATCCCCAATCCCTTACGATATCTAACTCCATTCTACTCAGTCGTCATGAAGTTTCACCCATGGGACACGGCAATAATCATACTATAATCATCGTGATATATACCTTTAGCAACTTGTTGGGAGTTTGAAGCATTTTGTACCCATGTATGTCATATCAAGCACATTTACACCACTCACATTTTGACATATTTGTTTCCTAATCTCTTGAAATTCATCTGACATTAATTCATATGCGTATTCATATCAAGGGATTCTGAAAATCATCCATTAAGGTGTAGGCACCATAATATCTTTAAGTTTAATCGTTGGTCTACTCCTTGGCATACTCCTTAGTGTACTTATTGGTGTAATTATCTATGTTAGTTTGTATACTTGTTGACGTGCTAGTTTATATAGTGGTTGATTGGTTGGTACTTCCTGTGGAGCCCTTTTTCTCAAGGAGGCTGAGGAAATCTCTTGGAAATGGTAGATGAAGTGGGACAAATCCTGCCCTCACATCTACAACCTCTTCCAGAAGAGACTTGAAAAGGGAAGGGGTAAGATCTGATTCGAGGAATGAGGGTAGCGAATCATGCAATCTAGATAATAGTTCGACAAAGGGAATATAGCCCCAAATATAATAAAGAGCGTCACAAAATGCTTACCATTAGCAAATTTCATTTTCCATGGATTGCTTTTGGTACCACTACATCTATATACTGTACCAGAGAACCAATGACACATGCATGATTTCATGCATATTTCTCACCGGATTCGATGTTTGTTTTTGGGCTTTGGTCCCGCTTCTTCTAGAGATGTTTTCCCACCCCAACCACGTTTTTAAACACTAATTTACTTGCATTCGCACAACATGTACTCTTTTGATAAAGTAAAACGATGCATCAAAATATCATAAATCAAGCCATAAGAATGACATATGATTCTAAAGGTATTCAATCATATAGGACCATAAACCATGTGAGAAACCAACGACAAGAAGGGAGGGGATCTCTCTACCTCCAAGAATATTCCTAGGGATCCCCCCCCCCCAAACATGTTTAGATGTCTATGATGGCTCGGATGACTACAAGAACATACACAGAGATTGAGCTCCTTTATGTGATGGCACCTTCCAATCGACGAATGAACAAACTCTAACAACTATGGTGATCCTGCAGCGGTCATTTTCAGACTAAAAACATAGCAGTTCAACGAAGGGAGAGAATGTGAATGGCTAGGGTTGAGGGGGCAACCCACTCCTCTTCTATTTTCAGACAAGGCATTTTCAAATCTGGCCTACACCCTCAAGTGGATCCTAACCCGTTTACACCAAACACTTATAACTGGAGCTAAGAAACTGAAACATTGTTCTGCTTGAACTCGTTGGAAGATCTTGACAAGCACTACAAAATGGAGTACTCATTCCACCATTCCGACAATGGAAAATCTCTAAGCATCAAAACATGGGATTTCACGTTTGAGTAAGCTTTTCATGTACTTGGTACATTTTGAGGGAATTTACAATTTCAGGTCATAACTCATAAGTTCTTTAAAATCTTCGCCCACATATCAAGATATTCTACATGCGGAAGACCATCTCTTTCGCAAAGAAACATGCATGATAAATTGTTGCACCGTAGTTTTTTCTAAGGCCTTCAATCATCCTGAACACTGCCATGATCAATGAATATAGTGACACTAATCGATCACTACTAACCTCTAACCACCAAACAGATTACCTCATGTTCCCATTTTTCCATGGTGCTCTTGTAAGTGACCAAATTTTCAGATTGATTAATAGCCTTATGCTCCTTTCTTCCATGAGCCTTTCGTGATTATAAAATCTCCATATTTAATTTTGATCAATTCTGCCTATTTTAATCGATCATTTCCACCCATTGCACAGATGTTTGAAATCAAGTCACACCAATGAGAACAAGGTCAATGTACCTTCTTCTGTGAAAATGTGTAACATAAACATTCAAATTTCCACTACTAAGTTAATTAAGGATAGTTACCTCTATATGTGGTTGTTGTCAAGATGGACCTAGTCCAATGAGGTTGTACTAGATATCTTCGAGCTATATATCCCAAGGAAAATATGGATCGCTAATTCCATCTCTACTGAGATACAACCATTAAGATGACTACCTATGATATGTGGAGAATCCTTTAAAGTATGTATGACCAAAAGCGAATGTATCTGTCTGTTCTCTAGACTCCCAGGGAGTGTAGTAGGATCTGGTATAAGACATTCCCCTTACTGAGGAGAGTTGAGATTCACTGAGCAAGTCTGTAGATAGAAGGGATGCATCTAACCTTGATCTTGATGTTGAATTTTTCTACATGAACAGGTATTTCAAGACATCCATGATCTCCAGCTACAGCTCACAGATCATGATTCGAAACTTATGCATGTGTCATGTCCCCTATTGATATGCATTGAACCCCTCCCACAGTACAATACTCCAACAAGATGAGGTATACGGATCCATTTGTATCAAGGATCCATTTGTACTGGGAGTAATATATAAACTCTCCTAGGGTTAGGGCTCTTTGTATCCTTTGTATTCTTCTTTCTCCACATAGAGAAAATCAGTCGCCACCACCCAAGGATGTAGCCCATTTACAGGTGAACATTGAAAACCCATGTGTACTCGTGCTTGCTTGATTGATTGTGTTTGCATGTGCTTTCCGCGATTCGCAACATCCCCCATATTATTCGTTTGGTTTTGTACCAAATAAGTTACAATCAGGGCGGGCCATAAAATGAAGACGAGCCTCCCGAAGATCCAATCCAACCAAAGAACCTGGTCATTGTTAATCACTCCCATAGGGTCATAGATAGAAGAGATTTCAAACTACCATCCATCAGATTGCATATGAAAAAACCACATCTATCACCCATGTCCCTTTGAGCACAGCTTCTTTCCAAAACAGTTACATTTCAACATAAAAGTGTGCTGCATGACTGCTCAATAGCATCAATCGTCTAATAATTCATAAGTTTGGGAGCTTACAAGCTCCTCCACATTCCCATATTGCAGTTCTCCAGTATCGTCTCATAAAATAATACTAAATCCATCCACCAACTCTGCCATGTGACTAACCACCATTCTTCTCTTTTCTCGGTCTCGAAGATCACAGATGTTCAAGGTTATGCACTTAATATAAATATATAAATCCCTAAAAAACACCCCCTACCCCACCCCACACAGCATGAGCCCAAAAAGTTCAGCTACTTTGTTTCTGACCTCCATTGCCTCCTCCAAATCATTGAGATTCACCATACTGACCTGGTCCTCCTGTGTGTTAGTCTTCAACTACATAGGAAAATGTTTCTCGATATTGAAGCAATTGCTTATATACAAAGTACGCACAGTAAGGTTGACTGTACTTCATATGAGATACAGATGCTAAAGAAAAATATGCACTCAATATATGTCAAAGCACCAGATTGCATATCCTTTGTTTATGACTCTAAAGTATGCTGATTTTTTGGAGCTTGTACGCGAATATGCTCCACATTCAAGGTAAGTGTTTGATATTTTCCACCACTTCTATATTTGGTTTTAGTGTGAGGTATTATGTAATCTTTTAGTGTCTCATGGAAGCCGGTTACTAATAACACTTTTTTCTACTGAAGCACATATTTCATAATGCACACCTGTTGCAACATACTCCGGAGCTGCATATCCATAGGTGCCCACAACACGTGTGGTGACATGTGACTTCTCACCTGCAGGCCCATGCTTTGCCAGCCCAAAATCTGAAAGCTTAGCATTGTAATTCTGCACCAGATGAAAACTCTAATTGTAAGAAGCAATACATCTTAACAAAATCACTGTAGGGACAAAGTTCACTGTCTAGAAGACTTGCCATGTCAAGAAGTATATTTGAAGATTTAAAATCACGATAGATTATTTGCTTCTCTGATGAGTGCAAGAATGCAAGACCTCGAGCTGCGCCATTTGCTATCTTGAGACGAGTGGCCCAAGGAAGGGGTTCATAAGCTGAACCTCCTGTTCATATGACAAAAACTTACATATCTGCTGTGGTTAAAAACTAATACGATCTCCTCCAGAACTTCATTGGATCAAAATGTGTGCGTATGTGTGCTAGAATTTAATGGTAGAACTCTAAACACTTGAACCCGAGCTTCTGAAATTAGTTTAATAAATATAACGTGCAATCAAATCAATTTTAAGCCATTCAAATATCTACAACTCCTCGATCAGATGTCCATTACTCAATATCTAAACTACTATAAGAAACTGTTAATTTTGGCAAGGATAAAAATACAAGCTAACGATGTTTGAATGCATTGACCTTGGGATATATCGAAGCTTAGAATTTGTATCTCTATATAAACGGTTCCAATGTTATTTTTAATACCACAGTATTCACAAAACTATTATTATGAACATCACTCCTATGCTACACTTACATATATACACCTGCATCTACTATCAATAGCACCTCACTCCTTCGTCAAATATAAATACATGTTGACATACAAGTGGAGATAGCTTATATATGTGTCTGTTGTGTGTGGAGAAATGAGTTTCTATATATCCATATTAGTGCAGATTCCTCAGCTTCTCTATACGTAAAGAGGCCTCAACTTTCTTCTCGTAATAACATATCCCTTCTTAAAATGTTATCAAAGCAAGAGTAACCTTAGAGTATTCCTTATACTGAAAAATACGAAACCCTAGTTCCGCTATTGCTTACCATCATTGCTTCTCCATCCAATGACCATTGTTGGTGGCATTTCATGCTTCCTCGTACCAACTTCTGCACGTCTCCATTTTAAGCTCCTGTAACACAATCTTTGCACGGCTGCTGGGACCTACCCATGTGCCCCTATTTGTGTGGCTCACAACAACACTCCAATCTCATCGGTGCCTCTATACTAAGGAGAGGGTCTGACCCTCATTGGTGCCTCTATACCTTGATGAGGCGAGGGTCAAAGTGATATTTTGTGGTGATTCACAACCTGCCTTGGGGAGAAGAATAGAAGAATGAACAATATGAGGGTTTTCCCAAGGTGAGGGAGATCAGATCAGTGATTAGTGGGCTTCCAGTTTTCCTTTAAATTAGCGACCACGAGGATACTCCTCTCAAACTTCTAGACCCTACCCCTGCAAACTGCAACAAGGTGTTCAAATAGTGCAATTCTATATTACTTTTGTTAACTCTCTAGTAACCTAGTCGGTGACCCTATGACAAGTCTCTCGTCACATATGGGACAAACTTGCATTGTTTCTCGAGAACAATATGTCGATATGCCTTGTGTTAATATTGCCTTGAATCATAGCCATCTGATCCAGATTGAAGAATCATCATATGCAATCCATTGTCGCACCATACCCCACCAGATGAGGTGCATGTTGTCTGATCAGCCAATCGGGTAGTTAGTGGGGAGTAGATGCACCCACCCTTCCCCCTACAGGGGTGTGGGGACAACACCCCCAACGAAAATTTTTATTAACGGTTCCTTTTCTATTTGGGTATTCGGACCCGTTTGAGTCGGGGATCCATCTGTATCGGCAATAGTATATAAACTCTCATAGGGTTAGAGCTCTCTATATTCTTCTTTCTCCACATAATAATAACCGATTGTCACTGCCTAAGGACATAGCTCAGTTATGGGTGGATCTTGTAAATCCGTGTGTATTCGTGCTTGCTTGTTTGGTCGTATGTGCATGTTCTGCTTCCGCGATTCGCAACGAATTGGTATCTGAGTATCAGCTTTTATCAAAATCATCAAGCAAGATGAAGTCACACAATCTAAAGATCGAGAAATTCATATTCAGTCTATAGCAGATCAAGATGTATGCCCTACTGAAGCAACATGGCAATTGGGCGTTGTTGGACCATAAGCAATCAATACCTCAAATTCTTTCAAAACAAAGACTTTTAATTTCTCCTCTTACTAAAAGAATCGTAAAAACTTCCATTCCTTAGTTGTAAGGTGTGTGAAGTATATGAAAAGCTTCCTTTCTTTACTTCTTACTCCCCTTTTAATTCAATTCCTCAATAAGCTTTTTAATGCTTTCTCCCCCTTTTGTAATCACTTAAAAAGGTTGCCAAAAGAGAGAAAAGAAACATGCATAGTTCATTAAAACTTATAGAAGTTTTACAAAATCTTTGTAGCAACTACAAGTGGTGTTCCCATACATAACTTGGAATGAAATATAAAACCAAAGAACTACCAGATAGACAGAAAAGATCTGGAGCGGAAAGATCTAATTACTATGAGAATACTCAGTATCCTTTTCAGTATCACGGGGCGTCGGAAGAGACTTCTTCCAACATTATATCTCGGGTTTGGTATTTGAGTTGTAGTAGAACTCAGGAGTACTGGACTCATCATATTCTTCTTTTGCAGGCTCAGGTATGACAATCATCCTCCCACTAGAAGAAAAAGATCTTGAAGCAGAAGGGTGGGGTCGGGGTCTCACTGGAGCAGGGAGAGAGAAAGGAGGTGCAAAGTGACGAGCTACAGTATGGGCACGAGGTCTGGTCGGAGGAGGATTCGTCGCAACAGACATACAATGAACTCATCCGCAAGCTTGTAAATGATCTCAAATTGGTCATTCACAAATTAGACATAGTCATTCGCCCACATAGCCATATTCATGTGATGGCTCCTCATGATGTCTGCAGTCTCTCTAATATGGTGTATCTCCAAAGAGTGGACATCAATGACATCTTGTGGCTTAAACTGATCTCCAGTGCCAAGTTGATGATCTATGTAAGCTCAAGCTTTGTTAAAGAAGGATGGAGAATGACGAACATGTTGTAATACAAAATCACGGAAATGAGTTATCAGTATAGGTAGAATGGGGCTAGATCCAAAAGTGGCAGGAGGATGTTGTTCCTTAGAATCAATATTAAGAGCATAAATTCAATGCCAAAATCACTAGATATGAGTAGAGTCACAGGGCACACTAACAAGAGAAATGTGCAAGGATGTGATGGATGAGGAAACCAAGAGATAGATGGTTCATGGGTGCCTGAGACAAAGGATAAACAATGTAGTGTGACCAATTGAAAGGTTGACACTTGACAAAGGTAAGAATCAAAGCATGTATCTCGATAGTCACATGGGTCAAGTTGGTTGTTTTATTTCTAAAATACCAAGAGAACACTCGGATTAGGAAACAAGGAAGGGGTCTCAGATACGATGTGACTAAGGTCTTGAGACTAGAGAGGTGACGAACAGACATCAAGGTTTCTCGACCATAGTCACGATCAAGGGTCTCAATAACTTCTGAGATAACGGGACATAAGTCTGCTCAACCTAAAATTTGAGCAATTACAGATGTGTCAATGATAAAAGTTTGACCATTGACAGAGGTGAGAAGACAATAGGTAGAGGTGTTATTAGTATCCTCTAAATTGGCATAAAGCTCCGTGATAGTGTCGTGCAAGATGGAGTCTATGAGGGAATTTGGATTACTAGGGTAAAAGGTAGGGTCAAGAAGTTACACATGCAATTTTATTCAAAAATCGTAGTGAAGGTCGGGAAATGTTCTCTGAACATGTTCCACTAGATCGGGTGGCAAGTCATTAAGGCAAGACAGAGTAGGCGTAAATCCGATCAAAACTTGAGGCTGTCGAGTAGGATCATTGGGCTTTCTTTGAACATATGGGGGCCATGGATACCAAATAGACTGTAAGAAGTTACTATCGATAAGCTATTAGAATCAACAAGAGATTCGCAAAAAATCGAAAAAAAAATAGTAACCTAGAATTGACGGTGATCGATCAATCACTGGAGTGATCAATCAGGGAGGAGAGATGATTGGTCACTGCTCTACTTCGACTAAAAAAGGGGATTTTGGTGGATTCGGATGCTTGAAGGTGTGAACTCTAAGCCACTCTCTTGGGCCCCTTTTAAAAAGAGAGGGGTGGCTGAGGATGAAATCAATTCTCGGGATATCAATTCTCGAATTTTAAGGTTGAAAATAAAGAGAAATATGTCAAAATGAGAAATAATGAATTGAAATGACTAATCAATAGAGGAAAGTTTTAGGTCTATTTTTTTTTTTGAAGCTCCAAAAAAAGGAGGACACACGCGGAGGTGCTCACCCCAATGTATTAAAAAGAGAAAGAGATACTTACAAGGGGAAACGGGAGATGAGAAATTACAAAACAAAGTAAGGGGGGTAAACGGAGATCGTAGCCCCTGGTGCTAAAAAAATTTACAAAGAGGTCCAGTCACGAAGGAAGCCCGAGGCCGTGGATCTAACATTCTCCAAATAGAACCGCTGACGAGCAAAGATAGCTTCGTTTCGCCCCAGCCACAGGCTCCAAAGCCTCGAGATTGGGTCTAGCAGCGCAGGCCATGGTCGACCCCTATCACAGAACAAGCTTCGGCAGAAATGAGCGAATGAAGAGAGATCCAGCCACCCCAAATCGGCCCATAACGCATCAACACAGCAGCAATGCAGAAATAGGTGATCAATAGTTTCCGTAACCATGCCACAGAGACCACAGAGAGGCGAAGAGTTGGGAAACATCCGTGCGCAACGATCACGAGTTAGTATTCTTCCCCTACGGAGCAGCCAAAGAAAAATACCCACACGCTCAGGAATCCTGAGCGCCCACAATAGATTGCAATCACGCAAGAGCCTGTCATCCCTCCCAGCGGGAGCGGGCAAGATGGCCATATAAGCGGCACGAGTAGAGAAGGGTCCATTCTTCCAGGCCAAGTAATCCCTGCCCTCAGAAGGCACAGGGGCATCAACAAGAGAGCTTATGAGAGAGATATAATCGAGCAGCCGCTGGTCCGACAAAGCCTCAGAGATTAGAGGGCACCAATCGCGCCCATCCCAGCATCCGGCCACCGTAACATCTTTGTTGGGGACTAAAGCGTAGAGACGGGGGAAAGAGAGACTAAAGGGTCCCCTTCCCGTCCAGTCATCCTCCCAGAAGCGAAGCAGAGAACCATTGCCGAGCTTGAATGAGAATAGGGAGCGATTCCGACAAAGAGCGCCCATCACCCCACGCCAGAAGATAGAGACCTGGCCCCGATAATCGCCACGAAAGGCCAAAAGGATGCCATCCCCTGCCGCACCCCTCAAACAATTAATCAAGAAATTGTCCTCCTTACCCCAAATTCTCGCCGCCCATTTGAGCAAGAGAGCATCATTCACCGACGCCAGGCGCCTCACACCCAACCCACCCTCCTTCTTAGGACGCGTGACCTCATTCCAGGCAACGAGGTGCACACCCTTCCCCCCTCCCCCCTTCTTCCCCCACAGAAAAGCCCGCATACACTTCTCCAGACGCCAACGAACCCCCTTTGGCATCCCCCGCACCGAGAGAAAGTAGATAGGGATAGAGGAAAGGACGGATTTAAGAAGCACTAACCGGCCACCACGGGAGAGGATCGCCGCGCGCCACCCAGCCAGGCGATGCTCCACCTTTTTGACGATCGATTTCCAGTCACGCGTACGCGCGCGGCCCAATGTCAAGGGTAATCCCAGGTAGTCGAAGGGGAGATCAGAAGTTTGACAGCCCAGCACGTGCGAGCACATCGCCGCCTCCGCCGAGGACATGAAGAAAGGGACCGCCTTAGATTTGTTGCCATTCATATGAAGACCGGAGAGCTCACTGAACAGTTGAATAGTAGTAGCCATTGGGGACACATTCGAAGGATCCCCCTCGATGAAACACATTGTATCGTCAGCAAATTGGACGATCGGTATGTGGTACGGGCCCAAAGAGCAGCCCCTAGACAAACCAGCCCCCACCACACCTTCGATCATGCGCGGCAGAACATCAGCCGCCAGAACGAAGAGGAGAGGGGCTAGGGGGCATCCCTGGCGAATCCCCCTCCGCGGTTGGAAAGAACCCCCGACCATCCTGCCATTAACCAAAAGAGATAGCGATGCCGTTGACACACAACGTCGCATCCATGTAATCCAGATAGAGGGGAACCCCCTTCTCCAAAGAACGGACCATAAGAACCGCCAATCAAGAGTATCATAGGCCTTGGCAAAGTCAATCTTCCAAAGAATTCCCTTGGTTGCATTCCTCCTCCATGACTCAATAATCTCAGACACAACGGCATAGCAATCAGAGATTTGCCTACCACGCACGAAGGCTGCCTGCGTAGGCGAAATGAGGGAGTCGAGGAGCGGGGCCAGGCGACGCGCGAGGGCCTTGGCAATAATTAGATAAATTGCATTGGACACGGAGATAGGCCTGAAATCCTCAATCCGAGTAGCCGATGACGATTTAGGAATAAGCACAATATGGGACCGATTTAGGATATCAAAGCCATCGTTTCCCTCGCAAAAATCCCGCGCCACAGCCAGAACATCGTTCCCAAGAATATCCCAAAATTCCTTGTAAAAACAAACCGGGAAGCCATCAGGCCCCGGTGCAGCATCACGATTGAGGTCCCAAACCGTCCCTTTGAGTTCTTCCAAAGAAAGCGGGAGCACGAGCGCCTCCGCAGAAGAAGCAGGGAGAGCAGGAGCCCCCTGGCCCGACCAGCGCCACCGCCGCGGGGCCGAGGAGCCAAACGCAGCACGAAAATAGTTCCCCACGGCCACCCCCACATCAGCCTCCCCCTCGAAATGCACCCCACCAATGGAGATAGAAGAAATGGAGTTAGAGCGGCGGCGGCCACTCGCCACCCTGTGAAAGTACGCAGAATTGGCGTCCCCCTCCTTGAGCCACCTCACCCGAGATCGCTGACGCCACTCGATTGAACGCTTACGATCCTCCATCCGTGTCGTCGTAACGGCGGCAGCGCGCTCATCCAGCTCGTCCGAAGTCAGATCTCTATCATTCTCGAGAATGTCAAGGCGTAAAATCACAGCCTCAGCCGCCAACATATCCCCTGGAAATTTCTTCCATGCGAAAAACGAAATTCAAATTTCCAAGATGATCTATCGGTATCGTTCGTTGATCGATCAATGTGATTCATCAGATATACTGATTGATCGACCAGAGTGATCGATCAAACTACATCTGATGTTCAATCAACAATGCATCAGTGTAAATAAAGAGATGGTCGATCAGATGATTGATCAGTATAAACAGATGGTCGATCAAGGCTGATCGATCAGTGAGCAAGAGTAATCGATCATTGATCATTTTTAGATAATCCTAAATTGGAAAGTTGTTGAAGATGCATCCACGATTACAACTTTGCCAAACTACAATGTAAATAATACAACTTTTTGAACAAATAAAGACTTCTAAACTTATACAACTTCATCACTGAATTTCACTTCGTATAGCTTTTTGATATGAAACACTCTACATTCCTGCAATAACAACAAGCGAGCAACTAAGATATTTGTGTATCCCATCTTTAAAACAACTTGGAGAAACAAAGAACTAAGAAAAGTCACGTGCGCCTCGTACGAGACTTGATCTTTGTACGAAGCCCCATCGAGCGCCCTTGTATTACAACCATCCCCATCACTTTGAAGTTGTTGGAGCTCATACATGAGAGGCATGTATACCTCAGAAACTTGCCAAAAAAACCCTCCCAGATTACATAATGCATATAAGCCCTTGCTAAAGTTTTTGAAGTTTTATTTAAACTCGAAACATTATAGTTATACCCCTGGATTTAGAGACTCATAACTTTTTTATCTATGGCTATTTTAACATGATTTTAATTTCTATGTATACTTTCTTTTGAGATATTATGGACTTGTTCTGGAGCAAAGATGAATCCTTTATGAATTTCTAAGTGAAAATGGATCGAACTTGTTTATTCTCTATAAAACTTTTGCCATTAAATTTTGACTTAATTCTTGGGTGTGTTGTGCTTTAGACAAGAAACTTTTGGCACAATCTTTATTGAAAATATTGAAAAATTATCCTTAAATGAATCAATTTGTAGAATGTTTGTTGGATTTTTCTTTGACACATATTGCAATATTTTTAAATAGTTACAAAAATCCGTGGATCTATCTTGAATGCTCTACAATCTACGTTTTTTGTGCAAATTTCGGAGATAGATTGAGATGTTAAAAAATTGAAATACTCCATTTTGATCTCAGTTGGTTCTTGATTTATATCTTATTCCTGTTAAAAAATGGGAGAACCTTCTCCCACTTTAAGTAGGGTCGGCTACATGGATTCTTTTCAAATCTATGTTGAAAGATCCGACTATTTTTTACACTAGTTATCTGCTACCTAATGCAATCCTCGCAAGGGGGATTTGAACATGGTCTTTTGGGTGTTATATCTTATCCCTGTTATTCATAAAAAAAGGTTAAGTTCCATGTATGTAGACACATTTCATATTATATTTTGGTTTTATTTTCTATGAGTCTACGTAACTATAGAAGAATGACTATAAACCAATTTGATATATGAAATAAAGTTATTAATTTTCGGAGATGGATTGATATGTTAAAAAATTGAAATACTCCATTTTGCTCTCCATTGGTTCTTGATTTATATCTTATTCCTCTTAAAAAAATGGGAGAGCCTTCTCCCACTTTAAGTAGGGCCGGCTACATGGATTCTTTCTTAAATCTATGTTGAAAGATCCGACTATTTTTTACGATGGCTATCTGCTACCTAATGCAATCCCCGCAAGGGGGATTTGAGCCCGGTCTTTTGGGTGTTATATATTAGAGTTCAATGGGGTTGCCCCTTGGGGGGAGTTAACTTGGCTCCCCCCACGCATTTTCTCCCATTTTTAATTTTTTTTGAAAATTTCTTCCATGAATATTCATCACTATATCCCTATATTATGCTATTCAAATTTCCGTGAAACAGAGATTCCTACGGCCTCCATCCAGACAATCATTTTTTAACGGTAACAGAATTGCTAAAAACGACCCTTCTGGATGGAGGTCGTAGGAGTCTATGTTTCACGTTATATTTGGATGACATAATATAGGGATATATTGATGAAAATCCACAAAAGAAATTTTCAAAAAAAAATAAAAAAATGGGAAAAATAACGCGGGGGAGCCAAGTTAGCTACCCAAGGCGACAACCCCATTTTATCCTATATATTATTCCTGTTATTCATAAAAAGTCTAAAAAAAGGTTAAGTTCCATGTATGTAGACACACTTCATATTATATTTTGGTTTTATTTTCTATGATTCTACGTAACTATAGAAGAATGACTATAAACCAAATTGATACACGAAATAAAGTTCTCCTGTCTGTAAATATTAAGAAATATATGATTCACCGAAAAATTATTGTCGCGGTGCAAAAGAATTACCATCTCCTTAACACTACCAAATCTCTGTCATATCATGGAGCTGTTCAAAATAAAGTTTTACATGAAATTATCTTAGTAAGTGCTTATATTATAAGAGGATGCCTTCTGTGTCCATCAAGGGGGCAAACTATATTCTCTATAATTCCACTGAGAGAACCACAATCTCCTCTTCCTTCGATTTTTGGGTGTAGATGCTATATGCATAATTACACTATCGGAATTGGTGTTCCCTTCCATTGAGAAGGGCTTTCCATGTAAATTCATGTGTCTATGTGTGTTTTCTTGCGTGATTGTTGTTCTACACATTATTGAGAAGACATGAAAAAAAGGAAACCTTTGTTCAGATGGCCAAGATAAATTATGTCAGCATTATTCTCTTTCATAGTCACTTTTGGATGGCATAAACATCAACTTGATGTGAAAAATGCATTCATGAATGGAGATCTAACAAATGAAATCTACATGTAAACTCATCCAGGTTATGAGAGACTTAACAAATGTTGTAAATTAAATAAGTATGTTGTCTTTATGGTCTTGGTTTGATCTTATACAAGTAGTTATCAATAGATATTGATATAAGGGAATGTAAATAATACTCTCTCCACCAACATAAATCAAGGACAAATTGTGTTTCAGATTCGGGTATATAGATGATGTGATCATCGCATGGGACGATGATGGTGAATGTCGAGAAGTTGGACATGATTGTGATTGCATGAATGAACTTTGGTTGTGTTTTCGTTTAACCATTCACTGTATAAATAATGTACACAGCTCTGCTAGTTAAGTAGAACATAAAGAAGCCCTAGTTTGTCTGTATGCACTAGGTTGCCCTCTTCCGTTGAGAAGGGTTTTCCACGTAATTCTTGTGTTCTATTCTATGTTCCACACACTGTTGAGAAGACATGGAGAACAAGGAAACATGTGTGTTGTTTTATATAATTTGCCTTCCAAAAAGTACAAAATTAATAATGGTGCCACCCGAGTTTGTACAACCCCTATCAGTTCTATATTATTGTTCAGGATTGGTCTTTTATGTGCAAATGTTTCTTTAATGATGTCAACAGTACATTTTTTATACAATCGACCAAATTTATACTTTTTTAAAGATATTTTTACATTTGTGCCCAACACTTCTGCCCCTAACCTTTTGGCAATTACAATTGTGCCCCTATATATTGACAAAATTCACAATAGTTCAGCTTTTGCTACAGTTATATTATGCTAATGTACATTCAATATTGTGAAATTTGAAATCATATTGTGAATTTTGAAATCATATATGGGTACAAGTTTACGCATAAGTGTTATTGGAAATACTCAAAAGGACACAAGTATAAAAATCCTTCTTTTAATATTTGGATCTCTCAAAAGTGAAATAAGTGTGATAACTATTGTAACTAAGATGACTAATATCAATAAATAGAAACAACAGGCACAATTGGCAGATTTTAAAATGCATATACAAGATAGACTTACTCCTAAAGAGGTGATTTTCTAAGCTCCCTCTTTGCAGATATTCATACACTAAGAGGAGTTCCGATTCTTCCCAACAATATCCCAACAACTTAACAAGGTTGGGGTGTGAAAGCCGCCCCAAGAAGTTAATCTCCGACTGAAAGTAAAAATGCAATCAGTTTATAATTTATGAAGCAATAAATGGCCAGGATTTGATAAAAAGGGTGCAAAACTGATCCTGACAAAGTATTCAAAACAGATGCATCATGATACGTGTGTGTGTGTGTGTGTGTGTATATATATATATATATATATATATATATATATATATATATATATATATATATGATCAAGGATTGCTTGGAGAAAGCTCCAGTGATATTTAGGAATATGGCAAAATTCCAGTGACATTTAGGAATATGGCTTCACAAATAAAAAGAGGAACTCTGAGAGAAGCTGCTTTCTTACTCAACCCTCCATTAACAATTAATCAAAACTTGGCAATAGTTGACAGCGGAAAATCGATCACCATTAATGGGTGCAACATCAGAATCTATTTAAAGTTGGATAAGTTACATGTCTATATGGTGTGATCAGTCAACAACATTTCATTTCAAAGCATTGCTTGGAGAAAAAATAATACAAAAATATAGGGTTTGGCCACTCCCTTGGGAGTCCTGATTCGACAAGTAAACCATACATGTACATGTAAACTAGTATATGCATAACATGAACTATAGGATTAATGTTGCCTGACCCGTACCTGCCATTCCTCCAGCCCTTGCAAGCTTTCTGGATTCAATTTTTTGACAGCAACAATCATGCCATGCCCAACCTTCGTGGGATTTAGTGTCTTCTCATCAACCCACCCCTTGAAAACTCTACCAAAACCTCCTTCACCAAGTACCGACTCTGGTTTGAAATTCCGTGTGGCATTCTTCAATTCTGCAAATGTATAGACCTTGAGCCTTGGAGCCGGGAGGATGCGTCCAATGGGAAAGAAATCCTCCATGCTTTCACCAGCGGTTGAAGTATCTACACTTCTTGAAAACAGCTCATCAGTGGTGAAACTACTGACTCCAGATGGTTGTTGACCTGAATGAATAAGATACATCAAAGCTCAAATGAAATGAATGACTGGAGGCCTGGAAACTACATTAACTATATTGTTTTTAGAGATGCGTTGGATCTAAGTACAACGTTCTAAGCAAACGCAAATCCAGTAGATCCCACAGTCGCAATCACCCCCAAATGATTCGGAGACCAGTATTTTGGTATGTAAGATGACAACAAGTATGTTATAAGAAGAGGATTCACACGGCAGCTACCACATCAAGGACTTTCCAAGCACCGAAAAATATGCCCAAAATACCAGTTTTGGAATAGGATTTTACGCAAGATCCAAACTTTACATATATTAGGCATGTGGGGGATGGAATTCTTGATGAAGAAGCACAATCAATGAAAAGCCGCCACCAAAAACCCACATCATAAAAGCAATGATAGGATATTTAGCATTTGGGCAGTTGCCCACTTACCTGAGCTTGAAATCCTGGTTTCCGATGTGCCTCCAGGGGGCTGGTTCTCAGGAATCCCGAAGCAACCGCCCATACCCCCTCTGCAGCAGATGCTCCCTCTTACCTTTTCTTACTCTAGAACTTCCCTTTAGATCTGCAAAGCGCTGAGGTTTGAGAGAATGAGAGAGCCTCTGTGGGATGTGCGGACGACTTTATCCAGAGCAGAGCCGTAGGAAGTGAGAGAGAAGGAGCATAGAAGATGTCAAGAAAGAGAGGAGACGGGAAAGGGGAAGGGCATATGAAAGTATGGAAGCATCGTACTGGTCATCAAATGTTGAGAACGGGTGAGAGGTGTGGAAAATAAGGACCATGTGAAAGCATATTGAGATTGGACCAAACACTGCTTAAAGTCAGACTACTATCAACTTAGGTTTGTTATTATACAGAAAAATTATCTTCTTATGATAATGTGAGAGCTCCAACCAGGGTAGCTCGAGGTGATGTGTTTAATGTTGGTTCTGTTTTTTTTTCTTTTACATCACAGAACCTACACATTTCCTAGGAAAATTGCAACATGGTGGGGGCAACCCTTCCTCTCGGATGGTTGTGAATTTAGGATTCACCATCCACATGGAAAACAACTTTCGAAATTGATGATCTAAAAGGAATATACACAAATTTATGTGTTAGCATGCCCTTGTTCGTTTGAAAATTTATAAATTTGCTAGATGTTGCAAAGAAAGAGATGTGTGTATATACAGTACCTGAAGTTGGGAAGTTCTTGCAAGAATAATAAGTGAAATATGTGTTTCAAATTTCATGTGAGACAGACATTCTTAACATGTCCATCTGAAAAGGGCTCAATTTTCAGCAATCTTGAGACCGTTAGAATTTGACAGTCTTAATGGATTGGTTAAAGTCTCAAATTAAGTTGAATTTTGAATGACATCATAGTGATATATGGTGATCAGAATCCCATATATTTTCATTTAAAAAAAATAAAAAAATGGATATTTGAGGCACCAGTGCATGTAAAGTTACATGCACCTTGATGCAAGCTCCCCAACCCCGTATACATATATAGATGTATGTGTTTAATGAGGTTATTGTCGGGGGAGCTAACTTGGTTAGTTCCACCCCTTATTTTTTAAATTTAGTAAAGATTTTTCTAAAAATATGTCTGGAGTTTTAGTTAATTAGATGATAATAAGTTGTCAACAAAATTTTGTGTAAAATAGACATTCCTAACAAAAATATGTGAGGGAATTTAGTTAATTAGATGACAATATTTTATCATCCAAATTTTATGTAAAATATACATTCTTAACATGTACATCTATAAAAGATCAATTTTAGCAATTCTAAGACCGTTAAAATTTAACAGGGTAAGATACAAATCTCAAATTGAGTCAAATTTTGAATGAGAACATGGCGTCATATAGTGATCAAGATCCCCTCAAATGTTTTTAGAAAATACCTTAAAAAAATAAGGGTGGAGATGGCCAAGTGTTGAAGTCGGTGTTTTTCAAATGGATTTTTAGATTTTTAGAAAATAATGTAACAATGTGAATAGCATTAATGCAATCCAAAATCGATTCAAACAAAAAATTTATTTTAAGGAGAAAAAATGTGTTAATTATTATCCTGGTACACCTTCCAAGGTCGAACTTAAGAGGTTACAAATAAAGGAGGGAAATTAACTATTACTAATTAATTAATATTGTTGATTTCTTTTCTTTTTCTAGTTTTCATGTATTTTTAACAAAGTTGTGTTTTTATGGATTTTTAAATATTTTTATTTTTATATTTTCTTGATTTTTAATTTTTAATTTTAAATTGATTCAAAATTTGTAATTTTAATATTTTTTTAAATCAATTTATGAATGATGTATACAAAAGTAAAATGAAGGTTTTTTGTATTTTTAAAATATGTCAAAAATACTTAAAAATACATAGATAAAATTTTTTATTTTAAAATTTATTATTTTTAATTATTTTTAGGGTATTTTTATGTTTTAGGCATTTTAAATGATTTTCGAATGAAAAAAATTTTTAAAGTAAAACAAACTAATGTTTTTAGTATTTTAAAATAGAAAATAAAATAAATCAACATAGAAACAAATTCTATACAAAATTATTTTTATTGTATTTAACAAAAACCAAATAATTATTTTATGATTTTTTTGTTATTTGTTATGATTTTTACAAGTTTTTCTTTATTTTATATTTTTTAAGGTTTTTTATTGAATTTTTGTTTGATTTTTATATAGGTGATAAAATACAATAAAATAAAGTTACAATAATATTTTCAGAATTTTTCAGAAAAAATAGAATTTTTATATATTTTTAAATATCAAACAAAGAAATGTGTGATATTTTTTATTTTTAGAAATAAAAAATAAAAGAAATTTTTAAAACAAAATTTATATGAGATAGATCTGATTATTAGGAACTTAATTTAATTTTTATAGAATTTTTGAATGATAGTAATTATTTAATCCAAGCAATAAAAATAATAAAAGAAATACATCAGTTTTGGGATTGGAATGTAATTAATCCGAAACTAGCATAATATTTAATAAGAAATAAATGATTTGAGGATTAATTGCGTATAAAGTCCAAATAAATCACATGATCTAGCACGTGATCAGCAATATGGTGGGTAAATATGCAATTACTCAAACATTTTGTTCTTTATCAACACATCAGAAGTTCATGAGAAAAACTGCAATAAACACAACAATGCATGTGATGACTCACGTAAGCTCAGTTCAAAAGGACTAAATTGCAAATAAAAAGAACTACCAGACTGAGTTACTTTTTTCAAAGTTTATTACACATACGAAGGATCGAATCGTAAAATGTGGAAATAAAAGGGAGAGATTGTAAAATCACCACTTGAGCTCATGCATGGCACGTGAGGTTATTGAGTGATTGTGTGACTGAGATCAATTCTCCTGGATCTGATCTGATGGTTGTGATTTAGGAGCAAATGGACGCTCTACATCAGATCTAGAACTCTCTGTTCTTGATTGGACGCTTCTGGTAATGATGGAAGAACACGCTTGAAGGCTGTTGTAGATAAGCTTCAACCTGCCAGATCTCGGCCAATATAGGATGGATCAGAGCTGCAATGTGCTCAAATGACTTCAAATGCATATCTGCATCGGTCTACAATGCTGAGCAATTCCATATCTCACTGAGAGGAGATTTGGTGGTGTCGCTCCTCAACGAGTGCCCCCTTTACCTGATGGTGCTTGATCCAATCTCCAGGTATTTTCCAATGGTCGTGCAAGTATTATTAGCAAGGCTCGAAGCTTCAACGAGTTTCAACCATGGATTATTAGGTGGAGATGGTGAATTGATCAGGTCTTCTGAACGGATGAGAGGACTGAGACCCAAAATCTAGATCTCATCCGAGGATCAGATATGATGATCATGACATAAAAGAAGGTGCAGAGAAGTGGGATGTCGAGAGGAGATGATCGATAATTGAATCAAGATGCAAATCAAGGGTGAAGTACCTCTGATTGTGATGATCGAAGATCATATCTGATCTAATACTAATGATCTAGAAATCAAAATAAAACTAAACAAAATTGCTCGCAATAAAAACTAAATTACTCGATGAAGATTGAGGATGGAATGGGGATGTTCTCGCCACGATGTAGATGTGGCTCTACTGCAGAAGCTTCATATCGTTGGAGAAGATCTCCACTGGCTATGGATCTCATCTCAACTGATATCACACGCTCACGCTCGAAATGGATTCGTTCCTGTCATGAATGATCACTCCTGAAGATCAAGCTTGGGGTAAAATGTGTGTGTGTAGGGGGGGGGATGGATCAGGAAATGAAGGAGGCTCCTAGAGCTTATTTATAAAAGTAAGAAGAGGTGAAAATCAAACGCAAAAAATGGTGCCAAAACGGAGATCAATATGAAAGAAATTTGAGCGTGGATCTCGGAAATTAAGTGGATTGAAAACGAAGGAATCGGGTCGGATGGAGGACTGAGTTGATTAGGAGAATAGGGCGAAGTAGACATGTTATGCAGCTTATTCAAGTAAAGAAGGAAGAGGGGCTGAGTTGACCCAGGTCAATGGACCTGGGTCTAACGAATCAAGTGTGAGCCTTATAAAAAAATCACAAAATGACAATAATAAATCAAAATAAATTATAAAATAACTTTTAGTCAAAAACTTATCAACATAAAAAATATTTATAAATTAATAAGATATTTTATGATGATTTTTAATAAATTAAATAGTTTATTTATTCAGTTAAAATAATTACATACATACATTTATAGGTATATAATACCTATATACAAAGTACACATAATTTTAATTATTTATCTATACAAATATATACATCATTTCACATTTTATTTATAGAATAATTAGGGGATTCTAAATATATTTTTTATTTTTTATGGAATTATTTAATGTAATAAATAAATACACTTATGTACAATGTAAGTACATTATACCTTTGTAATAAATACAATTATTTATTATTTATTATTTATATTTTATTTAAATAATATAAAATATATAAAAAATATTAAAAATATAATATGTCTAAAAAATATAAATAAATAAATAAATAGGTATCACAAACATATAGATACAATGGCACTCCAAAAAGTCGACTTTCACATCTTAATTTCAAAATTTATGAAATCGCTTTCATTTTAAAGATTATTTTATTTTAAACATAATGATGAAGTAAATAAATAAAAAAATATTTACTACGCATCATAGAAATGCGGAATATTTAGCAAACATTTTACCAAAACAATCTTATGTCATCATATGAACTCTTGAAGCGTGAATTTCTAAATGAAGAAACCTCTCGAATCAAGTCTGCTCTATAGAAGTCTCTCTCGTGCATGCGGATATGAATTGCATTACTTCCCTCGAACCCAGACATCGACGAGAGCAATAATAAAAGGCGTATGGGAGATGGGGACTCTAAAGACTCTTATATATCTCAAGGAGAATGAAATTTCTAAGGACTATTGCTCTCCAAATTTGTGTTGCAAAAGAGAGGGCATTACCCTCCTTTTATACTTATGCCACAAGTCCAACATGTGTGTTGTAGTCTCTTGGATTTTAAATTAAGGGATTAGAGCATGTCCTAATTCAATCAAGATTATTTCTTTCTATCCTAATTAATATTAACTAATTAACAATAAATAAACAACAACTCAGCTTAAAAATTAGTTAATGTTGTTGCCTTTTTATCTATTAATTAATTAACTTGATAATATCAAAATTGTAGAAATTATGGAATTAATCCTCAAAGCTTATGAACCATATTCATGAGCCCAAAATTAAATGTAAATCCAATTTACATATATAAAATTAATGTAAATCAAATTCACACAATTTCATGCCTTGGAAATATTATGCAAATCGTATTTACATAAATATTTATATGAATCATATCTATATAAATATTAATTATTGTGAATCACTCTTCGCATCAATTAATGATTTATATTTGTAAATCTCATTCACAAAAATTCCTTTATGCAGTAATAACTATTATTATTACAATATTGACATCAAAGGGTATGCGTCCTAATCTAATTAGGACTCACGAGATAAAAATACATATACTTAGAAATAATGTTGGGAGATCATACTATGCATGTATAGTGATTTGAAATGTAGATAACTATCCAATTTCAGGGTTTATATTATTTTTGCAAAAAAATATGTCACCTACAAATATTAAGCTCGAGCTGTAATACTTTACACTGTCAGTGAGCTTAACAAAACACATCACACTCTCCATGAGCTGGCAAAGTGTCGGTGAGCTGAATCCAACTCCCTTGAACATTTCTAGTCATAGTCCAAACCATTTGGACCTAATAATTGAGCTCAAGGATCTTGTATATTTCCATTTCCATGACCACTTCTGTTTCTAACGTTTCGATATAAAAATTGAAAATTGGAAATTGAATTCAAATGAATTGTGATTTAATCCAATTAAATCATAAATCATCTAGCTAAATAGATCCACTAATATCTATCATATTTCATCACTCTCTCGGCATGGAAGTGTCATGGTAGATGATCCATTACAACAGATGTAACCCTAAGTATTTCCAATACTCATTCATCCTTTACACTAGAAGACTTTGATAAATCCGAAGTTCAAGCCATGGTTTGACTATCTTCTTTAGAATATATCATTATATTTCTCATTTGATAATTGAATGACAATATTAATCGTATACTTTTCAAAAATATATATTAATATCTCAAATTCATGTCTTATTTCATAAATAAGATGACCATGCATGGAATTCATTTTGACCACAATTCATCTCATGAGTTAACTCTATCTCTCGATCCACCAACTATAAACCTGTATGATTCCTTCAAGAGATCAACATCTTTAATGACTTCATATGCACACCAAGACATTGGTATATGTACCTTGGCTAGGTCACCAACATATTGGTCTATCAAATGCGCATACTCAGGCATATAGATGCATAGTTGTCTCAGGTCAAAGGATGTGTGCATGATCGTGATAGTTATGATTTAGGTCTTAGTATCTCGACCTCATCAAGTCAACTCTTTGACTTGATTATTCCAACACTTATGTATCTCCATTCCTATCCAGAGGACCTGCATCAAGAAGTCGGTTGGAAATCATTCTTTAGAGAAAGTTTGACATCTCTTTCTCAAACTGGAGATCTTTATTGAATATCACATGTTCAAATTCAGTTGTGTCCTTCAATCTGCATGGTATTCAATATGATCATGGCACATAATCCTAATTGTACAAAGGGATGTTAATATTAAAGTGTAATTATTCATTTATTCATTTCATTTCAAATAGACATGATAAAACAATAATTTTTATTACATTCATGGATCACCCGACGGCTTACAGGTCCAACAATCTCCCACTAGCCCTCAGAGCCATTCATGTACAACTCCCAATCACATATTCATTACATGTTTCTTGAAGACCTTTTGGGTCAACAACTTGGTTAATGAATCAGTAATGTTATCGGCATAGGAAACCTTGGTGATTGTAATATCACCATGCTTTAGGATCTCCTATATGATGTGATATTTCCTCTATACTTGCTTGATTATTTGATGCCAATGGGGTTCCTTCGCTTGCGCTACAGCACCCATGTTATCGTAGAGTAATGGGATGGGAGATTCTGATGAGGAAACTATGTCAAGTTCTTGAATGAACTTGCGCAACCACACATCCTATTTAGCAGCATCTGATGTAGCTATGTATTCTACTTTAGTTATTGAATCAACTGTGGTGTTCTATTTCTTGCTTCTCCAGCTCACACCACTGTTCAACATGAATAAGAACCCTAAGGTTGACTTCCTATCATCAATTTATGATTGGAAGTCTGAATCAGTGTACTCTAAGACTTGGAGATCATTATCTCCATATACCAAGACATAGTCTTGAGGTCTTCTTAGGTATGCAGTAAGTGTTCTCTCCATGGCAGGATTGATGGCGGCTTATGACTCCCATTGCATGCAGATATCTAGTCTAGTACACATCATGGCATAGATCAAGTTTCCCACAACCGATGCGTAACGGTATCCGGCCATGGCTTTCTTTTCTTCAACAGTTTGAGGATCCATACCTTTAGATAGGTGAGTGACATGTCTTAAGGGAAGGAAGACTTTCTTGTAATTATCCATATTGAATCTTTCTAATATCCTCTAGATGTATCCTTGTTGTGGCAGACCCAATATCCTCTTTTATCTGTTTCTGAACATATTCTACTCAAGATGTAAGAGGCTTATTCGAGATCTTTCATCTCAAAGGTATTGGATAACCAGATCTTAACACTTGTCATTATCCATGGATTATTCCCAATGATAAGGATGCCATCTACATAAAACACAATAAACACGATGGTGCTCCCACTAAGCTTCTTGTACACACATGGTTCATCTGGATTCACACACAAATCATAACTCTTTATGGTTTAATCGAATCAGACTATGAGAAGCACCCATAGATGGAATTCTTTCGCTTGCACACTTTTCCTTCCTCATCCACAAAATTCCGAGCTACTCCATATCGATATCCTCTTCAAGATATCCATTAAGAAAAGCGGTTTTGACATACATCTGTCAGATGTCGTAGTCCATGCGTGCAGCTATTGCAAGCAATGCCCTGATCGATTTGAGCATGGCCACAAGAGAGAATGTCTCATCATAATCGGTGCCTTCTCTTTATGTGTAATCCTTGGCAACAAGTCATGCTTTGAAGTCTCTACCTTCCCATCGGGTCCCCTCTTTCTCTTTAAGATCCATCTTCCCTAATGGGTTTTACCCTTTTTAAGTGGATCTTCAAGTGTACATACATCATTCTTGTGCGTGGAGTCTATCTTAGACTTCAGTGCTAGCATCAAGTTATCCATGTCGTAATCACCCAAGGATCCATAAAATAAAGTTGGATCATCATTAGACTCTTCTGATACATGGAATATGTGCCTTTCAGGTTGTCTTACAACCCTAGAATTCCTTCTAATAGGTACGATCATGTCATTTTCAACTATCTCTTCAATTTATGGTGTAGGAACTTCATCGGTTTCGCTACATTCGATTAGTTCATTAAATTCATTAATTTTTGACTTCTAAGAATTTCATCTTCCAAAAACTTGACATCTCTAGAAACAAATATCTTTTGAGTCTTAGGATTATAAAGTTGGTATCCAATACTATTTTTTATGTATCCAATGAAGTAGGACTCTCTAGTGCGAGATTCCAACTTACTTGCATCCACATTTTTAGCATGAACCAAACAACCCTAAATCCTCAAGTGTTGTACACTTAGCTTGATACCATACCAAAGATCATGAGGGATTTTATTTACAAAATTAGATGGAATCTTGTTTTAGACATAATTGTAATCTCTACTGCATGTCCTCAGAAACTGAGAGGTAAGTTTGTTTTACACATCATTGATCATAACATGTCCAACATAGTTCTATTACATCTCTCAGCAACTACATTGAGTTGAGGAGTACATAGAGGAATGGGATTAGAAATAATTCCTCTCTCTTTAAGGTATTCTTTGAATTCATCTGAGAGGTATTCGCCATCTCAGTCAGATCAAATCTGTTTTATCTTATTCCCTTTTTGGTTCTCAACCAAAGCCACGAATTCTTTGAACTTTTCAAAGATTTCATGTTTGTGATGTAATAAGAAGATAAAATCATATCGCAAATGGTCATCAATAAAGGTCACATAATATTGATGTCCATTTTGAGTTGCAGTACGAAAATGACCACATACATCGATATGTATCAGGTCCAATATACCTTCACATCGTTCACCTTTCTTAGAGAAGGGTGCCCTGGACATTTTCTCAAGAATATAATGTTCACAAGTTGGTAAATCATAGACTTCTAGGAAATCTAGAGGTCCTTCTTTTACCAGCCTATTGATCTTATCAACAGTCATATGACCGTCTTTGATGCTAGATCATAGTTAAATGATCTCCATCCTCACTTGATTATTTAGGGCATTTAACATTATTGTTAATGTTATCAATGGTATTGACATTCGTAACACAATCATACATGTTCAATTCATAGAGTCCATCTGGTGTTGGAGAACCATCTGCTATAAAATTACCATAACGATTTATGATAAGTTTATTACATAAAAGGAAAGTGCATCCATGTCTAACCATCTTAGATACAGATAGTAAGTTCCTTCTAACATTCAATAGATAGAGATAATCTCTAATATCAAGGACTCTTCCACTAGATAATGATAGTCTAATGTCCTGATGGCAATCGTTGCAACAATTGCATCATATCCCATCTGGATAACTATCTCCCCTTCATTAAGATTTTTGGTATTTTGAAATATATGCAACTTATTGCATACATGTAAAGAAAATCAAAATAAACAATCCAACTTCCTTCTCGTCCTACGAGTAAGTTGATTTCATTGATGAATGTAGATTTATTGTTTGACAGTATTATATTTTTGTAGTTCTCTAAGGACTTTAGATATTCTGGATGATTACTCTTCCGGAATCATGGCTTATTACAGTGATGGTAGACATCTATCTTTATAGGTGTTAAATGTGTTGAAGCTTTAGAAGATTGATCAATAGTAATGGCCAAATGCAGACTGGGCTGAATGGGATGAGGTTCTAAAATCTTTATCCAAAGCCCACCGCTGACTAACTTTATTTCTCCCCTAATTTTTAAGTATTATTTAATAGATATAAATGATTTTGCTACCACCATTTATATATTATATAACTAATATAAAACTACTTTACATGTTACTTGAGATGCAAACTATAAAATTTAATGTAAAACTAGTATTACATATGAATAACTTTAAGTATATTATATTATTACATGTCTTATCTAACTTCTACATACATATTTTTTGTAGATCGGATCGAGCTGACCCATACCTCAATCTTCCTAGCCCAAGCCCGATCCATGAGCTTGTTGAGCAGGTGGGACCTGACCCATTGACCAGGTCTTAGATCAAAGGTTGTGATCATATGAAGAGAAGGATCATATGGTGCTAACACGATTTCCCACGAATGGATGGGATGGGGCTACCTTGCTGCACTCGACCCAATCGTACAAAGGCATGCCATTCTCTACTGGACGATTGCGATTGAACAAGTTCAGAATCTAGGGCTATTGTACTTCGTCCTTCTTCGATTGCAGATGGGTGGTGCGACTCGAGGTAGAGATACAATGGTTATGTAGTTGGGTGGATAGCGATTGAAGGGGACGGGGGGTCCTAAGTAGCTGCTTGTCAAAGGCGCAGGATACGTGCACATCAATAGGATCGAGCGGAAGCGACATGACCAACAGTTACATAAAGAGAAGGGGGTAGGAGTTTCCTAACATCCGACCACGATTCGATCGGAAATGGGGCAGTTGTAATGAGATAGCAGAGAACTGAGGAAGTAAGGAGGTGTAGATGGTTTGGTCGTGGCCAGGGGAAATGGGTTAGCAAATGATAGATAAGATGAAGGAAGAGGATGGATATGATTAGAAATGGATATGAGTATCCTAAGAGGTGAAGAAGATCGAAGAAGAAGATGATGAGAAAGGGGAAGAAGAAGGGAAAAAAGATGCTTACCTTGAGGGTATATATCACCGGAAAGAAGGTGATCTAACCACCTCGATCTTTGCCTCGATCTGAATGGCGATCTTAGCCAGAGAGACTCAGTGAGCCTTCAGGAGACTCACATCAAGGTGGAAGAACACATTGGATCTCACCTCTAGGAGGGTATAGACGGTCGTTGCTCTTGGATGTACGTTAGCTCGCTGACACTTGGGGTGAAGAAGAGGCTCGGGGCTCATTGTTTCCCAAATGGCGGATGATCGAAAATGATGATGCAAGAGGCTTTTTTTATAACTGTGGTGTGGGTAACGGATGAGGGAGTGCATCTACTATGGG
This sequence comes from Ottelia alismoides, assembly GCA_037367405.1. Lineage (NCBI taxonomy): Eukaryota > Viridiplantae > Streptophyta > Magnoliopsida > Alismatales > Hydrocharitaceae > Ottelia > Ottelia alismoides. The sequence continues at coordinate 903,762 of JAZKJV010007543.1, read as the reverse complement.
TTGATATGGATGATGGGGGGTGTTGGTTGGTCGTGCTTGAGATAATGTATGGGGTTTGCAAGGTTGAGGTTGTGGTCGCATGCTCAATGAAGGTTGTGGGTGTGAAAGCTCGCCATCGGTTATGAGTTCTATGGTGGGTCGTAAAGGCAAGCTAGACAAGATGGAGAAATGGTAGAAAATGATGTAGGGTTGGGTTCGATTGTTGAGGAGTGAGCTATATTGTGGCTTTTGGCAAGTGAGGAGAGGGGGAAATGAAGGTGTTGACCTGAGGGCCAACATCCCATGAGTTCTGATTGGTGGAAAATGGAAGACGCTGGCTAAGTGGAGACCAATGGATGGTGTCCAGGCGGAGTATGTTGACTAAGGAGTTGATCAAGATAACAACTTCAAAAGAAATCAAGATAGAAATAAAAGAAAATTTTAAGTTAAAAGGTTTCTTTATGAAATTTGTGAATCTTGATGAGATATATATTAAAAATGAAGATCTTAAAATCAAAATAATTCAACTGTACATCTAAATATTTTTGGAAGACAGTTTAAAGATATAATATACCGATTTTTTGTTGTTTTGTAATTTTTATTTTGTTTTCAATAAAAATTATATATGAAATAAAATCAAGTAAAATACTATAAATAGAAAGGGTTAAATGGGGCTGCCCCCTGGGAGTAGCCAACTTGGCTACTCCCACCCCTATTTTCCCCTCATTTTTTATTTCTTTGGAAAATAAAAATTTGTAAATTCATCATTATATCCTCTAACATTCTATTAGAATTTCGTCAGAAACAGAGATTCCTAAACCCTCCATCCAGATACTATTAATAATCCTTGAACTCCGTTCACACTTTTGTGATTATTAGATGTCAGATTTTATTTACGGTATTATACATAAAGCTAGATAAACTATTTTTTTAAAGAATCATGTCTTTCATAAAAGAATTAAGGATCTCCCAAATACTAGGATAAGCTCCAACCAGGAAAAAGACGTGATGTGTGACAGTTGCATAGATAAAATATTTGACTTGTATATAAAGAAAAAGTGGTTGGCTAAGTAAGAAAGGGACCAGACATCACTTACGATAGTTGCAAATGGGGGCTCTCCGAAATGCCTCGGAAAAAAAAAACATCAACCGATGGCTATTTTGTAAGTTCTAAGAGCAATGAGATCAAGGCTAAGAAATCGATTTCTCGGAGCTGATTAATCTTTTAGATCTTATTCAAAAGTCCCCATGACCAGTCAACTTCTACAACTTTTAGATTAATCCCTACTTTTAACTAAAGTAAAGCCAACGGAAGTCCTCCTCTGTCGTTGACAATCAATAATTTTTATAATAATAGTAATAATGAAGATGATGATAATGATAATAAAGAAATATATGATAATAAAGGATTAATATTTGCAATGGTTATATTTTTAGAACACAGTCGAAAAGTCACAAAGCACAACAAGAATGAGCGGTTAAATTTTTTAATCAAATTTCATGTGAAAATCACATCATTACAGATGCTATTTATTACAGATGCTATTTGCTGATGATATTCTCATTTTTCTTAAATTTGATAAGAGCGTCTTTAAATTCTAAACTTCACTCTTAAGGTGTTCTCCGAGTTATCTGGCCTACATGTACACAATGATAAATCCACAATACACTGCTTAATTCTTTCAAACTCAGAAAGGGACCTATCAATCTTCCCAGAGTCACTAAAGATCTATAATACATCCTCTCTCATGGGAATTTGATCCCGAATTCAACATAAAATTTTGGTCCAAATCCTTTCATCCTAGCGTTTTCCTCTTCTTATTGTCACTAAGCCATGGAAAACTTCGCACTCAAGACATGCCTTTACTCCCAAACATCCCAACGCCAAATGCATGCTGTCTATGCCTAGAAAGAAATATACATCTATTCCTTAATTGTCATTTTACTTGTAGAGTCCTTGCCATTCTAAATTTTACAAATTTTGGCAGTAACCTGACGCACACGTCGCCGAGTGCATGTTTAGGCAATCGATGAGAGTTCTCCAATGTTCGGTCTTGGAGGAGCCTATGATGTACGACCAGTCGAATCGGACAATTGTTGTATTGGCCCTCTCTCGGCTCTAAACGTGTCAATCAATCAACTAAGACAACAATCAACCCACAATGCATGATAAATCAATGGAAATATGTGAGTTAAAATTTATTTTATTTTAACTCTACAACTATATCTATATATCGTATAAGTATGTAGAGATTCGAACCACAGAGAGCAATGTGGATATGTATAATTATTATCTATTAATAGAAATAGATTATTATTATTATTATTGTGTACTTTTTCAGTTTTTTTAGATTTTTGTGGGTTTTTAAATTTTATTTCATTGTATGGATTTTTTATGTTTATATTTCTAAATTTTTAGATTTTTATTTTATTTTTTACTTTGCACATTTTTATTTCCTTTTTCTTTTAAAGATACAATAACTATATATAGTAGTATGTATATTACAGATAATATATATAATATATAATATACAAACATATAAGAGCATATGAAATATATATAAAAAAGAGTCCTTTTATTTTTCAAAGGTTTTAAAGTATGATATAAAGATATTTATCTTAATTATTTATAATAATATAAGTAATATAATATGTATATATTATGTATAGGGTTCTATATTTTTAAATATAACTACATAAAGTCAAAGTTCAGAAAATGGAATTTTTTTTATTTGTATGTTTTCCTCTTTTTTTTGTTTTTTTCCTATTTTTTTATAGATTTTGAAGGTATATAATATATAAAAATAATAGATATATTAAATAAGTCAAATTGTTTTTGGGTATTATAAATAAATAATAAGTCCAAAATTTTCCAAAATTATTTTGAATATATACTATATGCTATAAATAAAAATATACAATGGAAAACTATTTTTTTATATTTTTGTAGAATTTTTGCTAATTTTTTTAGTGTTTTTAGGTTTTTTTCATTTTTTAGTGTTTTTCTTTTATTTTTTGTCTAAAGTTATATTATATAGTAATATATGCTACGTAATTTTTTGGAATTTTTAAAGTGAGTTTTATATTTTTTTGTATTTTATAAGAAAATATGGAATAGATATCTCCTTTTAATTTAAATGCGAAAAATGCAATAAATACCTAGATAAAAAAGGATGAATGAGCATCAGATTAAGAATCTACAGAACTTTTCCCTTATTTAAGGCATTGGAGCTAATCATTGGAAATAAAAATATAATAAATAAATACAATACTGATAGGGGTGTATTTGCAATTAAATAGAACTCTAAAATGTTGTATGAAAATTCCCCAAACTTCAACACATATTACAAATGTAAGTACTAAACATAAATAAAGGAAGCTAGAGGGGCCTCTATGCAAAAGTTACCCGCCTCATGTCGGCGATCACGTGAGGTGATCTGGCATGAACCTAAATTTAATTTATAATAAGTGCAGGGGATCCCTTGCAATTTATACAAAAGTTTTTAGATGTTGCTTAATATTTATAGAATTGAATGATAAATACAAAAGAGTGGGGGGGTTTACTATGAAATTTACCCACTTAAGTGGCACCATCGAGGGTTTCTCCTTGTGTTGCATGCCTTGATCAACTAATCTGGGCCGACCTTCTCATGCAATGATGTGGAGACAGTCTTGAAGAACTCGGAAGATCATTTGTTAGGGCAAACTTTGATTGTTGATTCTGGCCTCGTCTGATATCCTCCTTCTCCTCCGACAAGTGATCTAGATTCTTAGAAGCTTGTTGCATAAATTGGAACCCTTAAAATATCTCAAGACCCATCGATGGGGTCAAGGAGCTCAGATGTGATGGAAGGCACCTGGATCTCCTGTATGGCCTTGATCCCATGCTCTAGGGGTCTGTAAGGTTGGCACCTAAACCAAACAATCTCAGTTGCATGAGGCAAGCATCCTCGGATATGTAATGAAGTTGCTGCACATAGAGGGATGAAGGGGCGAGTGAGCTCTGACGTAGGTAAAAGATGGATCTCTTATTCACTTAAAATGTGTAGGATCAAGGTGGAGTAGAGGGGCGAAAGATGTAGCATATATATGAAGGGGGACGAGGATGAGGTGGAAATGGGTTGGATAACAACTGGATTGACGATGATTTTAAGTTGAACCATAAGGCTACAACAAAATAAAATCGAAAATTAAATGATCATATTTATTAAATGCGAGATATAAAGAATATAGTAATGCAAGGAAACAAAATACAATTAAAGTACCTAACTATCGTCTCAAACTTGACCCGATTGGTCAATGAGAAGAGAAGCTCACTGAAGGTTCTCTGACAAACTAGACCATCATGATCTACTCCTTTATCTACACTGACAATGGTAGCCAATCACTCATTGTCACCAAGCAACTTGACCTAACTAATCCTATTGGGCTTAAAGGGTAGAATCAGTATCAAAATGCAAAAAGGAGCTCGTTGGGTTATTTATAGAACAAGGTAAAGGGCAAAAAGGTAGAGAAGGAAGGGGGTAGGTGAAGTCTAAGGTGATGGTGATGGTTAGGGACGTGAGAGGATCAGAGTGGGAGGAGCTCGAGGTATGAATTGATGTGTAAGAGTGCCAAAATTTTGGAGAAAGTTCCCGTGAGCTCTGATGTAAGTAGGGTGGTTGCAAGGACAGTTGACCTGCCGATTAACAATCATTGCACCCCCTGTAGACCAACCAGGAAAAAGAACGGTGGAAATTCTTAATTAATTTATTTAAATTTAATAAATGATATTATTAATTTTAGATAAAAACATAAAAATGTATATTATTTTATGTAGTATTTTATTATAAATTATATTTATTTATACAAGTTAATTTATTATGTGTTAAATTTTTATATGTATATACATAGGTATATAAACCTGTATTTAGTGTATTTTATTTTTATTTTGTATTTTATTATTACATTTTCATATTTTATATATTTATAACTTATTTAAGTACATATGTACATATTTTTATTTCATTTTTTATTTAATTTTCTTAAATAAATATGTTTATGTATAATATAGGTATAGTTTACCTATATATTGTAATGAAATTATTTATTTTAATGAAATTTTAATTGCTTTATTTTATTTGTATTAATTTTATGTATTTTAAATAATATTTACAAGTATATAAAAATATATGAAATTTAAAAATATAAGGAATAAAATATATTGATTATTATATACATGTATAGAGTACAACATGGACCCAAAGCCAACTTTTGCATCTCAACTCCAAATTAAATGAAACTACCTTTATTAAATATAATATTTAATTTTTATGAACAATAAAAGTGAGTTTGATAAATTTTGAGTCTATTTGGAGGAGATACAGGTTGGGAAGTTTTCTTTGAGACTTTTTGTTCTTTATGTCCCTGGTGCACTATGTATTATTTTTGTACGAACTCATTTTTTATTTTTCTTTATATTTTTATGTATACTTTTCAAGTTGAGGGTTTACTTATTTGAGATGTAAAAATATAAAAATAAAATAGGTCCCAAAAGGCTAATTATATGGTAAAGAATTGTGGTTTTTAAGCTATCTTCTGCATCGTTAGCCACCCTAACTCTCCCTACTTTATTCCTTGTTGACCAAGTCATCATGATGATTGGATCTTGGGGACTATGATCACTCAGTGTCTTTGACACTTCATTCTTTTTATTTTCTTTTCTACATTCTTTTATTTTGAAATTAAATACATATTCTTAATGGCTAAATAAGAGAAAATTACATGTTTTGTATTTTAAAAATATGAAAATAGTTAAAATGTGAAATAAAATTTATGTGTGATATATTATGGTTCCAAGAATCTATCATATCTATCCTATAACTTTTGGCATAAAGAAAATATTTAATGCAAATAATATAGTTAAAAATAAAATTTACAATAGTAGAATGACAACTACAATTAAAATAAACTATGCATTCATTTTATAACATGTCTAGAGACTATGACTAAAGTTGCAAATAACCTAAAGTTTTCTCATGTGGGGACCACGTGAAATGACCTATCAATTACAAAGACACTGAGTAATCCTAATTAGTAATTACAATGTAGTTCAGGGTCTAACTTGTAATTTTATTTAATTATTTTACACTGCATATCACATTTACAAGACTAAATTGAAATACACAAAGCGTAGAGGGTACGAGTGAAATATACCCAAAGGAGGCATGTGTGGGGCTCGTGCTCTAGATCGGGTAGCGTTGGGGTGTCCATGTGGAAAATTTTAAAATCTGACGGTGGATGCTTCACAATGGTTCGACCTTAATCAAGGTCTTAGATTGGATATGGGCCCACTCCTTCATCTAACGACTCTAGCGGAGACTAAAAAGCAATATACGAAATGTTCAGGGAGTTACATGCAATTTATCCAACATGTTTTAAACTAGATAAAATATTTACAGAACTTGATAAAAAATACAAAAAGCCAGAGGGGGTCTATGAAATTATACAACTTAAGCGTCGATATCCAATCATCTAGAAGTTACCATGTGTCTCATCGTGTGGCCTTCCTTGCGTACCCCTTCGTGGGAAATCAACAGTCCTAATAAGATTCGGACTATTATTCTTGATCGAATGGCAGGTAAGGGCACTGAAAGAACTCTCAAGAACAACACTCCAGCGAGCTTTGGTTCATTGTTTCGTGGTGCTCTAACGGTCGATATCTCCTCTGACAAGCCTAGCAGGTAGCTGGGCCTCCTCCGCGTGCGACAACAGGGTCCGATAAAGACGAGGGGGCTCGAGATGCTTCAACAAATTCAAACCACCTGGAGATGTTCTAGGTGGTTTTGGAGGTCCCTAAGGGTTCGATACTCCTGCAAATCATAATCAAAATGCTCCAGGATGCGAGGGCTATCTCCACGACCCAGGGTTTGCACAAAATAGTAGGGGGATGGAATGGAGGGGGAGCATCAGGCGTGCAGCGGCGGAGGGAGCTCTGATCCTAGATCCACAATGGATATGGGTTGGATGGAGTGGGTAATCGATGGAGAATGTAGAGGGTATTGAAATGGGGTTGAAGTTGCCACGAATCGAGGGTCAGCTCGCGATGATTTGACCTGGAGCATAAGCTCCAAGAATTTGGGGGTTTTGGATTGAGCACGATTCGATGTATCTAAATACAAATTAAAGACGTTAAATGAAAATTAGACTAAATAATTACCTAAAGGTAACGAGAAAGACGGCTCAACCAGCTTGAGAGGCCAGGAGCAGGACATGCTGGTAGTGCTCCGGCTGTGGGGTGGATACACCTCCTCCGCTAGCTCTCCTCGCTGCAAATCACGATCTTCACCAAGGTGCCACCACGGAGAAGATCACATGGGTGATCTGAGGGACTAAAGCTCGAAGAAAAGGTACAAAAAGCCAAAAATGGTGAAGGGGGGATATTTATAGGTGATTTTTGAATGAGTTTCGAGGGGATCTTGTGTGAGATCGAGCGAGGGTTGGCGAAGATTCTAGGATGTGCGTGGACAAAGAAGACGACCTCGTGAGTTCTGACAGGCATCAGAAGGGAGGTCGAACAGTTGACCAGCGGTCAACAATTGAACGTGCCTGGTTGGTCCACGTGGACACCCCTATAAGTTTTTGTAATTAATATTTAGTCTTATAAATTGAAACACACGTTGTATATTTTTGTAAAAAAATGTTGAGAGTTCCCTGAACTTTCTTGTATTTACATTTAGGTCCCTCCCAACGTGCTTTACGTGTTGTCTCACGTGAAGGGTAAATTGCATGTAAACTCTTTATAATTATAAATTAGTGTTTAAAAATTAAATAAATGTTGTATATTTTTGGCATATTTGCATAGAAACCCCTAAATTTTATTTTATTTGCAAAAATACCCCTACTAGGACATGGTTTTTTACGTTGTTTCTCTAATTATAAAAAATAGCTATTGTCTTCTAAAAATCCACAAAAATAGTATTAGATGCTTCATTCTATGATATTCATGCCCATATTTTATTTGACTTTTTTTGCATTTAATCTATTTATCAAAAATGAAAAAGAGCACATATATTCCCTGTTTAAATTATAACATTCCAAAAAAATAGAATTTTTTTCTAAAAATTACAAAAAAATTATATATTGTATATTTTGATATCTATTGAGTCCAGAAAATAAAAACCCCTAAGGATAAAAAAATAAAATGATAAAATCATAAAGCTTCAAAATCCCACAAAAAATAAAAAAATTCTACAAAAATACGTAAAATATGTTTTTCTATTTTATAATTATTTGTATACTATTATTTTAGATTAAAATTAATTTGGGTAATTTTGGGAATTATTTTCTATTTTTAAACCTAAATCAATTTCTGAATATGTATAAATCCCTTTGTTGGGATATTTTCGAATTTAAAAATACATAAAAATTAGCAAAAATTCCAGAAAAATAATAAAAATTAGAAAAATATAAAAATAACAAAACATTTTTTTCTATATTATATTTATTTTGACATATTTTTATCTATATGATATCTATATATACTTTATATTGTATTTATACATATACATACATATTTGCATACATATATATTATATTTAAATTAAAAATAAATATAAAAAATTGAAAAATAAAAAAAGAAAATACAAAATTATAAAACCAAAAATAAAAAAATATAAAATTAAAACCCACAAAAACAATAAATGAAACAAGAGAGAAAAGATGGAGTTTTTGTGCATCAATTTTGCCTCCTCCCGTTTTCTTCCAATTTTCAACCTCTACACATGCTTATACCTATACACATTTGTTTTAGAGTTATAATAAATTTTAACTCCACATTTTCACTATTCATTGCTTTATTCATATTGTGGGTTAATTGTTGATTGATTGAGGATTACTGAGTGGTCAACGCATCGATTGCGGTCTCACCTTGTGAGACCGTAAGACCCTTAATTTTTTTCTCGATTATCAGTGCATGCAATGTTGTTAGGTCTTTGTACTTATATACCAAGTCAAGTAACCTACTATCTATGGGTTCACTCACTAAAATAAATAGAAATAAAGGAGGAAAGCTCAAATCACGGGAAACAAAATAAACAAAGGTAGTAAAAACATGAAAAGTCCGTTACGAGGCCACCATGTGAACAGACACCCGAGCATTGGACCTAGTGTGATGGAGAGAGTAGTATCCAAATTAATTAAAAATTATTTACAAAAATTAAATCCCTCTCTCACTAAAAATGAAAAATGATATGCTCAATGTTGCTCCTCTCCTCCTTCCATGCTCTACTTTCCTGCTCTCTAATGGTCAGCTCAAAAGAAGAAAGACAACTAGTAAGAGGTAGTCCTCATCAAGCGATACCTCACAAAGAATATAAACAAGGAAATTGGATTAGAACAATATAATAATTATCAAAGAATAAATAGCAGAAAAATGTTAATAAATATGGACAGTTGTATATATAAAGAAAATGTTCTACAATCCATTGCTCCCAGGAAATGATGCCATTTGAAACATAGGTTTTTCGAGAGGGTCTAGAAATCTCACAAGGCATGATGTCCAATAGATGTGTTGTCCACTCACGAAACCCGATTCAGTTCAACAATCAACTCACAATTAAATATTAAGAAATAAAGACAACGTGGATCAAAATTTATTATAAACCCCAAAATAAAATTTATATAGTGACAAGTGAGTGGGGTGTCAAACACAAGGAACACATGATATAGCACTATATATTATTTCCAAATAAATAGTCTAAGTATATGTGCATATATAACTATACACAATATTTATCAAATAATGTGGGTTTTTAGTAATATATGTTATATTTTTTATTTTTGATATTTTTATTTTTTTATTTTCTATTTTTATTTTTATATTTTTATATTTTCTTTTTCTTATTAAAATACAAAGTAATGCTTAATATAAAATATTTATACAATATAAGCTAATATATATACTAATAAAAATAATCATAATATAGAAAATAAATAATTTTTTGGGTTTTCAAATATTTTTAACTTTTTTATGATTTTTAGGATTTTTTGCTAATTTGTATATATTTTCAAAGTTTAAAATACGCTAAATTAGGGTTTGATTAGATATCCAAAATTAAAATGCATGAAAAATACCAAATATTATTTAAATTACTCGAAATTATATTTAATATATTATTGAAATATAGAGAAAATTCAGAAATAGAAAATAATATTTTTAGATTTTTTTTCAGAATTTTATAGATTTTTATAAATGTTTTATGTCTTTTAATTTTTTAGAGTTTTCGTTTGTAATTTTTAGTGATTATTGGATTTAAGGTTAATTATACTTGAATAAACATACTATATTTTTTTTAGGAATTTTTTCGAAGTGATTTTGTAATTTTTTGGCTTTTTTAAGGAAAACAGGAGTTGATCGTATGCTACTTGATTTTTAGAAAATAGTAAAAGAGCATGAAATGCAAAAAAATTCTATAGCGTGATCAGGCATTCATCCAAGTACCTACTCTTTTTTTTGGTAATTATTTGAGCTCGGTAACTATTTTTAATAAATAGAGAATAACACACAAAAAGTTACTTGGCATGATAGGGGTATAATTGTAATGAAAATTAAATGCAAGGGTAGAAGTGCAATTTAACCAAAAGTTTAACACTATGTTGAAAACTTTATATATGAAAAGACAATTACAAAAACACGCGAGTGATTTAGTGCAAATTTTATAAGATAAACATGCGCCTGCACATGGCTCTAGCGGGGACTAAAAAGCAATGCACGAAATGTTCAGGGAGTTACATGCAATTTATCCAATAATTTTTAAACTAGATAAAATATTTACCTGACTTGATAGCATATACAAAAATGCAGAGGGGTCTATGAAATTATACCACTTAAGCATCAGTATCCAATCGTCCAGAAGTTGCCACTTGTCTCATCGTGTGGCCTTCCTTGCATACCCCTTCGTGCGAAATCAATGGTCCAAATTAGATCTAGACTGATGTTTTTGATCGAACAACAAGGAAGGGTACTGGAAGAACTCTCAAGAATAGCACTCCGGCGAGCTTTGATTCATCGTTTCGTGGTGGTCGGTGGTCGATATCTCCTCTGACAAGCCCAACAGGTAGTTGGCCTCCTCAGCGCGCGACAACAAGGTCTGATGAATGCGAGAGTGCTCGAGATGCTTCAGCGTGGTCAGACCACCTAGAGCTTCTCCAGGTGGTTATGGATTTCCCAAAGGGTTCGATACTCCTGCAATTCAGAATCAAAATGCTTCTAGGTTCGAGGGCTATCTCCTCGACCCAGGGTTTGCATAAAATAGAAGAGGGGATGGAATGGAGGGGGAGCTCTGGTGTGCAGTGGTGGAGGGAGCTCGGATCCTATATCCACGATGGATCTGGGTTAGATGGAGTGGGGAATCGATGGAGAATGCGGAAGGGATTGAAATGGGGTTGAAGTTGCGGTGAATCGAGGGTCGGATCACGACGATTTTGACCTGGAGCACAAGCTCCAGGAATTTAGGGTTTTTGGATTGAGCATGATTCTATGTATCTAACTACAAATTAAAGATGCTAAATGAAAATTAGACTAAAGAATTACCTAATGGTGATGGGAAAGATGGCTCAACCAGCCTAAGAGGCCAGGAGCAGGACCTGCTGGCGGTGCTCCGACGGTGGGGTGGATATACCTCCTTTGCTAGCTTTCCTCGCTGCAAATCACGATCTTCACCAAGCTGTAACCATGGAGCAGATTACCCAAGTGATCAGAGGTGCTAAAACTCAAAGAAAAGGGATCAAAAAGCTAAAAATGGCAAAGGAGGATATAAATAGGTGATTTTTGAATGAGTTTTGAGGGGATCTTGGGTGAGATCGACGAGGGTTGGTGAAGATTCTAGGATGGGCGTGGATCTAGGACAAATAGGATACATAATTATGGGGGTCTTGAGGGCCATGAGTGATGGAGGAAACATGGAGAAATCACCGAAGAAGGCGGCCTCGTGAGTTTTGACAAATGTCAGAAGAAAGGTTGGAAAATTGACCAGTGGTCAACAATTGAACACGCTTGATTTGTCCACGCGGACTAATAAGGAAATTCCAAGGAAAAAATACCTTGGAAAATGAATAATAATTAACATTTGATTTTATTATTTTTAGTTTATAAAATAAAAATATTTATAATTTTATTTAGTATTTTATGCACAGTTTTATTTATTTTTAGAGGTATTTATTTACATGTTATTTTTTAGCGTACATATATAAGTATATTTAGCTATGTTTTAGTTATTTTTCTATTTTGTATTTTTGATTTTTTTTATTTTTTATAATAAACTATTTTTAGATAAATATATTTTTATTATATTTCTCTGATGTAATATATACACTTTAATAAATAGGTGTATTGTTTATATAGGTATAGTTATAGGTAATTCATTTATATATTTTATATACATATTTTATTTTAGTATTTTTTATTGTTTTATTCCTATTTTAATATGTACATATGTTATAAATAATATTTACAATATTATAAAAATATAAAATTATAAAAGTTAATGAATAATCAATAAAATGAATATTTTGATCGGGTATACTATACAATAGGGGTCCAAAATCTAACTTCTACACCTTAACTCCAAAAAACATGAAACCACATTCCTTAAATAGTTTATTAAAAGTTATATACAAGTAAATGTAATTTTGATAAATTTTGAGTTTTTTATTTGAGATATATGGATCTGGGAAGTTGGGATTTTGGAATCTTATTTAGACTGTAACTTTTACTTTGTATATTATTTTTGTGTAAACTCAATTTTATATTTTTCTATGTTTTATTATATACAATTTCATGTACAATGTTTTATTATTTTAGGTCTAAATAGTAAATAGTAAAATAGGTCCTAAAAAGCAATTATTGGCCTATTTTGTAATGTGGTTAATTCTGCATTTTCTGTACTATTAGCCGTCCTATCTCCCCTACTTTATTCCTTGTCGACTAAGTCATCATGATGGTTGAGTCTTGGAGGATAGGGTCACTTCGGTATCCTTGACACTTTGCTCATTTTTTCTTTACTTTATTCTTTTATTTTGGTGATAAATACAATAAACATACAATATTTTATACAATATTTTTTACAAATTAATGATCATTTATTTTGATAAATTAATGATACATGCATGCATTTAGCTAGGGTTTAAAGGCCAAAATGAAATAATAAAGGTGATAAAATGGAGGAGATTCATCAGTACCATGGTCGTCTTAATGATCATACAATTATTGATTCAATTGTTGAATCATAGAGGCTGGTGCTTGGATGAATATCTAAAGAATTAGATTGAAGACTCATCAAGCACCATCATATGACTGTTAAGAGATGATCCCCATCCTGATAAGGGGATGGAAATCCTTTCTCTAAAGGCTAATATCTGACTGACCTCTTAATGCGGTTCCTCTACATAGGAATAAAGATTCGGAGGTGTCAGATAAGTTAGGTCAAAGAGTTGACAATATAAGATCGAGATAACCAAGTCCTACATCATATACTATCATGATATTGGCATGCATCCTTTGATAGGAGACAAATGTATTTCTATATGTCTAAGTATGTATATTTGGTAGACGGATAGATTGATGGCCTAATCAAGGTTTCTACACCGACGAGTTGGTGTGCATACAAGGGCATATGAGTAATACGATCTCTCAAAGGGATCATACATGTTCATTTGTGAACCAGAAGGCATGAGCTCACTCATGAGTTATTGTGATCGATCAAATTCCATGCATCGATGTCTTGCTTTGGAAGCATGACAAGAATTTGTAGGTATGGTATATGCTTTTGGAAAGCATATGGTCGAAGCCAACTCCCAATGACCAAATGAGAACTCAATGATAAAACCCTGAAGGAGACAAGTCTAAAATATATCTTAAACTTTGTGTTTATTCTAGGTCTTCCAGTATGTAGGATGTACATGGATTAGGAATAAATAAGGTTGATGTGATCATAAACGATTGTATAACCTTGACGCTTCCATTCCGAAGGAGTGATGAAACATGTCTGAATTTTAGTGTCTCCTCTCAATAGAGAAGCGATCCGATCTAAGTCTAAATGTGGGACACTGATTAGAATGTGATTCAAATGTAATGAGAAGATTAAATCTATGGACTTGATTTAATCACACATCTATAAGAGGTCCTCGAGATCTGGATTTGAGATGTGATCTCAATTTCCATGTCACTATACATGGAACGTACAGTGGACTTGTCCAATCTCCAAGTATCCGTGGAGAAAGCTTATAATTCCATTGATGAATTATGTATCTGGTCATTGAGAAATTGATATTTAAATGTGATTTAATTATCATGAATAACGTAAATATGATTCATATTATTTAATTGCATGAGAATAATGATTCAAGATAACTAAATGTGATTTAATTGTCAAGGATATGAATAATGGATAACACTATCCTTGTTATATATATGTATATGTATTATAAATGTGATTTATAATATATTAAAGAGAGCTTATTGTAAATAGTATCTACAAATTAATTGTTAGTATGAATTGGATTCACATTGAAAATTAATTGACAATACAATTTACATTTTATTTTCGAACTGTGAATATGATTCACAATTATTTAATGGCATGATTATAATATTCACAAAAATAATTTAGATTTTGTGAATTATTTTACAACAAAAGTTTTTGTAAATATATGAAACATTATGGGAGATTTTATATCTCACATAATTATAAGAACAACACCTTCCATGAATGGAGCGTGGATAACCACCCTTGGACTTGTTCAAAGAGAGGTCATCCCCTCTATTATAGGAAGGGAGGTGGCCTCCTTCCTAATCCTTCTATCCTAATTGATTAGTTAAAATTAAAAATGTTGATTATTCAATATATATATATATATAATTTAATCTAAATTAGTTGTTGTTGTAATTTTTCCAACGAAATCATGGCCATTGAATAAAAACACAAATCAATCTCAACCATTGATTTTGTGTTTCACATGGATAGTGATATATGGACTACCAAAATACTATAAAAGAAGAGGCAAACCTAGCTCTTCTTTTTACAACAATACTTTTTGCAATTCTCTATCTCTCATTCTCATCACACGCCTCTCTCTCTCTCTCTGTCAAGTATGGTCGTCTACCCCATGTGGTAGAGAAATTCGCCATAGTCTCCACACTGTCGTACCATCGCTTTGGCCGCTCGTAGATCTTCATCTCCTTTGTTGCACCTCGCTTGCGAAGAAGACATCAGATCTCGTGTGATGAGATCAAGAGATTCTCTGCTTGGATCATCTTCTTGTATTGCGAGGTGCATATGTTTCATCAATGCATTTGCAAGCGTCTTCTTTGTTAGATCGAACTTGAGACACGAGGTCTCTAACTTTTGAGACACGCTTGCAACCACGCTTCAAGAGGTATTATGATATCTACTTTGTGATTTAGATGAAATGATTTGATAATCATTCTCGAATATTTTGGTTACATCGCTTTAATTTTTTAATTCTGCTAAACCGAGCAACTAGTGTGACTAGTCGCTCCGATCGTATATGATGTGATCTTCACTCTTTCGTGACACACTTAACGTTCTTTCCATAACCTCAAGTGGTATCATATCCTTGGTCGAGAGCTTGGATATGTTCTGAAACCCTAGGTGATCAAGGTTCATGTTTGAGATGTGTGAGAGTCATTGTTTTTGCATTGGATGCAAGATTCGAATCAAATTTTCGCTAAAATAAAATCTCCTGCTTGTGCATTGTTTGGACATTTTTTGGTTATGAAAATGTATTTAGAATATCTAAATATGCTCCAAAAATAGTAGCCTAATGTTGGTACCAAAAGTGTATGAAAATGATTCGAAGAGTTACCGCCATGAAAGTTGTTTTGCATATATTCACAGATCCGTAAGTAAATTAATTTTGCTTACTATTTACTTCATGAAATATAAAATAAACACTTGTATTAAATTTAAACCACCAAATCTCTCAAATTTATTTCAGTCTATTTCAACTCTGTTTGCCCTAGATATTCCATATTTAGTGGAGATGGGTCGGAAAACGATTTGATCATAAATTCTCTTTACTCGATGTATTTTAAATTTAATGGAAATTATGAATTTACATTGATTAATTAATATGCCTAATAATTACGAAAATAATTTATTAATCATCACAGGACATTGATTGTAAGATTAATAAAAACTCTAGTTTATCCTACAATAGTTGTAGAACAATCTCTACATGAAAAAATATTGTTACTTGAACAATATTGGCGATTTGTTTAGCAAATATCATTATAATATTTAATCAAAATGGTTTTGATAAATATTATATGGTATGACTTCGCTTGAAAGGCCGAATATCATCTCAAATACAAAATGATAGGATTACATTATCCTGACCTGAGGCAGATATGGTGTCTAGTCGAGGATAGCTGTGGTAGCAGGTTGCTCCGTGAGCGGTCTATCTCACTTCTTGTGCGTACTGGGCATGACAACGGGTAAGTAAAGGATAATGCTTGAAAATATCATGATGTATTATAATTATTAAAACTTTAATAATACCTATTGAGAGTATACCATCCTTCAAGTAACAATCAAGATTGTTTGTTGGTTGATTGAATTGGATTGATAACTGATTTAATATGCTTAAATTAATTATATCCAATTAAAATACTCTATTATGACTGGAGTATTATTTCCATTGGAAGAATTAATTATGTGAAAATGATTCATAATGATTAATTAAAATTCGAACATGATATGGAGGATCACATAAGTGACATCCATGGTCTCCCAACAAGGCAAAGGCTTCCGTTACTATGGATCGTATGTAGGAGACACTTGTCCGAAGTGACCGTTCCTGCACATGGATCAAGCTTTTTGCTTCTCGAAAGAGTAAGGCCATATGCACAATGACCCTAATATTGATTCCTCGTATTATTTGGCCAATATTGGATTGCACATACCGAGTTTTGTTCCTGTTGATAGTTGGTTCAATTAACGATGGGTCAACATCGCCTTAGGGGTGGTGGGATCGAGTATTAAAGACCTAATTTGGAATGGAAGTTGGACTTACAAGGCGGAATGTGTTCCCGTTTCTTTTTACCCGAGTTACAATTTCTCATATTATTGGGATATAACTAAGGTAGAAAAGGAGATTCCAGTTCTTTCTAGAGATATAGCGGTAAGTATATCTCTTGCTTTGAAAGTGATTAAGGGAATGAACATTCATAGTTGAAAAATAAAGACTAATTTGATTAAAAATCCTTAATCAATGAATTTAATATTGAATATATAATTATTTATATGTTTTAATATATTGCATTCTTAATTTCAGACAATGAAGTCCATGAACGCACTCAGTAAGCTCCTGGAGGCCAACCAATTGATCGGACTAAATTACTCCGATTGGATCCATAATTTGGATGTTGAACTTTCTGCAGATCGTAAATCTCATGTGTTATCCAAGGACAAGAATGTAATCCGGACCGTATTGAAAAGGTTCCTAAGACGCAGCATGGAAGAGTCACAATATTAAGAAGCGAGGTCCAAGAAAAAAGAAGGGGTAGAATTACGGAATGAATACGAGATGTGGCAGAGACCCGAGGCATAAAAGAAGCATTTTCTACTGGATCCCGAAACCACCATCCACCCTGACCTAATTCATGGTGAGACCACCAACTTCCTAGCGAGATGCCTACGGTTAAAAACCCCTGAAGATGCCGGAAAATTCAAGTACAATAGAAAATATGATGAAGATCATTCATTAGATAGGTGTTATGTTCTGGGATCTCTCTCCAATGTTCTTCAGAAGCAACATGTAGAGAAGGAAAATTGCCAAGATATAATGCTAAATCTCAAGGAGATGTTCGGTGATGTCAACCGCACTCCAGTTATAAAATTATGAAAGAGCTTATTCACTGCAAAAATGTAGGAAGGAACTTCAGTTAGAGAATACATACTCAAAATGTTAAGGTACTTATCTGAACTGGAAATCCTTAGGGACGTCACAGGCACAGATAGGTAGTCCAACTTTTCTGTTGTCTTTGCTCAAGTTTTTCAATAACTTTGTGGTATCATTCCACATGAATAAGATGAGCTTGTCTAACATTGAGTTAGTGATTTCATTAAAGTATGCAGAAGATGTAATGAAGAATGATAATCCTACTGCCAGTGCAATGATTGTACATGTCAAAAGGAAGCACAGGAAGAAGAAAGGATCTCGGAAGGGCCCAACCCAGAAGAGAAAGAAGAAGAGTCAAAGTGTTGGCTCATCTTTTAATGCTTCCGTACGGGTGGCATCAAAGAAGACCAATGTATGTCATCACTGCAAGAAGCCGAGGCACTAGAAGCGCAACTCCTCAGTGTACTAAAATCTGCGGATAAAGGTAAAGCAATATACGTCAAATCTTGTTGAGCATCCCACCATCGTTGGATGAAGGAGCAAGCCCAGATCCAATCTGAGCCCTTTATTAAGGCCGAACCATTGTGAAGCCTCCTCCGTCAGATCTTAAGTGAGGTCACATGGACACCCCAGTGTTACCCTATCTAGAGCACGAGCTGCGTACATGCCTCCTTTGGGTATATTTCATCCGTAATATCTACGCTTTGCGTATTTCAATTTAGTCTTGTAAATGTAATATGCAGTGTAAAATAATTAGGTAAAATTACAAGTTGGACCCTGAACTTCATTGTAATTACTAATTAGGATCACTCAGTGTCTTTGTAATTGCTAGGTCATTTCACATGGTCCCCATATGAGAAAACTTTAGGTTATTTGCAAATTTAGTCATAGTCTCTAGACATGGTATGAAGTGAATTCATAGCTTATTTTAATTGTAGATGTCATTCTACTATTGTAAATTTTATTTTTAACTATATTATTTGTATTAAATATTTTTTATGCCAAAAGTTATAGGAAAGATATGATAGATGATTGGAACCATGATATATCACACATAAATTTTATTTCGCATTTTAACCTATTGTCTTATTTTTAAAATACAAACTTGCAGTTTTCTCTTATTTAGCCATTAAGAATATGTATTTAATTTCAAAATAAAAGAATGTAGAAAAGAAAATAAAAAGAATGAAGTGTCAAAGACACTGAGTGATCATAGTCTCCAAGACCCACTCATCATGATGACTTGGTCAACAAGGAATAAAGTAGGGAGAGTTAGGGTGGCTAACGATGCAGAAGATAGCTTAAAAACCACAATTCTTTACCATATAATTAGCCTTTTGGGACCTATTTTATTTTTCTATTTTTACATCTCAAATAAGTAAACCCTCAACTTGAGAAGTATACATAAAAATATAAAGAAAAATAAAAAATGTTTTCGTATAAAAATAATACATAGTGCACCAGGGACATAAAGAACAAAAAGTCTCAAAGAAAACTTCCCAACCTATATCTCCTCCAAATAGACTCAAAATTTACCAAACTCGCTTTTATTGTTCATAAAAATTAAATATTCTATTTAATAAAGGTAGTTTCATTTAATTTGGAGTTGAGATGCAAAAGTTGGCTTTGGGTCCATGTTGTCCTCTATACATGTATATAATAATAAATATATTTTATTCTTTATATTTTAAATTTCATATATTTTTATATACATGTAAATATTATTTAAAATACATAAAAATAATACAAATAAAATAAAACAATTAAAATTTCATTAAAATAAATAATTTCATTACAATATATAAGTAAACTATACCTATATTATACTTAAACATATTTATTTAAGAAAATTAAAATAAAAAATGAAATAAAAATATATACATATGTACTTAAATAAGTTATAAATATATAAAATATGAAAATGTAATAATAAAAAATAATAAAATACAAAATAAAAATAAAATACACTAAATACAGGTCTATATACCTATGTATATACATATAAAAATTTAACACATAATAAATTAACTTGTATAAATAAATATAATTTACAATAAAATACTACATAAAATAATATACATTTTTATGTTTTTATCTAAAATTAATAATATCATTTATTAAATTTAAATAAATTAATTAAGAATTTCCACCATTCTTTTTCCTGGTTGGTCTACAGGTGGTTGCAATGATTGTTAATCGGCAGGTCAACTGTCCTTGCAACCACCCTACTTACGTCAGAGCTCACGGGAGTCCCCACTTTCTCCAAATTTTTGGCACTCTTACACATCAATTCATACCTCGAGCTCCTCCCACTCTTATCCTACCACGTCCCTAACCATCACCATCACCTTAGACTTCACCTACCCCCTTCCTTCTCTGCCTTTTTGCCCTTTACCTTGTTCTATAAATAACCCAACGAGCTCCTTTTTGTATTTTGATACCTGATTCTACCCTTTAAGCCCAATAGGATTAGTTAGGTCAAGTTGCTTAAAGGAGTAGATCACGATGGTCTAGTTTGTTAGAGCACCTTCAGTGAGCTTCTCTTCTCATTGGCCAATCGGGTCAAGTTTGAGATGATAGTTAGGTACTTTAATTGTATTTTGTTTCCTTGCATTACTATAGTCTTTATATCTCACATTTAATCAATATGATCATTTAATTTTCGATTTTATTTTGTTGTAGCCTTATGGTTCAACTTAAAATCATCGTCAATCCAGTTGTTATCCAACCCATTTCCATCTCATCCTCGTTCCCCTTCATATATATGCTACATCTTTCGCCCCTCTACTCCACCTTGATCCTACACATTTTAAGTGAATAAGAGATCCATCTTTTACCTACGTCAGAGCTCACTCACCCCTTCATCCCTCTATGTGCATCAACTTCATTACATATCCGAGGATGCTTGCCTCATGCAACTGAGATTGTTTGGTTTAGATTCCAGCCTTACAAACCCCTAGAGCATGGGATTAAGGCCATACATAAAATCCAGGTGCCTTCCATCACATCTGAGCTCCTTGACCCCATCGATGGGTCTTGAGATATTTTGAGGGTTCCAATTAATGCATCAAGCTTTTAGGAATCTAGAGCACTTGTCGGAGGAGAAGGCGGATGTCGGACGAGGCCAGAATCAACAATCAAAGTTTGCCCTAGCAAATGTTCTTCCGAGTTCTTCAAGACCGTCTCCACATCATTGCATGAGAAGGTCGGCCTAGATTAGTTGATCAAGGCATGTAGCACAAGGAGAAACCCTTGATGGTGCCACTAAAGTGAGTAAATTTCATAGTAACCCCCCGCTTTTTTGTATTTATCATTCAATTCTATAAATATTAAGCCACATCTAAAAACTTTTGTATAAATTGCAAGGGATCCCCTCCACTTATTATAAATTAAACTTAGGTTCATGCCAGATCACCTCGCGTGATCGCCGACATGAGGCGGGTAACTTTTGCATAGAGGCCCCTCTAGCTTCCTTTATTTATGTTTAGTACTTACATTTGTAATATGTGCTAAAGTTTGGGGAATTTGCATACAACATTTTAGAGTTATATTTTATTGCAAATACACCAATGTTAGTATTGTATTTATTTATTATATTTTTATTTCCAATAATTATCTCAAATGCCTTAAATAAGGGAAAAGTTCTGTAGATTCTTAATCTGATGCTCATTCATCCTTTTTTATCTAGGTATTTATTGCATTTTTCGCATTTAAATTAAAAGGAGCTATTTATTCCATATTTTCTTATAAAATACAAAAAATATAAAACTCACTTTAAAAATTCCAAAAAATTACGTAGCATATATTACTATATAATATAACTTTAGACCAAAAAATAAAAGAAAAACACTAAAAAATGAAAAACCTAAAAACACTATAAAAATTAGCAAAAATTCTACAAAAATATAAAAAAATAGTTTTCCATTGTATATTTTTATTTATAGCATATAGTATATAATCAAAATAATTTTGCAATATTTTGGACTTACTATTTATTTATAATACACAAAAACAATCTGACTTATTTAATATATCTATTGTTTTGATATATTATATACCTTCAAAATCTATAAAAAATTGAAAAAAAATCAAAAAAATAGAGGAAAACATACAAATAAAAAAATTCCATTTCTGAACTTTGACTTTATGTAGTTATATTTAAAAATATAGAACCCTATACATAATATATACATATTATATTACTTATATTATTATAAATAATTATGATAAATATCTTTATATCATACTTTAAAACCTTTGAAAAATAAAAGGACTCTTTTTGTATATATTTCATATGCTCTTATATGTTTGTATATTATATATTATATATATTATCTGTAATATACATACTACTATATATAGTTATTGTATCTTTAAAAGAAAAAGGAAATAAAAATGTGCAAAGTAACAAATAAAAATCTAAAAATTTAGAAATATAAACATAAAAAATCCATAAAATGAAATAATATTTAAAAACCCACAAAAATCTAAAAAAACTGAAAAAGTACACAATAATAAGAATAATCTATTTCTATTAATAGATAATAATTATATATATATCCACATTGCTTTCTTTGGTTCAAAGCTCTACATACTTATACGATATATAGATATAGTTGTAGAGTTAAAATAAAAATAAAATTTAACTCACACATTTCCATTGAATTATCATGCATTTACGGGTTGATTGTTATCTTAATTGATTGACTGACACGTTTAGAGCCGAGAGAGGGCCAATACAACAATTGTCCGATTCGACTGGTCGTACATCATAGGCTCCTCCAAGACCGAACGTTGGAGAAGTCTCATCGATTGCCGAAACATGCACTCGGCGACGTGTGCGTCAGATTACTGCCAAAATTTGTAAAATTTAGAATGACAAGGACTCTACAAGTAAAATGACAATTAAGGAATAGATGTATATTTGTTTCTAGGCATAGACGGCATGCATTTGACGTTGGGATGTTTGGGAGTAAAGGCATGTCTTGAGTGCGAAGTTTTCCATGGCTTAGTGACAATAAGAAGAGGAAAACGCTAGGATGAAAGGGTTTGGACCAAAATTTTATGTTGAATTCGGGATCAAATTCCCATGAGAGAGGATGTATTATAGATCTTTAGTGACACTGGGAAGATTGATAGGTCCCTTTCCGAGTTTGAAAGAATTAAGCAGTGTATTGTGGATTTATCATTGTTTACATGTAGGCCAGATAACTCGGAGAACGCCTTAAGAGTGAAGTTTAGAATTTAAAGACGCTCTTATCAAATTTAAGAAAAATGAGAATATCATCAGCAAACAGCATCTGTAATAAATAGCATCTGTAATGATGTGATTTTCACGTGAAATTTGATTAAAAAAATTAACCGCTCATTCTTGTTGTGCTTTGTGACTTTTCAAATGAGTTCTAAAAATATAACCATTGCAAATATTAATCCTTTATTATCATATATTTCTTTATTATCATTATCACCATCATCATCATCGTCATTATTACTATTATTATGAAAATTATTTTGATTGTCAACGACAGAGGAGGACTTCCGTTGGTTTTACTTTTGTTAAAAGTAGGGATTAATCTAAAAGTTGTAGAAGTTGACTGGTCATGGGGACTTTTGAATAAGATCTAAAAGATTAATCAGCTCCGAGAAATTGATTTCTTAGCCTTGATCTCATTGCTCTTAGAACTTACAAAATAGCCATTGGTTGATGTTTTTTTCCTAGGCATTTTGGAGAGCCCCATTTGCAACTATCGTAAGTGATGTCTGGTCCCTTTCTTACTTAGCCGACCACTTTTTCTTTATGTACAAGTCAAATATTTTATCTATGCAACTCTCACACATCACGTCTTTTTCCTGGTTGGAGCTTATCCTTGTATTTGGGAGACTACATCATTCTTTGAAAAAAATAGTTTATCTAGCTTTATGTATAATACCATAAATAAAATCCAACATCTAATAATCACAAAAGGGTGAACGGAGTCGAAGGATTATTAATTGTGAACTTGAACTTAAGAATTTTGAGTGGTCGTCAAAGAATCCAATTAAAGCCAAACCAACAAGTTATCAGAGTCAGTTTTCCCTAATTATGGTTAAGCTCTAGGTCAGTGACGTTACAAATAATATCAAATCGGGATTCTCTGATAGTAGAAAGGGTTGCCTCCGAGCCTATTGGTGAATTCCCACACCTTCAAAGCTAGAGGCCTCCCTCAAAAAGGTAAATAATGGGCTAGACTCGCTCTTTGGGCTCGATCCGATTGATGAATTCTCATCCCTTAAAGCTCTCTTTCGTGAATTATGGGATTATGCTTGAAATAAGAGAGAATCCTGAGTGGAGGCTCTTATAAAACTCCGAGCCCCAAACAAGTGGATCACGAGTATGCATATCGAGTGCCGTTGAGTCTTTGGAGGGATATTGCCTCTCAAAAATGTGATAGGGGCTCGTCAACTTATCCATGATGAGGATGAGGTAATATTTCCTAAAAAATGGGTGATCAACCTTTCCATCTGGTAAACGGAGAGATTAGATCGTCCTTCGACACTCATCTGTGCAAGAAACCTTTCCATCTAAGGACTCCTTTCTCTGGTTGGTTTTACATCGAAAATATGAAACTTTTAGGAGTACCCCTACAGAATGGGGTTAGAATGGGTAAACCGGTGTCACCTCTGCAAAAGAAAGGCCTAAACAATAAATCGCATTCCTTACACTTAATCCTTCACAAAATCTATTCTCTTGCAGCTGGGGTTACCGCTAGAATGTAACAACTTTACTTAGTTTTTCGCCGTAAACTTTGGCGCAATACGGGCACCGAAATGATAGATGATGGCCAAGTAGCATATCTTGCGCCAGGTGGGTAGAAATAAGTGTTCAATATTTGAGGTTATTTAAGTTTGATTGTGTTCATCAGAGATGAAGGTGTTTCTTGATTCAAAAATCTGATTCTATTCATATTAGGTGGTACAGAAGACGAATTCAAAGTTGAATTGGACTCATGCGTGCATCCGTACAATATCATTAATCTGATTCTATGCGAATCCATATTAGCTTCAAAGTTGAGTTTATACTTTATACTGTAGAAAGGCTCCTGAGCTCTTTGGTACATTAAGAACACGTGGCTAAAAAATCATCACACTTGCTTGTGGATAGAGCGACTAAATCTAATATCGCCCCTTGATTTTTTGTGGGCTATATCTATTATGGATATTTACATCCATAACCGTGACTAATTTTGTAATTACATCAAGAATCCTCCATAACCGTGAATTACATGAGAAACTCTGAATAATGCTGAACTCTTACAAACATAACCTTACAGTTATGTTCCGTTTAGGATGCCCATTAAAGTTGATGATTTCTATTAAAACATGTCAAAATTGCCCCTAACGCTCAACCTTATTTGCAAGTACGAAGATGGCATGAATGGCCCACATGGAAGATAAGTTCTTGCGATGTGAGATGGGGCAAAATCCAGGTATCTGATTGCAGAGTCCCAGAGTTTCCCAAGAAAAATTGATCCAAGTGGCGGGGGGGGGGGGGGGGGGGGGGGCGGAGGCGGCGAAGGGGTGTGGGATGGCCTGGAGGAGGAACAAGCAGAGGAGAGGGCGAGGGGGAGGCTGGAGGGGGCGTCGCGAAGAGGACATGGGGTGATGAGGCTCGAGTTCAAGTCCAGACCTTTGATGGAGAGAGAGTCTCGACAAAGGAGGAGGGGAGCTTGGGGCGGAAGGCAAGGTATGGAGTTCACCATATCCTCAAGGAGTCTGTGGAAGGGCTCCTCCAAGAACCTGGTGGCTTGTACGAAGGCAAAGAAGATCTCTATGGTGGGGAGGTTGTCGGTGGCTTGTACGAGCCACCATCCTTTGTCAAGGACTTTCCGTTCGCTCAAGGCCTTTCCGTTCATCAAGGACTATACGAGCCACGTGTTGTCGGAATCCCAAGACTCTTTTTCCATGACATGGGTGTCTTCTCCATGGCCATCATCAACTCCTTTCCGTTCGCTCAAAGGCACGATGATGCCGATAACTAATACGTGACATGATGCTAGACAATCTTCATATCAAATTTCAACACATGTCATACTTCGATCCAAACGATTCCATTTTCGATGTGATCAAGGATGATGGCGTTGAGGAGAGAAGCAGCTGGGGGACCCTTATCAACAGCTTTGCCTAGATGGACTCAAGCTACGTGGGTCTACTGGAGATCTTCTACAGAAAAGGCTACCTGGATGTTCGGTCGATGTCAACAGTTTTTCCCGAATGAACAGTCGATGTTATGCGTGGGTCATTCGATCAAGGATGTGGAATCCTCGGGTCGAGATTGTGACGTGTCTCCGAGGAGAGGTGAGCGGGAGGGGAAGGAGAGGGTCATGTTGTCGGGAGATGCTGTCGCGGAGGGAGGTGTTGGCACATGCAGCGACCAGGGGTTTCGTGAGCCATTGCGGGTGGAACTCTGTGCTGGAGAGCGTGTCTGCAAGAGAGGAGATCGTTGGCGTGGGTGGGGGAGTAGGAGGAGTAAGGAGGAGAGGGGGATGTGGTCGGTAAGGGTGGGGCAGGTGGGAGGAGGAAGAAGGGAGTGGGGAGGCATTGGAGGACGAAGAAGGTGGGGTGGGTTTTTTTATTTTTGATTAACTTCAGCCATTAGATCTAGGATTGGTTAGATTAACTCATTACTCGGGTTGAGTTAATGATCAAAACTAACGGAAGGTTATGGGTGTAAAACGAAGCTCTTATTCAAGGTCGTGGGTGTAATTCGCGATTATGGAGGGTTCCTGAGGTAATTACGATATTACTCAGGGTTATGGGTGTAAATATCCCTATCTATTAATATAAATAAAGCTCGGTTTCTCCCAACTTCATCCCATGTAATGGCAAATGGATGCTCAACTTCTTTCCTTCCTTCACAATTTCATCCACTCCCTCCTTCTAACAACTGTACAAGCAATTAATATCGGCATAAGATGCTTGGCATCAACGGAGGAAATGTGAAAGGTTACCTGCTGCAAGTATGTCTTGCTTCTTTTGCCAACATTACACACTGATTGCCAAATAGAACTTCTCGGAGAACCACCCTATCTCCACCATCTCCAACTCCATTGATGCCTTTCTCATCTCCTCCCTTCACTCTCGCTCCGACGTCCCCCTCTAGCTCCCTCCCAATCGGTCCGTCAACATCGTACTTTTTAGCGCTAAGATCTTGTGGACCCATCTCATCCCCTACCTCCTATGCCTCCATAATGTCTTCCGTTCCTACCTTAAATACATCAAGTCCATCATCGGTGAGGGCGTCTGACTCTTCATCAACTCTGACAATGAGGGAAGGTGCCGCTAGAAGTCGATGCCTTTAGTTGTGGGTTGATTGTTGAACTAGATCGGGTTTCACGAGTAGTCAACAAACTGATTAGACATATCACCTTGTGAGATTTTTAGACCCTCCCGGAACCCTAATCATACTAAGGGACCTTATAGTGCTTTCATTTATTTAATACTCAGATAAAGAGTGAAATAAATCAACAACTTTGATTGACATATCAAACATTACAATAATATTTATTGTAGGAATGGTTCGCCTCAAGCTCACATGGCTAACATATGGGTAGATGGATTTGATGTAGAAGTGATGGGGAAGATGATGGAGATGTTGGAGAGTTGGAATGATAGAGTTTTCACAAGAAATAGAGGAGCGTAGCCTAGTGCTCTAGTAAACTACGATTTGGATTTTTTTTCTAAACTCTATGCTAAATCAAAGCGAATAAATGATAAGTCTACACTAGAAATTAAATTGCAAAGCTAAGAATTAAATTAGCATCTCATACCTGATCAAAGAACAAGGAGTAGAGAGCTTCACTTGAACCTACTCCAACTAGGCAGAACCAATCTCCTTTGCCATGTCCACTTAGCAAATTAGAGGGTTAAGCTTCCTGTCACAAAGGGGTAAACTCCTTAGGTAATTCACGGGGTTACGGGTGGTTAGAGAAGATCAAAAATTGGACTGAAGGAGAAGGACGATTTTTAAAGACATGGCAAGGGGCGAATTTGGAATGGAGGTTGTGTGCAGCCTCGTGGTGGTTGGTGGAAGCTATGGGTATGGTGAGTGATGAATACCCATTTTATCACCTTTATTCTATCATTTTGTCCTTAAAAACCCTAGCAAATACATGTAAATAACATTATTTTGTACAAATGAACATTCACTATTTATTCCATTTATTGTGTATAAAATACCTTTTTAATGCCAAAATTATAAAATAAAGAAAAACAATAAAATACCAAAGGTATTTAATGACCCTAAACCTCGAGATCTAGGCATCTTGATGATTGGGTCGACAAGGAATAAAGTAGGGGACATAAGGGCCAAAAATCACCAATAAAACTCATTCTTTAATTCATAAATAATTCAATTTTGGGACCATTTTATTTTGTACTTTTTATACCTCAAATAAAGAAACTTTGTAGATGAAAGTTTCATTTAATTTGGAGTTAGTATGTGAAAGTTAGGTTTTGGAACCCTATTGTATCATATACCTATATAAAATATTCATTTTATTTATTCTTTATTATTTTTATAACATTGTATTTTTATAATTTTGAAAATATTATTTATAACACTTGTACATATTTTGAATATAATAAAACACATTTGTACATATTTTGAATATAATAAACTAGAAATAAGACATTAAAATAAAATATACATACAAAAACTCATAGATGAAATACCTATACTTATACATATATAATATACACCTATATTTGTTTAAGTATAAATATTATATCATAAAAATATAATAAAATATTTTTATGTATATAAAAATAAATTATAATTTTATAAAATAATAAAATAAAATAATAAAAATAACAATATAAAAATAACAAATAAAATACCTAAAACATAGGTAAATATACTTATAAAATAACCCTAAAATAAACTTATAATAAATAAGTTCAAAAAAGTAAAAACAATAATAAAATATTATAGAATATAATAAACATTTTTTTATTTTATAACCTTTATAAATAAAATCATTTATGATTTATTTTTAAATTTATAAATAATTTTAGATCTGGTTTTTCCTGGTTGGTCCACATGGACCAACCAGGTTTGTTGACCTCAGTCAACTCTCCGATTGAGGTCCTAGGGTTATTAGGCAAGGATTTGACCCCATGTTCACCTTTTTCCTATGATCAATGCAAGCATCGAAACAAGATGGTTTCTTCACCAAATTTTCTCCTTAATCCTCGAGATATCACATGCATGTAAATGTTTTGGACGAGGAGCTCTGAATCGACCGTTTCACCTCGTTCTTCCCGACCACTTCGTCTTCCTGTAAAAAACCGACCTTCCATCTTCCCTTCAATTTTTGAATCACTTCTACATGTTTTCTCCCTTTCTCTGGTGCTCCATGGCTTGAGATTCGTGACAGGGATTTCACCCTACCTTTGGAGGATTGAGACGACATTGTAGGAGCTGGATTCCACCATCTCCGGCCACCTTGGTCGTGAGGTCCACATCTCATTGATTTCGATTGACTCGAGGTCCAGTTCTTCGCTTTTCAATTAGATCTTAGTTTCTAATCTTAGTCCCTCCATTTAATTTATCACTTAGTTGTTTGTTTTAGCTTAGTTAATACATTTGTAGTTTGTAGGAGGCTAGCTCCGACGAACATCTCCGCTCGTTTCTGACCGATTTCTGACCCACCAAAATCCTTCATCTCACTTCCTCGCAGATTCTAGTCACCCCACTACACTCCAGTACTCTCGATCCTCACTAGATCGGGCCTACAATGTTCGAACTCTACCCCCTTGTCGAAACACCATTGTCCTCTTCCATTTCACAGCCATTCACACAAATAAAAGCCCACGGGACTCCCTTTTGATTGTGCGTAACTTTATTGCAGGTTATGGGGGCTCAAGACCCCATGGGGGTCGATTTTGCAGAAGTTGGAGGCACCTAGAGTCCCTATTATTCCCAAGGCCGTTGGACATTACCAAGGCTCTAGGAGTCCTTTTGATACTACCAACAGGAGCAGAGGAGGTCAAGGAACATTTTGCGCATCTTGGATCATCACCAGGTGGTCGGAGTGAGCCAACATTGTTGGACGAAGCTCATCCTTCGCCTTGTTTTTCCTTGTTCTTCCTGGGGGTCCAAGGCTGTTGGATCGAGCCTCGCCCCCAGACTCTTTCTCCACCGTTGGATGCACCTCACGTCAGCCATCAGATCATGATCAGAGATCCAATCTCCACCATTCGTGCGAAGCGTCATCGATCATGGAGAGCGTGATACGTGGATTAGTAAAGGGATCGCCGCCGTTCGTTCCCGCCTACGTTGGGTATTTTGCATATTTTTACCCAGTGGTTTTTGTAATTTAATATTCAGTACATTAACTTTCATCTGTCATTATATTATTTCTGTATATTTGTGAACAACCCCTCAAATTTTTTATTCATTTGCAATCTGTTCTAGTCCATGCCCCTCATGTGTTGTCTCACGTGAGGTGGCATTTTTGTAGGAAAGCCTCCATGGCTTTTTGTATTTCTACTTTATCCAAGAATTCTTAATTGCAGTTATAATATTTTGGTAAAATTGCAGGAAGCGCCTCAAGTTTATTTTTTATTACATTTATGCCCCTGCCAGTTCATTGATTTTTTGTGTGTTAGTTCTATTTATTAGATATATTGTTCGTGGTTTAAAAATTACTATTAAGCTCCCTATTCTAATATATTTTTACGTAATGTTTTTAGATTTGCATTTTAGGGCTTCTTCCTATTTATTAAAATCGAAAAGAGCACAAATTTCCCTATTTCGATTTAAAAAACTATAAAAAAATAAAAAATGTTTTGAAAAATGTCCAGAAAATATATTTTGTTTATTCAAGTATTTTTAACCTTTAGACTAAAAATCACTAAAAATGGAAAAAGAAACTCATAAAAATCAAAAAGCTCCAAAATCCATTATAAAAATCTAATAAATTCCTAAAACCCCAGAATTTCATTTTTTATAATCTTCTTTATATTTTTATTTATCTATTAAAATTGATTTGAAAATTTTGGATTTTATTTGTTATTTTTAATTTCCAAATTTACCAGGCCTATTAAATTAATCCTCGATTTATAATATTTTTGACTTTAAAAATCCCTAAAAATTAGCAAAATGACTTAAAAATCACAAAAATAGTAAACATTTCTAAAAATCCAAAATATTTAATTATGCAATTTTCATATTATTTTTGTTGTATTTTATATCCATATTACCCTATATTGTATATATAGCCTTTTATATCCTAATATTATATAATAAAAAGAAAACGAAATTAAAAATAAGAAAAACTAAAAAAATACGAAATTAAAAATATAAAAATAAAAAATCCATAAAAATACATAGACAACATGAAGAACACATTTTTTCATTTACTTTCCCCGTTCTCTCATTTGCTCCTTGTGCTTGACACTTTATAGTACTTGTACCTATACACATCCATTGTAGAGTTCTAATAAATTTCAACTCTACAAATTTTGCTTTTTATTGCTTAATTTTACATTGTGGGTTA
Source organism: Ottelia alismoides (assembly GCA_037367405.1). NCBI lineage: Eukaryota > Viridiplantae > Streptophyta > Magnoliopsida > Alismatales > Hydrocharitaceae > Ottelia > Ottelia alismoides. The sequence continues at coordinate 872,344 of JAZKJV010007543.1, read as the reverse complement.
ATTGCTGATTGAGGTCGCTTCAACACCTGTTGATCCGCCTTGTGGATTGACAAGGCCTCGGAACAACCCTATTCATCAAATGACACCGTTGCCGGGGAGCAACGTCGCATATAATGATTTTTCCCCGTGTCTTCTTGCTCGTCATTTATTCTCTTTTATTTATTTTCTATTTTGATATTATCTATCGAACTATCTAACCACCCCTTTTGTTGACTTTGTTGCGAGGATCGCGAAGCCCTCTTTGGAGTGCTTGTGCAACCACGTGAAGCCAATTCAGTGTTCTGACCTAGAATCAGAAGATACTTGAGGAATTTTAAAGGCAGGGCCACTTGTGTATATTAAAGTGAGAGAGAGATATTTAGTAATTGTGATATTCAAGTCTCTCAAGACACTCCACACACTCCACACTTCACAAGGTCCACTGCCCGAGGATTGTTCCTTTGGGGGCCTCGTCGATTTTTGACGCAAATTTTCTTGCTTTTATTTTTATTTGTTTAACTATCTTTGTTTTCTTTATTTTGTGTGATTGATCCCTAATTATAGGATTACTTGTCGATTGATTACGATCCAGAGACCTAATTATATATGCATGTACCTATAGATTCGTGTTTGAACATAGGCAAAGTTTCATTGTCAATTATTTGGATTTAAGATCGCGCGTCGAGTGACCTCCAAGACCTGAGAGAGGTTACATACAATACTTGCAGGATCCGTTGTGGTGGGCACCGAGTGACTTCCAAGATCGGACCTTGGTCTCTTTTCTAGATAGTTGACATTTTGTTCTTCATGCTAATAGTGTATTCTCATCTAGGGTGATTTGCATTTACATATAGATAGGTTTCAATTCTTCTTAACATCCATGCATGTGGAGAGCTGGAGGCAAGGTGAGCATTTCTGTTTAGCTTTCATCATTGTTTTTGCCTCACATTGATTTTTGCTCTCTCCCTATGATTTTGATCACTTAGATGCTAAAAAGAATTGACTCCTCATTAGGCTTGTGCATTTATATTAAAAATACAAAAAGTGATAATAAAAAAATTGAGACTCTAATATTACTCGACCCTAATAAATCAAAAAGAAAAATTATTGTCTTGTAGAGAGTAGTCCCCTCATTGTATTCATTTAATTTGCTCACGTACATGCTAAAGTTAGTGCCCCAATACTAGGCCTCCTATGTGATTGTGCAATTTTTGTCTTCTCACTTTACTCTTAATCAGACAAGATAAAAGATCCAACCTTTATAGTCTTCACCGAGTTGAGTAGGTGAATTGAGGGGTATTGTCTTGTGTATACTTGTTTGTGATTGATTGTGTGCATACTCGATCTCTTTGCATATTTTGTGACTTTTTCTCATACCTCTTGATTTGACCATCGTATTCTCCCCATCATTTTCTCTTGTTTTGGAGATGACCGACTAGACTGCTTTTTATCCAGACTTCGCAGATCCCTCGTACCCTCCAGCTGGTCCACCTCCACTTTTCTAGGAGACTTTGCTCCTGATTTTTATTTTTCTAAATATCGGCTCCAACCACAGTGTCAGACCTTGGACTTTCACCCACCCACCACCACTACTCTCACACTACCGGCCATCTTTCCCACCTGAGACTAATCTGTTGGAGTCACCTCTCATGGAGTATGCCTTTGAGCAATTGACATAGATGATGGAGGAGATGAGACAGAGGATTGATGAACTCACTAGCATAAATAAGAGCCACCATGAAGCTTCACCATTTAATGATATGGGTTCATTCGAGGGTTCTTATGAGAGCTTGCAATCGCCTAAAATATAAAAAAATAAGAAAAATTTTAAAATACAAAAAGATTTCGGGAGAGACATGGTTTATTCAGACTGTGAGGAGAGAGTACCCATACCAGATCATTTGCCCGCGGTATTCACTCACCCCCATGTCCACCTTTAGCCACAAAGATGACATTGTACAAACTACTCTTTGTCGTCCTTGTGTAGGTGATGATTCCGATCTCCTCCCTTTTATGGAGGAGATCAAAAAATCAAAAAAAATATTGACTGAACTCGAAGTAGTGGTTGCTATTCATGAGATCATGGATGCCCCTCTTTGCCAGGCCATGACCCATTTATGTTCACCTCAACCCAAGAAGAGAAAGAGAATTAGTATATTTGAGAGTCATATCTTGACCATGGCCACTAACCACGCCATCGCCTACCGCCCTTCTTCTAGGAAAAGGAACATCGCTACACCATTCATTAGATGCACCATCTCTAACTTTTTATGTGATCATACTATCCTTGATGGCGATGCTTCAATTAGCATAATACCCTTCTCGTTGGTACAATCTCTTCACTTAGGGCCTCTTAAGAAAACTGGGATGATCATTCAATTTATTGATGGATCAAGAAAGAGGCCGAAGGGTATCTTAGAGAATGTTTTCATTTGGATGCAGGGCATGAGATACACTATTGACTTTGGTCGTATTGCCCATGAAGATCTCCATCCCTGGGGAGCACTCTTAATTCATCATGGGATGATCTTTCCTTACCTTTGCGAGAGTCGTTATTGATTACGAATCAGGAGAGATTCACTTTTGTCCTAACGACGTGAGTGTTGTGGTTATCACTGCACCTACTGTCGACCAAAGACCTACACCTGATGTGACTATAGCTGCTTTATCTTACATCGAGGCCTATTACCTATCTACTAGATCAGAGAGGTTTCCTTTATGACCGATGATGAGACCCGAGAGTTCCTCCGCAAGGTGGAAGACTCGAAAAGCATAGACCTTGGAGTTTCCTCTTCCTATGATTGGTGATGTCTTGATGACATCTGTGGGATTTACACAAATGATATCTTTAAGCGGAGGGCAGACATTGTAGGGACTGATAAGGTCGAATTTGATCTTATTTCTTTCATCAATCAATTCGGGCCTTTGATTATATTGATGATCCAATTGAGACCTTATAGGATGAACATGACCTTACTACTTCCACAAATGATTTTTCCCCTTCTGTTTTGATTTACAGACTCACCGGGTTGGACTTGACCTGACTACTTCCATTGATGAGTTCGAGCCTTTTCACTTTGATATCTGCGAGACACCTCATGCCGGACCTAGACACACTTCTTCCACTTACATGTCTGTGCCTTCTCACATGAGGACCACTGAGGATACCTTACATGTCAATTCTGATCGGTTTATGTCATCTGAGGACATCGATATTGACCTGCATCTTGTCAGATCTATTCCTCAACGATCCCGCAAGAAGGTCCGCTTTCTACCTTCTTGATACTTTGTACATACACCTCTTTGTCTATGCGCTTTTGTTTACTTCTTTCCGTCCATCATTTCACTTATCCATCCCATGTCTGTGTGTTGCATTGCTTAGGACGTACTTTGTCCAAAGTATAGGGGGTGGACGAGCTGGTTATTCTTTCTTCGTTCTTTTTCATCACTCTTGTTGTTGCTTATACTTAGGGATGCCTCACCTTAAGTATTGGGGGAGTGGTTTATATATTCTCTTCATGATTTTCCTTTTTCTTCAATCCTTTCTTCTATCTTAATATGTCTTTTCTTCTTTTCATTTTCATTTTTCTTTTTCTACCGAAATGGTGTCGTCCCTTTTTGACGGGTTGCAATGCCTAGGATGTACTTTGTCATAAGTATAGGGGGTGTGCACCTCGATTTCTTTCATTCTTTGATCCCCTACACTGCCTCCTCTTCTTATCTATACTTAGGGATATTTTACCCTAAGTATAGGGGGAGATAGTCTGAGTACGATATGTTCATTCCCACCCATGACCCTCCCTACCTTGTGTACATTCCCCTGTACCTAGGATTAGTTGATCCTAAGCATAGGGGGGACGATCGACTTCTTATTCATTCATGTCTCATTCTTCATTCATTCCTTATTCGTTTATTAGGCTTTTCTATACTCAGTAGAGATATGCCTTCTCTTTTTCACTTTGATCTATGAGGACATAGCTCAAGCTAAGTATATGGGTGTCTTATATAATGTGTATATACTTAAGCCATAACTTGTACTTTTGTATTTTTAATAATTATGGCTAAATACTGTATAAAATACTATAATATATACTATAAAAAATTCATTATAATCATTTAATAAAAATGTGTATTATTCATCACATTATTGTTTTATTTACTGATCAATAAATCAGGTAAAAATATTATTTGCAAAATGTTTGAAAAATAGTTTGAAAATATTTTTGACAAAATATTTGAAAATATTTGGAAATGTTTGTTAAATATTTTCAACCTTTGTAAAAATATTTTGCTTATAAAAACTCCCTTTGTTTGTGTGAAATAGAAATGTTTTGAAAAAGTATTTCTGAATGGACTGAAAAATGGTTGAAAAATATTTTGAAATCTATATATACTGTTTGAAAACACTTTGAAAAATGATTTTTAAATGTTTGTAAATGTTTGTAAAAATTATTTATAAAAATTTCGTTGGACTAGAGTTTTCAAACTTGTTTGTAAAATCATTTTCAAATAAGTTTGAGTAATATATACATCATCCCAACATTTTCACCAATTGTATATTTATTTATCTATAAAAAACTTTTAAATCCTTTAAAACCCTATCTCTTTTAAATAATATGCATTTAGATGTAAAATTTGTACTTATTTTCATTTCGAATCTTTTGTTCTGAAAAATCTCAAAAATATTTGCAAAAATATTTTTCAAAAATTGCATAAAATATTGCAAAACCTTTTCGAAAAAAAGTTCAAAAGTTTGAAAATTGCATCACAAAATATTTTTATTGCATTGTACATAGCATTTGCATATTGATGAAACTCGATTTCATCATCATAATTTCACATTATTAACCCCCTTGCTTAAATATATGTCAATAAAACCCAGTTAATGTCCTGTAATTAACAGAGTCTCAAATAAATTAAAAACCACAAAAAATTGCAAAATAAAAATTCGAGGTATTTTTAGACTTAAAAATACCCTAAAAAATATTTCGGATCTTTGTTTGATCTCATTTCCATTTTTGGTCAACATGAAACTTGTAGATCTCGTCATGATCTACAACTTTCATGTTTTGAGTTTTCTCAAATTCAGCCATTTTAACCCCCAAAAATCAAAAATACCCTCGAATAAATCTGATTGGGCCACGTGGCCCATGCTGGGGGCGCCACGTGGCCCGCTTCTCCTTGTCTTATCCGCCTTCGCTCTGAGCCGTTGGATCTTCTCCTCATCCAACGACCCAGTCATTTCCACGTACCCGCCTTCTCCTTTACCGTCAGATCTTCTCCGATCTCTCATCTTCACCACTCGTTCCCGCCTTCCTCTGCTTGCGCCACGTGTCACCTTCCCTACCATCAGATCACCGTTTGAAGATGCGATCACCATCGTCTATTTTTGCCTAAGCCTCCAACCCTCCGATCAATCCTCTTGCCCGATCTGGATCGTCCGCCAGCGCCGCGGTCACAGCTCGACACATGACTTCAGCATCGCCCTTCGATCGCTTCGTTCCCGATTTAATCACACCCGTCGCTGCGCGCCTTCATCCTGGCCGTTGATCTCCAGATCCAACGGCCCCGCGTCATCGTCAACCTCCCGAAGACCCTTTCTCCCCATGATCTCCAGCTCGCGCACACCTCTCCCCCTTCCCATTATCGTCAACTCCTCCGACCACCTCTTCCTTGCTAACCACCTCACGACCTTCCCCACTCTTCCCTCTACGCCGCGTATCACTCCACGACCCACAAACTTCCTCCACTTGCTCCATAATCTCCTCGAAACCCATGACTATCACCACCTGCACCGTCGGCTTCCCCTTCAAATATCGTGCCTCCCCCCTCGAGTCCAAGCTGTCCACCTGTATGCGGGGCACGGCCCAACCCTCCTCCTCCTCCCTGTGACAGGGGGAGGAGAGAGAGGATAGAGCGATGACGACCGGAGCCCCCGGGTCGACCCTCCGCCAATCCCGGCGGTGCCGCGGCGCCTCCCAGGCCTGCTCGAGCTGCGTCGACCTGCTGGCGACGTCCAGCGAAGACCTGGGGCTCGATTCGAGCCCCAGCCCAAGCCTTTCGTTTCGCCTTCGACCAGGTAAGCTCCTTCCTATCCCTTTGTCTTTTTCTTTTATTTTCTCGTCGTTAGTAGGTTGCTTCACCCCTCCTCCACCGTCACTGATCACCTCCCGAGCTCCGCCACGCTCCCCTCACTCACACGCTGCCCTTCGTTCATCTTCTTCCTTCCTCCAGACCCTAACCCCTGTCGACCCACCTCCTCCGCCCTCACGGCGGAGGAGCTCCGAGCTCAACACATTCTCCGCTCCATATGAGCTTCCACTTCACCTCACTTCACACCCACACTCTGTACTCGGCCTCGGCTATTGTAATAACACTGCAGGACATCAATCTTCTTCAATGGTCGGAGAGCACGCTGGGAGCCACCTTCGTCAACTCCGCATCAACTACTCGAGCTCCGACGCACAGATCCAGAGGCTTCTGGACCTCCCTGAGCTCCCATCTTCTCCGACGTCTATCTAAGGAGCTCTGGGGAGGTCGCCATCAGCAGAGAACGAGTGGCGGAGGAGAGCCCCCGTCGCCGGAGATCCGAATGCACCGCCAGCTACGGATGGGGAAGGAGAAGCAGTTGTCGTTGGATGGTCCCTGCCCCGGGGATCATCCAACGGTCCAGAAGAGCCCACGTCGCCGATCAGATCTCCCTCCAGGTACCGTTGGATCCTCACGATCCAACGGTTCCTATGCCGCCACATCAACACTCCACATACGCACAGCAGCCGCCCGATTGTCTCGATCCAAAGGGCTCCATTCAGCCACGTGGCGTCATCCATAGAAGCACTGAGCCTCAGTCTCCGATCCAGCAGTTCGGAGTTCCAAGCCTTCGTCGAAACTGCATCGAGTCCAAGCCTGAAGTCCAAGCCAAGCCGAAGCAAGTCCGAGCCTCTACCGAGCCTTACCCGACCTCCGAACCTAGAACGCATGTGCATAGCACGTGCCACTCTAGGTAATTTGCAGAGACGCCCTCCGAGCTTCTCCATTTTTTATTCAGGTCTACATCACGTGCAGCACCTGCGCGCCTGGGGATATTTGCATTCATACCCTTGCGTGTTTAAATAATTGCAGAAATACACCTGCACGTGAGGTTAATTTACAGGGAAGGCCTCGTTCTTAACTTTTATTGCATTTTAGTCCTTACCAGGGACCTGTTTGTAGTTATCTTTTCATGTTTTATTCCAGTTATGCCCTTAGCTTCTTTATTGCATATCTTGAGCTACATATCTCCAATCGAGTTGATTTCAGTTTCATTTTAAAGCTGGTTTGATGAACTTTCTAATGGCATGTTTAATTTTCATTTTGGACACAGTAATCTTGATGTATTATTTGATAGCCATGTGTCTATTATTTCTTAACTTATGCCTGGTTTAAATCAAATTCCGATAAAAGCTGAGATTGATGCCTGTGTAGTTGGCTCATCACTTTCATTGAGGGCATATTTGCATTGCATTTCCTTGCATTCACTTGCAGTATAAAAATAAAAAAAAGCATGTTTACTTTATGCATTGTTGTGTTTTTCTGCCTGACTTTGACCTATATATGCTTCAACTCAACACTTAGTTAAATAGATGGAAATCCGATTAATACGAGAGAGGCTCGTGTCCCTGAGTTCGACCTTGGTATCTTACCAAGTTAAACAAAATCATGATCATCTCATTTTGATTTATATATACATGTTTAAATGAGACGATCTCTTTGATGAATCGAATCGACCCGACTGCTACGACAATTCCAAGTGTTAAAAACACATTTTTAAAGAGCCGATTTTGCGAATCGTCAAATGGCGTCGTTGCCGGGGACACGTCTCATTTCTTGTATTTTTTGGAATTTTGTTTATTTTATTGAGTGTTCATTTTATAGGTCAAAGTGTTCATCTAATTTGCATTATAAAATCTTTTCTTCTTATTTGATCTCTAACCATTGTTTCTGTGGCAGGGCCCTTGATTAATCAAGGAGGCGAGGAGCTGGTGTCTCTCGCTGAAAGGAACTGCAGGAGCATGCTTGGAGCCTATAAAAAAATGTGTCTCGCATTTTATTTTTGCATGTCATGTAATAAACTCGTCTTTTACTGCGATCTTCGATCGAAGGCTCGCGAATGTAATCGAACGATCGTGGTTGTGTGGGGATCGTCCCCACTTGAGTGTCGACCTAGGACCGGGCACGCGACTCTTCGAGCAGTTTCTCTTTTTTATCTTTTACGTGTTTGCTTGTAGGTAGGACACACTTTAAATTTAGACGCACAGAATCTCGCATCACTTAGCTAAAATTAATGAAAATCAATCACCGCTAATAGATGCATGATTAGGTGCGACTTTTTCGACTTGCATACATGTCAATTTTGGTTTTCAAAACGGCTCCAGTTTTTCACGGATTTATTGTCAAATCACTGCATGTTTTCTCGCTTAGCCTAGATCGCGGTTTTTATCGAATACATGTTTTTCTCGGCTTTCTCTTCCTAGCTTGATCACCTAGGATAAACGGAAAATGGGAATGAACGGTAGACGATGATTGCTTGATTTTGAGCTAACCATAATTCAGTGATAATTTAAAATAAAATTGGGACTGTTAATCGCAAGTCAACCAAAAATGGAGTAAAATTCGGTTTTGGGAGAGCAACACCCTCGATTACGCATTGGTTTTCACTTCACATTTTTCCCCGCGTAAAATATTTAATGTTTTATCACCAATAAAACCGACAAGATAATCAACCAACTTCGGTTGGTTTCATTGTGAGTTGGTGAATTTAAGGGTCTTGCTTGCTTGATTGAGCCTTGTTTGCTCTGATACATACCCCAAAACCGTAGTCTCTCCATTTCATCTCCGAAGATTCATCCGCTCATTTGTGAATCCATTCCTCTTCTTTGTTCACCTTGGGTCCCTGCCAACATCAATTCCCATCTTTATACTTAGGCTAATCTCAACCTAAGTATAGGGGGACCCGGAGTCCATGTGATTTTCTCTACTCATCTTTCCTGGCCTTTATACTTAGGTTATTTCGAACCTAAGTATAGGGGGAGCCCCTCTTAGCTCCCGTATATTTCTCTGTAGTTAAATGGACCTATGAACTTGTATCATCTAGTGCTATGAGGACATAGCAAAGTTTAAGGATAGAAGGGTATACCGTATATACAATTTACTTACTTTAGCTATAATCTGAAAAATTTTGAAAAATTTAAAACTTTTTGGCTAAAGTAAAATCCTTTGGACTAAGAGGACTCAAATATTTTCACGACTTTTCTATACTATGTTACACTATTTTCATAAAAATATTTTTGAAAATGATTTGAAAAATGAGTTTTTCTTATTTTGAAAAATCTTTTTGAAAAATGTTTTAAAAAATTTTTTTGTGACATGGTTGTGAAAATCTTTTTCTTTTCAAGGAAAGTTGAGTCTAACCCATGTTCTAACATTTAAATTAAAACCCATAAAAATGAGAAAATTTCAAAAAAAAAAATAAAAAAAAATGTGTTTTTGAATGAAGGAGTTGGATTAAACCTCTACACTTACACTTTCACCCAGGATCTGAAATGTTCAAGAAAGCTTGATTTTTGAGGTCTTTAAGATTTTAGGTTAACCAGCCTTAGCCATCAGGGTCATCGACTTAATTATCCACATTTCCCTAGGTCTCTAGATTTGCATGCTATATTCCATGCTTAGTCTCAGACAAAAAGAATATGATCAGCACATCACATGCACGACTGCGGTTTTTGATTGAGATGAGTTGACTTTTCACCTGAGGGATTGGGATGAGGGATTTGAGTTTGGATTTGATCTAATGATGCTCGAGGATGGGATAAAATCTTTGAAGGCTTCAGGAAAGCTGAGTGTCAGCAATTTATCCAGTATAAGAACTTGGCTCTTATACTAATCTCTTGATATTGACCTAAGTGCCTGGGTGTGAAATAAATAAAAAATTGTTGATCAGTGTGCACCAACTCTTGGTAAAAGCAGTGGAGCTAGCCAAAAATTATACAAGTCAATGAAATTCAAAGAAAAAGCTCTCATTCCACAAAGTCAAATATCAAAGAGCTTCCACCAAAGGCGAGCGCTCCCAAACTTTTCAAAGTGTCCACTTGGACCACCGTTATTAGGACCAGGAGTCGGGCTTGCACCAAAAAAGGGATCTGCATCGTAAATGCTACAAGTCTGGGTGTCGAAGGTACGATAGGTACTCAAAAGAGACACACCCCGGTGTACTCCCTGGAAAACAAGTGCATACGGCACCATCTTCTCTTGACGGACGCACTGATCAACACCAAAAATTGCATTGCGTAAAAGGCACTAGAGAGAATCCATGTTCCAATGAGAGGGAGAGAAGAAATGACACAAGCCCATGCCCTCCATTTCCGGCCTGCCATCTACATTTTCTAAGTCTGATAACTAAAGAGACGGTAGACTGAATGCAAGATTGGATTTATTCCCTAGTGTTGAGGATTGGGTCCTTAGGAGAATTTCTTGGACCGAGACTTTGGGTGAAGATTTGACTCTACTCTCGAAATTGCAGTCAAAACTAAATGTCATATCCTTTAGATTATATGTACATCAGAGAGAGTCTGGAGAAGTAGAGGAATTGGATACCTCTGGATTAAGGCTGGGTTGAACTCGAAAATTTTTGGACCTCTAAAATTGAGCCGACTTGAGCAGATTGGATCCTGTATTCACATGCACAAGGGGGTTAATCCAGCTTATTCATTTTCTTTGATGCTCGAGGACGAGCATAGTTTAAGTATAGGGGGTGATGAAACTCGATTTCATCATCATAATTTCACATTATTAACCCCCTTGCTTAAATATATGTCAATAAAACCTAGTTAATGTCCTGTAATTAACAGAGTCTCAAATAAATTAAAAACCACAAAAAAATTGCAAAATAAAAATTCGAGGTATTTTTAGACTTAAAAATACCCTCAAAAATATTCCGAGTCTTTGTTTGATATCATTACCAGTTTTGGTCATCATGAAACTTGTAGATCTCGTCAAGATCTACAACTTTCATGTTTTGAATTTTCTCAAATTCGGCCTTTTTAACCCCTAAAAATCAAAAATACCCTCGAATAAATCTGATTGGGCCACATGGCCCATTCTGGGGGCGCCACGTGGCCCGCTTCTCCTTGTCTATTATTTCTTAACTTATGCCTGGTTTAAATCAAGTTTATCATTCCGATAAAAGCTGAGATTGATGCCTTGTGTCGTTGGCTCATCACTTTCATTGAGGGCATATTTGCATTGCATTTCCTTGCATTCACTTGCAGTATAAAAATAAAAAAAACATGTTTAATTTATGCATTGTTGTGTTTTTCTGCCTGACTTTGACCTACATATGCTTCAACTCAACACTTAGTTAAATAGATGGAAATCCGATTAATACAAGAGAGGCTCGTGTCCCTGAGTTCGACCTTGGTATCTTACGAAGTTAAACAAAATCATGATCATCTCATTTTGATTTATATATACATGTTTAAATGAGATGATCTCTTTAATGAATCGAATCGGCCCGTCTGCTACGATAATTCCAAGTGTTAAAAACACACTTTTAAAGGGTCGATTTTGCTAATCGTCACATATCATTCACATTTTCAGATTGAGTTTGATAATTGAACAAGTCTAAGTAAAATCCGAAGATTGGAGCTTGGTTGAACCTTAAATCTACATAATCATAGGAACCTTATAGGAACTAAAATTGAGATACTTTAGTCTAGTTGACTTAATTATTTGAGAATAGTGGGACTTGGTTCAATGTCGTCTTGACTGCATAAGTAGAGTATTTCAGAACATACATACAACTCCTGTTGATAATGATCTAACTTGGACACCTGCACCTTTCACTTGGCTCAAGTTAGTTGGAATGGTGAGGGGATTGGATTTGTCGGTATGAGATGCACCCAAGTGGAAACATTTATCCTCATCTAGGGAGAGAAGTGCGCCCCAACTTGTCCATTTGCGTCCATGTCTAAAGACAGGAGAGTGCGGGTTGCAATAATGCTTCAAAAGAGGGATAGTCTTTTGGCTCAAGAGGAAAAAATCCCTATATAAATGCCATTGCATTTATTATTTCAAAAAAAACTCCAAAACAGTGGACAGTCCTAATTGAAAATATAATGACTGTCGGAGTGTATATATTTGTATAGTCAACAAGGAAGATTGCACTTCAAAGTCATATGTGTGTAAGCATGCAACAGGATGACTTGACTACACTAGTCTAGCATCTCGGAAGAGGTAGCTACACTGGCTACCATCAATTTTCTTCTCTACCCCCTCCTCTTGAGCTGGTTGTCACTTGAACATAGAACGGAATGCCCCACTCCTTGAGGAAAGAGTTATTGGAATGGGGAATTATTGGGTTGTCATATTGGCGAAAGTCCCTCTCTTTGTCATTTCAGTTGAGGGGAGCTACTATCGCACACATTGTATAAGTGAGATTCATAGTCACAAGGGTTTGTGTATGAGTTGAAGTATTCATATCTGGCTATTGAGGAGACTTGAGCAGAGTTTTTGGATTCTCTAAGGTGGTTTTGATTCAAATCTGTTTCTTAATAAGGTTCCGACGACACTAAAAATCCAAAGGTCTGACTTAAGATTCAAACTTTGATTTTGTAAAGAAAAGTTTAAGAATTAAATTCAATCCACTTTCTTTCCTTTTCTTTTCTTTGTTTTTATTTTCTGCACTTACTACATAAGTATTTGTTAGGGACTAGCAAAGCAAGTATTGGGGGGGGGGGACAAATACCCATTTCATCATCTTTATTCTATCATTTTAGCCTTAAAAACCTAGCTAATGCATGAAAATACCATTATTTTGTACAAATTAACATTCATTCTTTATTCCATTTATTGTGTAGAAAATATTGTTTTAATGCCAAAATTATAGAATAAAGAAAAGAAAAGAAAAAGTATAAATGAGAAAGGTATTTCATGACCCTAAACCCCAAAACCTAGGCTTGTTGATGACTGGGTCGATAAGGAATCACCAATAAAACACATTCTTAAATTCTTCAATAATTCATTTTTGGGGCCCATTTTATTTTCTACTTTTTATACCTAAAATAAAGAAACTTTATACATGAAAGTTGTAAATAGTAGTATATTAAAAAATATAAAATTGATTTCCTACAAAAATAATATACAATGTACTTTTTATACAATATATAAAATCCCAAAACCCAAACTTCACAGCCCCATATCTCCTAAATTAAAATTCAAAATGTAACAAAATCAGCATTAGTTGTATATAACTTTTAATAAGCTATGTAATGAAGGTCGTTTCATTTAAGTTGAAGTTAGTATGTGAAAGTTAGGTTTTGGAGCCCTATTGTATCATATACATGTATAAAATGTTCATTTTATTTATTCTTTATTATTTTTATAATTTTATATTTTTACAATCCTACAGATATTATTTATAATACTTGTACATATTTAGAGTATAATAAAACAATAAATAAGATATTAAAATAAAATATACATACAAAACACATGGATGGAATACCTATACGTATACCTATATAACATACACCTATATTTATTTAAAAATAAATATTATATCATAAACATATAATAAAAATATATTTATGTATGCAAAAATAAGTTATCTAAAACATAGGTAAATATATCTAATATTTATGTATAAAATAATAAAATAAAATTAAAAAATAAAAAGTACAAAACCAAAAATATAATATCTAAAACATAGGTAAATATATTTATAAAATAACCCTAAAATAAACTTGTAATAAATAAGTTCAATAAATAATAATAAGAATAAAATAATATAGAAAATAATAGACATTTTTTATTTTATAACCTAAAACTAATAAAATCATGTAGGATTTATTTTTAAACTTCAAATAATTTTAGGTCCTCTTTTTTCCTGGTTGGTCCACATGGACCAACAAGTTTCACCTTTGGTTGACCTCAGTCAACTCTCTCACTAGGGTTGTCAGACTTGCGTTTGACCACATGTTCGTCTTTTTCCTCTGAGCAAAGCAAGCATCAAAACGAGATGGTTTCTTCACCAAATTTTCTCCTGATCCTTGAGTTATCATGCGTGTATGAATTTTTGGGACGAGGATCCCAGAATCGTTTGTTTGCCGCGTTCTTCCCGGTTACTTCGTCATCCTGTACAAAACCGACCTTCCCTCTTCCCTTCAATTTTTGAATCACTTCTACCCATTTTCTCCCATTCTCTAGTGCTCCATGGCTTGATATTCGTGACAAGGATTTTGCCTTACCTTTGGAAGATTGAGAAGACGACGTACGAGCTCCATTCCACCATCTCCGCCCACCTTGGTGTGAGGTGTCAGTTTCGGCCGACTCCAGGGCTTGTTCTTCACTTTTCAATTAGACCTTAGTATCTAAGCTTAGTCCCTGCATTTAATTTATCAATTAATCATTTGTTTTAGCTTAATTATTCCATTTCGTAGTTTGTTGGAGGCTAGCTCCGACGAACATCTTTGCCAGTTTCCGACCGATCTCCGACCCACCAAACGCCTTCACCTCACTCCCTTACCGCTTCTATTCACAGAGGCGCACTCCAGTTCCCCCGATTCTCACTAGATCGAGCCTACAATGTTCCAACTCCATCCTCACGGGAACATCGTCACCCCTTACATTTCGCAACCATTCTCCCAAAAACAATCCCCCAAGACCACATTTTTGCTTTTGTGTAACTTTATTGTAGGTCCTGGAGGCTCAAGACCCCTTGTGGGCTTGGTTTTGCAGATGTCGGAAGCACCCGGAGCCCCTCTCCTTCCCCGAGTTCGTTGGGTGTCACGAGGGCTCCATGAGTCCTTCTGATACTACCAACAGATATGGAGGAGGCCAGGGAACATTTTGTGCATCTTGGATCATCGCCGGTGGTCGGATCAAGCCTACATCATCAGTCGAAGCTCATCCTCTACCTTGTTCTTCCATGTTCTTCCAGCGGGGACCAAGGCCGTTAGATCGAGCCTCGCCCCCAGACTCTCCCTCCACTGTTGGATGTGCCTCGCCTCAGCCATGAGATCAAGATCAGAGATCTAATCTCCACTGTTCGTGCGAAGCATCATAGGCCATAGTAAGCGTAACTCGTGGATTAGTGAAGGGATTGTTGTTGTCCATTACCGCATACATTGGGTATTTCACATATTTTTACCATTAGTTTTTTGTAACTTAATATTTACTACATAAATTTTCATCTGTCGTTATATTATTCTTGTAATATTTACGAACAACCCCTGAATTTTTATTCATTTGCAATTCTGGTCCAATCGATGTTAACTCACGTTTTGTCCCACATGAGTTGGTGTTTTTGCAGGCAAGCCCCCATGGCCAGCCGATGTCAACTCACGTGTTGCCCCACATGAGTTGGTGTATTTTTATTTTATTTAGCTGATTTGGCAAAATTATAGGAAGCACCTCAAGTTTATTTTTTATTGCATTTATGCCTCTACTAGTCCATTGATTTTTTGTGTTAGTTTTATTTATCAAATATAGTTTTTATGCTTAAAAAGTTACAAAAAAATACGATTAAGATCATATTTCAATTTATTTTCACGCTATGCCTTTAGATTTGCATTTTAGAGTTTCCTATTTATTTAAAATAAAATATAGCACACATATTCCCTGTTTAGCTTAAAAATCCCATAAAAATATAAAAGAATATTGAAAAATGCCCCCAAATATATTTTGTTATTTAAATATTTTAACCTTCTGACAAAAATCACTAAAAATTAAAAAAGAAAACTCATTTAAAATTTAAAAGATTTAAAATAAATTATAAAAATATAAAATTCCAAAAAACTCCAAAAATAATATATTATTTTTCATAATTTTCTTTATATTGCTATTTATCTATTAAAATTGATATGGAAAATTCTGGATATTATTTCTTATCTTAATTTCCAAATTAATTCGGCTTATTTAATTAATCTGTGATTTGTTTGACTTTAAAATCCCTAAAAATTCGAAAAAAAATCTTAAAATCACAAAATAGTAGGAAATTATTAAAACCCAAAAATATTTAATAATGAAATTTTGATTTATTTTTCGTTGTATTTATATCCATATTACTCTATATTGTATATATAGTCTTTTATATCCATATATTATATTATTAAAAGAAAAAGAAATTAAAAATCAGAAAATATAAAAAGAAAAGAAGAAAATATAAAATTGAAAACAACTAAAAAATATAAAAACATATATATATAACCCTCAAAAATAAAAATGCATAGACAATGAGAAACACACATTTTTGCATTTACTTGCACCATTCTCTCGTTTGCTCCATGTGTTCAACACTCTATAGTAGTTGCACATATACACATCCATTACATAGTTATAATAAATTTTATCTCAACAAATGTTGTGTTTCATTGCTTAATTTACATTGTGGGTTAATTGTTGATTGAATTAGGGTTTCGTTTGAGGTCGCTTCTACGACTGTTGATTTGCCTTGTGCATTGACAAGATCCCAGCACAACCCTGTTCATTAGTGAGGTAGAGGGATGTGTACTGCACGAGATTGATGATGGTCTCGAAGTGAAAAGATTTGAGGAGGTGTGAAAATTCAGTGAAGAGAGGGGTCGATGGTTCTGATAGAAGAGTTGGGCTAGGGGTCGTGCGGGGGGGGGGGTGTTGATCGGGAGTTAACACTCAATGGACTCCGATTGAACGACGTCAGCCATGTCACGATAAAATAGAAAAAAAACTGCAAGAAAAGTAAAAATAAAATAGTAAATAATTTTATTTTAAAAACTTGAAACATACAATATTTTTATTATTTTATAATCTATTTTATGGTGATTTTTATTTTTTACAACCTTATTTATTTTATGTTAATTTTTACATGTTAATATACATGTATATATACTTGTATTTTGTGTATTATATTTTTCCTTTGTATTTTATATACACACTTCCATATTTACATATCTTATATATTTATATAATTATTTAATACATATTTAGATATTTTTGATATTTTTATAATTTTCTTTATAAGTGTAAATAATACTTGTTTGTTATCATGTACTTATATTGTACCTATGTATTAATATTTAATATTTATTTTGGTATTTTTATTTGATTTTATTATTAGTTTTTCGATTTTATAATTGTTTTATATCAAAAATATAAAGAGAGTACAAATGTAAAGAAAAATATTTGGCTATATGTACAAATGCCGTAGTACAATAGTACCCCAAAAAGCTCGTTTTTGCATGTTAGCTTCGTTTCCAATGAAATAACCTTCATTTTATAGATAATTTAACTTTAAATACAATGGAGGTGAGTTTGGTTTAATTTGAGATAATGTGGAGTGGATATGATTGATGAATTTTGGTTAATGACTTTTTGATATGTGTGCACCAAGGGTGTATTGGCTATTTTTTTATTTTCTATATATTATTATGTACAAATTTTATATTGAACACATTATTATTTGAGTGTATATAATTATGAATAAAATAGTGTAAGTTTAGGCTATTTTTACTGTATGTTGTATACAAATGAATTAGGCTTTCTGAGATATTTACACAATATGTCGTCCTTATCTCCCTCTACTTTAATCCTGATCAACGTAGTCATTTTACTTGGTCTCGAGGTTCAGGGTCAGTCAATATCTTTGATATTCCATTTATTTTTATTTTTTCTTTATTCTTTAATTTTAAATTTAAATACATGTATTCACATACTAATTACATGTCAATATTAGTTGTTAATTCATGAAAGCTAATGATATTTACAGGTATTTTACTTGGGATTTGAAGATAAAATAAAATAATAAAAGTGAATGAATGGATATTCATTAGAATAATATAAATGACATCACAACTAATTAATCAAGCTATAATATTGCACATGATGTTAACTTGAAAACCATGACCACAGTCACTTAACATAGGATTTTCGGTTAAACAAGCTAACCAACTACTTCAATATAAGCCCGAGATATTTATGCAGATATCTCCATTTACAAAGCTTTTACCTTCATAATATTGGATCATAACCAAACTTAACACTATAGATCAAACACAACAGCAATGTCCAACGTAGATGAGTTCTGATTGCCCTTTGACTTCCTTAGAAGAGTGTATTCTGCAAAATCCAAAAACAATCTATAAACTTATGGATCAAACATTAAAAGTTTCTGCAGGAAAGGTTAAGGATAGAAATAATATTTCAAAATTACAATATATTTTATTTCCATAATACACAAATAATTCTTAATTATAAGTACCCGGTGGTATTTTGAATAAGCAGCAGCATGAGCGATTGTAGATATATTCTCAAATATAAGCCCAAAAAATTATATCATATATAGAACAAGTGAATAAGAAAAATATGTTACACAAAATATCATCGGAGATTATAGCTTGTCAAAAGAGTTCTGGTTGTTAAAAGAAGAACTCGAAGACGTGAAAGTGATCAAACATTGCTGGCTTGATACATTTCTTGGATAGAGCTATACTCACAAAATATTCTCCTCACAACATCCAAGAACTTGAAGAATAAGAGAGGGAATAGAAGAATATTAGTCAAAAGGAATTCTTTTCTTCACTATATCGATTTAGAGTGATTTGGTATATGTTCCAAAGTGGGGTATGATGCCTCTTGTATAGGGCTATAAAAAATATGGTCATTGGAAACAAATCTGGTAAGAAATCATGAAGATTCTAAAAAATTGATTAATCAAGAAAAAAATGGTTGATTGATCAGATAAAGTTGATCGGTCAGTCAACGAGGTTGGTCGACAACTAATGAC
Source organism: Ottelia alismoides (assembly GCA_037367405.1). Classification (NCBI taxonomy): domain Eukaryota; kingdom Viridiplantae; phylum Streptophyta; class Magnoliopsida; order Alismatales; family Hydrocharitaceae; genus Ottelia; species Ottelia alismoides. The sequence goes on along the minus strand of JAZKJV010007543.1, from coordinate 853,569 downwards.
CGTTAGTGGTCGTAAATTTAAAATGTAACCGACCATATAAATAGATTTCTTGATCATAGGTGGTCGATAAATAAATAATGATCGATCGATTTTGAGTTGTTTGACTTATCTTGATTTGAAGAGTTTTGAAGATATAGCAAGGGATGTCAACAAGTCGGGTTTGGGGCGGAGATTAATATTTTCAAACCCATACCTACTTATAAAACTGCTATGCAACCTGCCCATTTATTAAATGGGTAGTTCATAGCGTGTACCCATCTACCCATTGGGTACCCATGTACCCAATTCGTACCCATCTATATAAGTAAATGACATAATAAACATTCACGATAAGATAGATAAAATGAGTCGTACATGATCATTGAGAATATCTATAATATAGAGGAATAAAAATACTTAATATAACTTATAATGAACAATATTATGAAATTTGGTATGGGAGGAAGTTATGTACCTTTTCATTTTTTTGATAATTTCCTACATGATAAATTGATAATCTACTATTTTAATTAATTATGCAATTAGTCATCTCTTGTATTACATGTATTTTATAATTGGTTTAAAAAGGAAAAAATAACTCCTAATATCTTGAAAAATAACATCTACCATGAAAAATCTTTATATATATATATATTAAGTAATCATATAGGATATCATAAAGTAACATCTTAACACTACTAAAGTAAATTACAACTGGTGGAAATTGTCAAAATTACTATTTAGAAAAACTTTGATCTTTTCAATTGTAAATTCATTGATCATCAATACAAAACCAAAACTGTAAATTCATCATCATTCTGCTCCAACCACTTTATTCCAACATTCATATAGCCAGATGCATCATTTTATTTTCCAGTATTTTGTTACACTTGATCGACTTTGTTTCATCACCATCCTTTTGACCAACATTATGTCACCAAAATCAAAAACTTCTAAACAATAACTTTGAGAAAGTTATAATTCTAAATATATCATTGTATCTAATTCAATCTTATTTATCAAGGTAATATTCTAGACAGTAACTTTATCTACTCCAAATAGTAACTTTATGGAAGTAAGTATGTATGCATGCATGCATGTATCAGGTTTAGGGTGGGTTTGAGTTTGGATACCCACGAGGCAATCCCAAATCCATACCCACATGTGTACTAAAGTTAAAATCAAAACCCGTCCAACAATAAATGGGACGGGTTTTATGTTCATGAGTGGGATGGGTGCGGGTCAAGTACCCATTGGATAAACCAAGATTGGCATCCCTATGTATAACTGAGGTTACAACTTTCTCAAATACAATGTAAATATCAATAAAATAACTTTTGAAATAACATGTACTTTAAAATTTACAATTTTTCATTGATGTTCACTTTGTAAAGTTTCAATAACTGAAACTTACCACAATCTCTTATAAATAGATACACAAGTGAGCAACTGTCATATATGTGTATCGTCTTTATAATTAACTTGAAAATAAACAAAGAATGAGCAAAAATAATCTTTAAATTCCAAAAAGTTGTAAGAAAATAGAATGGATAACATGTTTTTGAGTTTTGGAAAACATTTGCAGCAATATTTTTGCATATATATTTTTTGATTATGGGTATATGCTTATGTTTTTGATATTTTTTAAATCTTGCAGAAAAAGATGTAAAGGCTTGTGTAATTTTTGGCATTTTATGTATTTTTTTAATAATATATAATTTAAAAAATGCATGAAATGTGATGCACCCAATTGTTATTCTCTTTTTTTTTTGAAAAAATGCACTATGAAAGAAATACAATGCATGAAATGCGATACACCCCATGCTTAGTCCTAACCATGACCTCATGATGAGACAAGTATGAAAAAATCAAAGTTATGACACTCAGGAATGAAGAGTGTCAGATTCAAGGGATGAGAAATGCTTCTTTTAAAATTTTCTAGGTGATTTTTTCCCAAAAATTGCTTATTAAAATTTTCTCTCCATTTTTATATGTGCTAATTATTATGAACAAAAATGAAGAAAAATCAAGGACTAAAATTTACTTTAAAGATAAATATGGGATGCTTCCCACAAAGTGGTGGCTTTAACGACCCTAGTCCGGATCCATGGTTAGAATGAACCTATGTCTAAGATTACATTGGTCCATGATCAGAAAACTACAATGATGTTTGTAATTTGGTTTAGGGTGAAAATACTATGAGAAATACACCAGCATTAGAAATGTAGTGGGTGAACGGTATTGGTAGAAGGATGAACATAGTGAATGATGGTATTGGAAAAATGAAGGAGAAAGCCAACTCAAGGGAAGATGTGAGGGATTTGCATGTAATCGGTGTTGGGTGGGATCTCTGGTCAAGAAATGGATTGGAGATAAGATTTGATAGACTAGATGTAGGTTGAGAGAAAAATAATGGATTGTTGACCATGGGTTGGGAAGAGATATCAGGGTAAGGTTCAGAACAATCCAACTGCGGTGCACTGCTATTACAAAAATTGGATAAACCTTTCATTCAATCTTATCTCAAACACATAATTCAATTCCTATTTGTTAATTGATGAATATCCTTTTCATCACTTTATTCTTTCATTTTGGCCTTTAATCAACTAAATGCATGTAAATAGTATTATTTTTAATGAAATAACATACATTATTTAAAGCCAAAATAAAAGAATAAAAAAAGAAAAGGAAAGGAAATATCAAAGGTCCTAAGTGACCCTAACCCCCGTGACCTATGCATCATGATGATTGGGTCGATAAGGAATAAAGTATGGGGAGATAAGGGCAAAAAAAACAATGAAACCCTAATTTGTAAAATCTCCAATAACTCCATTTGGCGACTTATTTGATTATGTATTACTTATACGACAAATCAATAAACTTTGTGCATGAAAATTATAGATAAAAATATATAGGAAAATACAAAATTTATTTCACACTAAAATAATGCATATTATGCTTTCTGCACTCAGAATAAAATTCTAAAATCCAAACTTCTCACACATGTATCTCCTCCATATGAACTCAAAATTCATCAAAATCACTTTAGCTGAATATTATCTTTATTATCTATTTAATGAAGGTAGTTTCATTTGATTTGGAGTTAAGATGCAAAAGTTAGGTTTTGGACCCATGTTGTACAATATACTTGAATAAATATTTATTTTATTGATTATTATATTTTTCATTATTTAATATTTTTAAAAATTTTAAAATATTATTTGTAACACATGTACACAATTAGAATAAAATAAAATCATTAAAAATAAATCAAAATAAATAAATATATAAAAAATGCATAGATGAATTAAACTTACATATACCTATATAATAAATACTTATAATCAATTAATTCTACAAATAAATTCAAAAAATTCAATAAAATTATATTTGTGTATATTATAAATATATAAAATAATCTAATTTAAAATAGGCAGTAGAATAAAATATTCAAAACATAGGTCATTATACATGTAATTATATTTGTAAAAATAGCCTATAATAACTTAAATTGTAAAAATAAATAAATATTATAACAAAATAGAACATAAAATAATGAACATTTTTCCTTCTTAGTTGATGTATACCATTGGGAGACTAGTCAGAGTTGACCCGATCGACTCTTCGGCCTCCCTAGGTCTCCTTTATCGTACGCCTACCACCTCAACTTCACCAATTTGCTCTACCCAATTCTTGCATCAAAATGACTCGATTCCTCTTTGACTTGTATACCTTGATCAATGCTCTTTTTGCACCCTTGACTTCTCAATCTGAGGTCCTCTACATCGAGCCCCCTTCCCGATCAAACTCTCCTATGTACATATACCTTCCCTCATCCACCATTAATTTGATCTCCTTAGCCCCTCTAAATCCCCAAAGATCGTGATGTGAAGCATCCTGGTGATAGTAGGAATGTCGAGGACCTCTTTGGCGTGGAGAAAGAGGACCCGAGGTCGAGATCCAAGCTCTGTCGGCAAGCTCTCCCATGAGCTCCGCTACCAGCTCCTCCAGGCAAGTGAGCATTTAGTTCTTGCATTTCTCTATTCCTAGGCATAGTAATAGATTAGATTAGGTTCTACTTCCGATTAATTGTGTTTTTATTTCATTAAAAATCAAAGTTCTTGGTTTACTAGAGCTGAGCTCCGGCGAACCTCTCCATCATACTCTGACCGTGCTCCGCTCCCTTTTCCACCCTCATTTCTTCACCCAATGCTCCTTCTACGCCCCAGGCGCCTCCATTCCCTATGATCTTACTCATATTAGAAGATTTGTTCTCCTCCGCTGCTGCATCACTGGAGAACATCGCTTCACCCCATATGCTCTCCATCCTCGCCCAAACTGAGCCCAAACCTTCTTCTCATTTCCAAGCTAAACGTGCAGGTCAAAGCTCTTGAAGATCCCATCTGGGTTGAATTTTGTCAAAGAACTGACACCTAGAGCTTTCTATCTTCACTAACTTCTAAGGACCTCCCCAATGGTCCTTGGGAACCATCTTGGCCCACCAACAGGTCCGAGGTGCTTCCAGGCACCATCGTGGCCACTTTGCAGCACCGAAGACCGCCAGAGTACACAACCACACCCAATCAAAGGTCAGAAGAAAAGGAGTTCTTTTCAATTCTTCCAAGATGCTTCCTCGTCGTCTAATTATGCTCGCTCTCTAGATCCATCAACAACCATTGGATGCTCATGTCAAGTGGAAGCTCCCAACCATTAGATTCACCTAGTTGGGGTAGTTTTGCCTATTAACCCTGCAGATTTTGTATTTTACATTAAGTCCTTCAACTTTCGTCTATAACATAAAATATTTTGAACATTATGCATTTATCCCCCTATACTTTACATATTTGCACTTATGTCCAATCCATGTCACCTCACGTGCTCGTGCGTGTGAGGAGGCTGATTATTTTGCACCTGGACCCTCAGATTTATATATTTTAGTTTAGTACCGTTTTTGGAATACATTATAATACTTTCTCGAAATTTTGCATCTAGCACCCTACACTTTGTATTATTTGAAGGAATTCCCCTTCAGGTATATACTATTCGAAAAAGTTGGGAATTTTACAATTTTGACCCTGGACTTCCAAAGGGTGTTCGAAAATGGTACTAGGACTTTAAATATTTACAAATATACCATGCTAGGCTATATTTTCTTTTTAATTTTTTTAATTTCTATTTTTTAATTTCTGATTTTCAATTTTTTTGTGATTTTAGTTTTGCAATTTTTTAGGTTTCAAAAATATGATTTTTAAAGAAAATTCATGCATGATATTATTTTCATTAAAAATATCTCATGTGCCCTAAACATTCGTAGAAAATTAGGATAAATAACTTATATATTATTCTACCACATATATTTTTATTAAGGTAGTTTACCCAATATTTCTATTTATTAAAATAAAAAATAGAGAAATTTTCCCACTCTAGCTTAGAGAAACAAAAAATATAAATTGAAAAATTCCAAAAAAATATTATTTGTTTATTATGGTACTTTGAACCTATGATGAATCTATGTTTATCAATCTAAAAGTCGATAATAGAGCTTTGTTCTAAGGTAATTAGCTATATTTCTCCGTTTATTTTGAATAATTCTCATGCATGCATTCATAATTAATGTATGCATTTTAGCATGCATTTTTTGCATTAACTAAGAAGCCAACTTCACTTATAAATATCACATGTATATTCACCATATTTCCCATATTTTTATTAATTTTTCACTAACTGAAACTGAATAAAATCAAATCTATAGTTTATATATTACTAACAATAATAAAGGAAAAATGTCAAAAAATACTAACTCGTAAAATTGACCAATAAAATCCTAACGTTAGTTTGAGACTGAGAACCTTAAAACGTGAATATATCACTCATACAATCTCATATGGACCCATATTCACTTTTGATTAATGTACGTATAATTACCTTCATAACAAGATCAAATTCAAGTGAAACGGAGTCTGTATGTGAAACTTGGGATTTGGGCCCCTCCATGTATATTATACATGTCCCCTTTTATTTATTATTTATTATTTTTAATTATTAAAAATACAAAAAATATTAAGTTATAAATATTTATATTATATTATTTTATTTGATTTTATCTTATTTTTAAAATGACAAAAAATATGCAAAAGATTGAAATTTGTTATTTTATATCTATAGGATACAACCCAAAAATTATTTTTTACATATAATTTATTTTGGTTTTTGATTCTTCACAAAATTTTAGATCTCGTTCAAACGAGCAACTTTCGTGTCGACTACTTTTTGATTTGACTTCTTTTGTTATTTCTTTTTTATTTTTTATTTACATTTAATTTTTGATTTCTTTGGGTGCACAAGTCGCGGCTCCTATAGCTGTCATGTGTCACCCTATTTTATTTATTTCCATATATTAATTTAATTATTTTTTGGTATTTATTAGTTATATTATTTATTTAGTATTTATTTATTTATTATTTTTATTTATATTTTTTAAATTACTTATGTATAAATATTTATGTATTTATGTATTTATTTTATTTTATTATTAAAATTTATTATTTTCCACCACCAACTCCCATTCACCCGTCATCTTCCACTACTCCTCCAACCTCCACCCCACTTCTATTCTACCTTCCTCCTTTTTATTCCCTACTCCTCCCTCTATTCTCCTTTATCTGCCAAAATCGAGAGAGAAAGGGAGCCACCAGCTTAGCATGCTCGACGGTGACGTCGACTGAGTAAGTTTTTGACGCGATGATGGTTTCCATCATGTTTGGTGAGATCCGAGGTGGAGAGATCGACCCCGTCACAACCGCATCCAAACTGCATAGCTTCTCTGATTTTTCGCTGAACTGGATCGAGGCCACGATAAGAATTCATCACAGCTGCTCCACAACCTGACGAACCACACATGTAAGTTTTGTCGCTCCTTTTCCTTATTGTTTAATTTATATAACATTTTTTTGTTGTTCCACTCAAATCATTCCACAAACACCTCACCATCATCTCCATCATCACCATCATCAAATCATTATCCCCCTCTTCATCTTCATTGTGACCTTTCCCTATTTGATAATTATTTTTTTTAAAAAAAACAAAATCTTGCCCCAATCGTTCTTCTGTCACTGTGTGTGCCTCACACGCCACCTGTAGCTGTAGCCTATTAGATCACGCATCCCTACGTCTAGCAGCAACGTGACCCATGACCTCCCTCCTACAACCCACCCACAGCCGAGAAACGGCCGCTTGATGAACATAATTCTTACCACATTAAAAATCATTTCTTATCGTAATATAGGTGGTAAAATGATTCAACAAAAACCACACCTTCGAATATGTGTAAATTATTTTACTTGGTAAGTCTATCAAGGTCGAACATAGGGATACAAGCCTCTTAATCTATTTATAAAAAATTATTGCTTAATTAATGTGCGATTATTTTTTAAACCTAGCTCTTCATGCAGATGTGATGCACAGAATTATTGTACATAAATTCACAAGAAATGACGCATGGCATTTTTTTATTTTATTTTTATGCAATTTAAAAGATGATATGCAGCAGAATATATGTTGAGATGCAAAGAATGTATGCAAGACAAAAATACAAAAATATACCCTAAATTAAACATATCAATGAGTAATAGAATGAGGATCAACTTTAGAGTTGAACTGAGCATTAATGGCATATAAATAAAAGAACATGAGACACTGTGGATCGTAGAATGTAGCATAAATAACTCAGTGTCAAGTCACAAATTTAAATAAGCCATTAGATAAACAATGAAACAATCTTCAAAATGAAATCTAAAATCATGTGATTTGGAGTTCATATGCTCAAGATATGCTAAGTGGAATGCAAGGGCATAAATGTAATAAAAAATCATTAGAAAATAAAGATAAATGTTACAAATAGGTCCCCAGAGGGATCCATTATTAAATCTAGAAAACTGGAGGGATCTTGTGTAATTTATCCTTGTACATGGGGGTCTCTTTACAATTATTGAAACCTAATTGAGCCTCCATGTAAAATACCCTAGGCGTATATGTGAGGCAAACTTGGAGAACCTTATAGTAATATTTGAAAGCTCCGAGGTCTGAGAAGTAATTTACCCAACCCCTCACATGTGTGGCATGCGAGGGGACTAGGCTTGGGAGGCATCGCAACTTTGGTGGACACATGGCTTGTGTGGGGTGCTTCGGGCTAGTGGCATGGGTCCAATGCGAGAAGGTTAGATCTCAGTCATTTAGGGTTTTGTGAGGAAACATAAGTCGGATGGTACATGGAGGTGCAATTAGGTTGTGGAGAGGGTGACTGTGGTGGGAGATAAAGATGGATGGGGGGCGGGGGGTGTCGTGAGGTATAACAGATTGGGAGTGGGAGGCGTTTGGAGGAGGACAATGAGGTGAAGCCCTTGGATCTTGCGATCCAATGACTTTGATAGAGGGCGGGCAGAGGGCAGAGATCAAAACAGAAGATCTGATCCTACGGCTGTGAAGGGGGAAGTGGCGAGTGGTGTGGATCTGATCTAAGATCATAATGGATGGTTGGGAAAAGGGCATGGATGGAAGGTCGTGATGAAGGTGGGGAAGCAATCTAATGGTGGATAATGAAGGGGTGACGTGGAGCGAGCAGTGCTACTGGATGGAAGCAGATCTTGCGGCTAAGGTTAGAGCGGATGAGGGAGGTTCTAGTGAGATCCAGAAATCTCATAAACAGTCGGAAGAAGGGTGGAAACGGACGACTATGATGAAGGTGCCCAGAGGAGATCAGATGGCGTGGAAAGGTAGCGGGTGGCAGGAGGAGAGGAGGCCACGTGGCGGATCCAGTGAGCATCATGTAGGCGCTTCAAATAAATTAATAAATGAGAAAATAAAGAAAAATAAAAATACATAGCATAAGGATGAATTAGAAAAAAGTCAAGACATGAAAGTTGTAGATTTTGATGAGAACTACAAGTTTCATGTTGGCCAAAAATCCAAAAAACGCCTTTTTTACAAAGAGGAATTTTCGCGAGCATTTTTAATGGAAAAAACATTGTGATTTGTGGTTTGATATTTTTTATTTTTAGTTTATTTTAAAAGCCAAGATTAATACATATACTATTTAATCTAATTTTTTAATGTTTTTAATAAAATAGAAAAATAAAGAAAATGTTAAGAATAATTAAAATAAAATGAGATTAGTATTGATTTATCTGGCGATGTGGAATTAATGAATATTTCTCATGAGGTTCTTATTTTTTGAGGTTAAAAATAGAGAATAATGATGATCAGTAGGGATTCATCATTATTGCTCTCTCTATAGTTGTACTCCCCCTAACCACAACTGTTTTGTTACGCTCTCACTCTAGGCCCCTGTAGTCTCCCCCCGTGCTCACCCCAGCACCACCGCAACCTCCACCATCCAGCCCATGTCGCCTCAGTGGCACCCCTCCTGTGTCCATGCCTCCACGAGCACTCCCTTGCGTGACCTCCACCACTGCTCCAGGCCCCTGCAATCGCGGCCTCCACCTGCTCCCCTGCACCCTTTTCTGTGCCCACACGTACCTACCAGCCCTCGCCGCCCCTTGCACCTCTACGTGCACACCCCTCTGGTGATCTCAGCGGTGACCACCTCTCTAGCCTGCACCTCGTTGATGAGTCGTTGAGCACGTGGTTTAAATTGGACTCGTTGTAGTATGCGTACTTAGTGAATCAGTAAGAACCTAGAGAAGATTTCCGTGAAGAGTGTCTCAGCTTTAATTTATATCCCGGGACATGTCCGGGGTCAAACACATGGAAGCAAAGAAACAACTTTGGAGTTGATTCAAAAATTAAGATCTAGATTTTTAGTGCGGATATTTTTTATTTTTTTATGCAAAAAGAATGCAAAATATGGGTGAATTAAGTTAATAAGAAAGTACATAACTTAACCAAATTAATTTTAATATAAAATAAGTCCAATTTAGCCAAATTGTATTTTTCCTAGAATCCTAATCCAATGATGAATGCAACGTATACGTTTTTTGGAATTTTCAAGGTTAAAATAAAATATACACGTGGTAGAGAACTAGTTGCTCAACATCATGACATTTTTCATTGAATAAAATGACTATATACAGATGTCCAAATTAAGACATGAACACAGGGATATCCGTGCAAAACCAGAAAATAAAACTTATAATCAAAACATGTACAAGGATCTTTTTATAAATATAGAAACTATAAATAGAAATGTTTCAATTTTTACAGTAATGAAAAAAAATAAAATTCACCTTCTTCTTCCATGCGCGGACGGCTAGGGCGCACATGTGTGGGGCCGAGCAGCGCCGCCCGTGCACGGCGCACGATGACGGCGAGGAGGGACAGGGTCGGCGAGGTAGAAGCTGGAGAACGGTGGGGCTGGGGTGGAGCACGGCGAGGCGGAAGCTGAAGAAAGGCAGGGCTGGGGTGGCGCACGACTGGCTAGTGGTGGCCGCAGGCGAACTGCGGTGGTGTGCGGCCGGCGTGGACGTGCGCGGATGGCTGCGCATGGGGCTGCGGCGCCCGCGCGTAAGGAACGCGGTGGCGCGGCCTAGAGAATTGCGGCCGACGGGCGGCGCCCGGCTGGGCGCGGCGGGCGGCCAGGGGAAACAACATCCTTTTTTATTTTTATTTTTTTGATTTTTTATATTTTTTTGTCTTGCTGGAGTACTATTTTTTGTTTTAGATTTTATTTTTTTTAAAAAAAATAGGAAACAATATGTGCACAAAAGGGGGAAAATGATAGAGAAGGGTGTGTGAATAATAAAAATGAAGGTGATGGTGGAAAGATGTAACGGTGGTGGTATAAAAAACATTTGCAAAAACAACAACGATGCCGATTGATAATAAGAGAACTTACCTACGATGAATGCGGGTGCCTATGAAGTGCTCACGAGAGTACGGTCTTTGCTCAAATCGCGGACGAGCGATGAGCTCGAGCAGTGCATGGAAGCGGCTGCGATGTTGTCCAAAAAACCAACGGATCTCACCGGAGAGAGGGTTGTCGTCGCTCGACCGCGGTTGCGTCGCTGTCACCGATTCAACTCTGGGAACTAGGCTCTCCTCACATAAAGATGGATCAAGTGCAAAATGAGGAGGATGTGAGGTATATAAAGAGAAAACATGAGAGGTTATTAAAGTGGTGGAGTTGAATGAGAGGTTGTATTGTTAATGGAGTTGAATGGGAGGTTACTGAAAATGGTGGAGTTTAATGGAAGTTGGTGATAAAAGAGAAGTTATTGTAGAGAATAGAAATAAATAAATAAATAACAAATAAATAAAGTAGGCTACTAAAATACAATCAAAATAAATAGAAGAAAAAGAGTGGATAATTTACAAAAGAAGACAAACAACATGTACATTTTCTGTTTGCTTTTATAATATATTTTTTTGTCTTTTAAATAAAAGATATTTACAATAAAAAATATAATAAAATACTAGAATCAAAATACAACACAACTATGATTTTTTTGGATTTTTTAGTAATTAAGAAAGATAAAGTAAAAAAATGAAGAAAGAATGAATACATAATATACAATGCACATCTAGGTCCCAAAACCCAACTTTTACAAATGAGCTCCGATTTTAATGAAACTATTTCCATCGGATAGATAATTTCCAACTTGAACTTTGAAAGTGAGTTTGGTGAATTTGGAGTTCATACGGAGCGGGAATTTGGCCAGGAAGTTTGTCTTTACGACCTTTTCTCTTTAGGATCTAGGAGTATTTATTTGAGCTAAAATTTATTTTGTATTTTTGTATTTTTATATACATTTTTATGAACAACTTATAGAAAGAATAGCTAAAAATAAGTTGAAATGAAATTATCAAAAATACATGAAGTTTTGGGCTATTTAAAGGTGAAAAACTCCTTTAATTTTGTGGCTTTTTATTGTTAATTTATTTTGTACAAACTAATATATTACAAGAGTCATTTTGTTAATTTATTTATTTTATGAACTTTTAATTGAGAATTTACTCAAGAATTTTGCTAAGATCAAGATATTGAGATGATGAATCGCGGATTCATCACCCCCCTATACTTAAACTTTTCTAGTCCTCGAGCAAATAAATAATGAATAAGTTGGATCAACCCCTGACTATACATGTGAATACAAGACTTCATCCGTTCAAGACCTCTCGGTTTTAGAGATGCTAAAATTCTAAGCTTAACCAAGCCCTAGTCAAAAGGTGTCCAATTTCCCTAATCATCACTCACTTTGTATACATATATAGTAGGGATATGACTTAAGTGTTGACCGCAGTTACAAGATTAGAGTCGCAACGTGACCCAAGGTTCAGTCCAAGAGACTCTCCTAAGAACCCGATTCTCAACAATAGGGAATAAACCATTTCTTGCATCCAATCCACCCTCTCTTTAGTTGTCAGACTTAAAAGTGTAGATGGAAGGCCAGTTGATGGAGGGCATAGGATTGTGTCATTTCCTCTCTCCCTCTCATTGGAACAACGATCCTCTCGAGTGCCTTATTAACTCAACACATGTATTTTTTGGTTGTTGATCAATGTTTCCATCAAGAGAAGTTGGAGTCGTCTGCACTTGTTTTCCTGGGAGTACATCGGGAGTGCCTTTTTTGAGTATCTTTTATACCTTCTACACCCAAACTTGTATCATTTACGATGCATAGCTCTTTTTTAATGCTAGCCTGACTCCTGGTCCTAATAGCGGAGGTCCAAGTGGACACTTTGAAATGGTTGGGAGCGCTCGCCTTTGGTGGAAGCTCTTTGATATTTGACTTTGTGGAACGAGAGCTTTTCTTTAACATTTCATTGCTTTGTAGTATTTTTGGCTAGCTCCACTGCTTTTACCAAGAGTTGGCGCACATTGATCAACATTTTTTTTATTTTATCACAACCTGGCATAGGTAAATGTCAAGAGATAGTACAAGAACAATGTTCTCATACTGGATAAAGGTGCTGACACTCAGGTTTCATGAAGCCTTCATTAATTTTATCCCATCCTTGAGCATCATCAAATCAAGTACAAACTCAAATCCCTCATCCCAGTTCCTCAAGTGAAATTTCAACTAATCTCATCATAACTACAGTCGTGTATCTGAGGTGCTGATCATATTCTTAAGGTAGAGACTAAGAATGCAATATAGAACACAAATCTTTCAAACTAGAGAAATGTGAATAATTAAGTCAAGGACACTAATGACTAAGGTTGGTTAACTCAAAATCTCAAGACCTCATAAACGAAGTGTTCTTGATCATCACATGTCTTGTGTGAAAGTGTAAGTGTCAGGGATTAAACCAACTTATTAGTTAGTTTGTTTTTTTTCCTTTTGAGTTTTTTCCTTTTGATTTTTTAGAGTTTTTTTTGAAAAACAAAGGAAAAGAAGAAAGTTTTTTTGAAAAATAAAGGAAAAGAAGGATTTTTTTTAGAAAAAGTTTTGCTCTTTTTTTTCAAGAGTTTTTTTGAAAAGGTTTTTTTAACAACCCCATAATTATTGTATAATATATACAAAAATATGTGAGAGTACGAGCATGGGTAAAGTATATATGTAATATATACACGCCCCCTATACTTCGCATGTGTTATGTCCTCATAGCACAAGAAGTGAGAAAAAGACATAGCTCGTGCTAAGTGTAGGATGGCTAAAATAATAAAAAGTATAGAAGTCGATCCGCCCCCCTATACTTAGGCTCTAGTCTGCCTAAGTGTAGAAGAAGAGAAAAAATGGGGCGGACAAGGTCAAGAGGAGAAATGGACGAGTATATACACATGGCGGGCATCGGTTCCCCCATACTTAAGCTCTAGTCAGCCTAAGTATAGGACATGAGTAGGTGTGAGAACCGATGTGATCTGGAGAATATACAAAGAAGAGGATATATACAAGAGTGATTGAATCTTCTAAGCTGCTGAATCTTGATGCTGCATCTTCATGAAGAGTAATATGATGTATCTGCTCTTTTCTCACTCTGCATGAAGTTGATGACCTCGATTTGGACTAACTGCTCTTTCGAATCTACAAAATGCTTCAACAGTTGTCCATTTACCACATGAGATTGTGCACCATCTGTGAGATCAGCTATCTCTACACTTCCATTCTCGTGCACTTTCTTAACAACAAAGGGACTCGTCCGATGGCGCCGTTGCCGGGGAAGCAAACGACTTAGGAATTAATTTAAAAAATTGGATTTAGATTTTCTCTTACTCAGGTAGTCTGACCCCCAAGCCACTTGTAAATAATCTATTTTCCTCTCCATTATTTCTCTTCATATTTTTGTATATATTTTGTTGTTGATCTCTCTAATATAAATCCTATTTTCCTTGCGAGGACCCGATGGACTTGGAGTACATTGGAGGTCGACGGACGTGACGCACGTCGACTGCTGAAGAGCAAGGATAATTAATTTATCTTCGAGAGAATTTTGTAATTTTTTTGTAATTATCGTGTTGTAATTATTTAGGTAGTTTGCTTCTTTATAGCGACTCTTGTTTGAGAGCTCGCGCTTGTAAAAGAGACTTGGACACTATTTTGTGGTGTGTCGAGACCTGTTTCACTCTCCGGTGAGGGTGGGGCTCGACTTGAGTGGCGAATTTAAAGGTTAGAAATACAGTATGATATAATCAAATTTGTTTGTGCCCATCGTAGTTTAGGCTACACATATCTTAGAAGATTCACATATCTGATAAGATTCATAATGAGACGCACATAGACACATATTACTTAGCTCAAATTTAATCATTTCTTCCTCGCTAATAGTATACTGTTTAGGTGTGGTTTTCTCGGTCTGCATGCATTTAGTGTAAAATTTACAAATTTAGTATTGCATAAAGCATGGAGAGTGATGGGATACACTGTAAGTATACCTTGTTCTTAGCGTGCATCATAGTTTATCGTTTGCATTCTGATTTCTGATTTCCCTCTTGTTTTATAACTTAAGGTCAAAAAAAGGAAATTTGGACTGTACGGTAGACGTATTTTTGTGTTCAGATTAATTTTCAAATGATAACCTAACTTTAAAATTAGGACTGAATTGAGCAGGTCGATTAAAAAAATTGGAATAAAAAGAACCTTGTTTGCGGGTGCATAAATACCTCATTGTTTGATTTATTGCAAGTGAGAGAGAGACGACCCTAGGATAGAGCCAAGCCAGGATTTCTTACATACTACTAGTTCTTTATTTTTAGGCGATTAGCTACTTTTCAGTGAGGAATATGGGTATCCGTATTTATACGGTCCGGACTTCCTTAGCAGAGTGGGAGGTTTAGAGGGCGCCTTAGTCCTCAAGGAACATGTAGTCATATTTCTGTGGTTCGTACTTACTCCTATACTGGCTGAAAGTAGGTCCAACTAGTCGTAAGAACCAGGCCAGTCTGTAGGAAAATACGAGCACCTAACATCTCGTTAATCTTTCCAAGATTGTATTTATCACCAACTAAAATAGACTAGATAATTCGGCCAAATCCTTATGGCCATCACGTGTTGAGTTGGTGAAATTGAGGGTTTGAATTGTATTTGTATTGTGTGAGTTTACTCCGCACATTTATGTGCACCGTAGAACTAGCACCTCATTGAGTATCGTGTTCTAATCGGTTCTTTTGACATCGAAGATGACTAATTGGGGGATATTTATTCGGACTTTGCGAATCTCTCGTTGAACCCTTCAAGAAATACATCTTCAAAGGTTCGGGCGCAACTTGGACCAACCTGGACTCATGGCCCTCTTGAGCCTAAGATCACCTACTCTCAGGATGGTTACTCTCAAACCATTCCCTTTCTCTCTTCCCACCTCACCGAGGAAGACCTTCGCCTCGTTGAGAATATCTTGATTAATAAATCCTCTTCTAATAAAGAAGACATTGCTGATTCAGGACCAAAAGCAGATTCAAGAAAAATGCCTCCAAAGAAGAAAGAAGAGGAAGAAGAACAACCCGAGGACCCGATGAGAATGGTACTTGCCAGATTAGCTGCATATGAGCCACAACATGAATTACTGAGAGCTCAGTTAGGACAACTAAATGTTGGGGTCGAACCACCAATGGATGCCGCATACAACCTCGAACATTACAGAATTCAGAACTACTTAAGTCCGCCCGAACCCACAGTTGATTTTGAGTTGAAGCCGCATTTTCTGAACCTGTTGCCACACCTTGATGGGAATGCTTCTGAGGAGCCATATGCATTCCTAAGGGACTTCGAGCTCATCTACGCTAACCTTAGACATCCTAATGTTAGCCAGGATTATATTAGGCTCACATCCCTTCCATTTTCCTTGGGTGGTAAAGCTGACTATAGGGTAAAGAACTTGGGAGTTACAGTCACCACTTATGCCCAGTTCAAGGACCTATTTCTGAAGAAGTTCTACCCGCTGAGCAGAACTAACATGATGAGGACGTGAATTACAAGTTTTTCTCAATTACCCCAAGAAGCCTTCTGTGATGCTTGGGAAAGATTCAAGGACATCCTGCAGAAGTGTCCTTGTCATGGACTAGATGACTATCTTGCTCCAGTCATTCTTTACTCATCTCAACCCTGAGATGCGGGGTTTAGTGAGTGCTTCCTGTGCAGGCAGCTATACATCATGAGGATCGGATACCGTCTGGAAGGTATTCGAGCAAATGGCTGAAACTAGCTGCTCACAGATGGCCAACATGGCTTATACATCGTCCCCCGGTTCCCTCTTATCTGGAGGGGGAAGTCAATTTTATTCGATCTTTCTCAAGATGTGATCTCTAGCATGGGACTCCTTACAGACAAGCTTACAGTAGTCGAGAAGATCGATAAGAGGATTGATGAGTTAGACCGGAGCGTCTCCAAACTTCCAAAATAAATGGAGGAGTTGACTGAGAAGGTATCTAAGATAAGGATACCCGCCGTGACTGCACCCTCTTCCCCCGTATATTGAGTTCACCATATTCAGGAGCAGTTGGTGTCAGGGCAACCCCAGCCGTGGGAGAAGGACCAATCTTACACCCACTCTTTCCAGCAGCCACTTCCATTAGCAGAGACAGTTCAGGAGGAGCCTCCACCAGTTTGGGAGGTGAATAGAGTATGGTATACTCAGGACCTAGCCAGGCAGGGAAGTATGGGAGACCGACAGACCTACCAGCGTCCCCCGACCTTTCATAACACCGCATTCATCTCTGCACCATCTCCTTCACAATAGAGCCTTGGATTCCAACCACCCAGCAGCAGCGGCAGTAGCACCAGCAGTATGGCCGACAGGGTCATTACCAGGTGGGCCAGCAGGGCCCGCAATCTCAGTAGATACCTCAGCAGCAGCAGCAGGGCCAGTCTTCCCATTCTTCTTCCTAGTCTTATCCCCTTCCTTCTTCGTCTAGTCCCGTGAACATTCAGCAACAGATACTTGGTGAGCTCCGTTCCTACAGGGATGATATTCATGACTTACGGGTGGATGCCAACCGCCTGTCCAGATGGCGAGACGAGCAGACTAAACCCTCTACCTCGATCCCAACCCAAGTTCAGGCTAACCCCAATAGCCTGAGCCAATCTAGTTCTCAACAGCACTTTGGTCAGGTATACTATTCAACATCTCCTGGATCTGATCATGAGATTCTTTCATTTGACGAGGCTAATAATATGTCACTCAGGAGCGGAAGGACCATGATCGTGCCTGACCGAGAGGGACACGAGGAGGGGCATCTCTAGAGCTCTACCTAGGCAGCATATTCAGGAGCCCCATCAGCATCATTCGAGGAGATCTACTTAGGGAACCGAGAGGAGAAGGAGAGCACGTATGCAGCATCCACAACATGGATATTCTTCTGAGTCTATGGAGGACCTTGCATCTCCGGTTGTGGAAGATACCACTCCAGATTCTATTCCACAACCTATAGTAGATAGTCTAGATTTCTATTCCATGTTGCATAAAAAAGATTCATGTATGAAGAACTCTATTTCCATTAATTCTAAGAATGATCAGTCAGTTCATGATTCAGACTCTTCATCCTCTTTTTTTATAGCCCCAATCCCTTTCCCTCGTGCTCTTATGATAGGAAAGCGCATCAAAAAGATTCATAAAGATGACCCCGATATGGCACAGTTTTGTAAAGAAAACATCAGTGTAAAGGTGCTATTTAATGAATATGTGGCTAACCATCCTGCATTCCAAAATACCTTAAGGTGAGATGCACACCTACAAGGGTTGGCAGGAAGAAAGAGAACCAAAATATAAAGACACATGTCTTGTCAATAGCCACAACCTATTGTCTCAAGAATCAGACTTTTCCAAGGAAAAATAGAGACATGGGTGCTCATTATGTGGAGTCGTATTGACGATATTGCGTTTCCACGCACACTTTTGGATAACGGTTCTTCGATCAACTTACTTTCATTAGCATTATATCAGAAATTGGAGTTGGGACCACTTCGCAAATCTAGAGCTTTACTCCAATTTGCAGATCATTCAGTGAAGAGACCTAAGGGAGAAGCGAAGAACGTAGTTATCTTGATTGAGGCGCAGAACTATCAAGTTGACTTCACTATCTTGGACATGGAGAACCCCAATCATTAGAGATAATCTCAGATCTTCTCGGACGGCCCTTCCTTAGGACCGTGGGCGTAGATTTTGATTATGGTACGGGAATGATGAAGTTTCGTTCTCCAGGCAGAGAAGTGAACCTTGAGATGAAGAAAACCAGGTGTCAACGAACTGATTCAGAGAGTAGCACGTACTCATCGTCAGAGGTAGATTGCAGAATGATTAGCTCAGTTTGGATTTGGGGACAGATTCATTCGGGACAGAGCGAGTCCCTTTCACCTGGAAAGGGCATAGTGGATGATGCAGTTTTTCAGGTGTTGTTTGATCTTGTGAGAGATACATCTACCTATTCCCATGATGACGTAGAGATCCATCTGGATATGTCAGTTCCATCCCCTTCGGAACGATCACGGGACATATATGATGAGTCGGATGCGACTTTGGCCGAACTACCGTGCTTATTTGGCGATCCGACTCCCCTTACTTCTGAGTTGATGGTGAGTACTACATAGCTTAACCTACCTTCATGTAGCACGAAACCAGATTCAGATTCAGTTCAGCCAGATTTTCTTGATGATACCACATTGCCAGAATTGAAATCACTTCCTCCTACACTCAAGTATGCCTTTCTTGCGGAACCCAAAGAAAGATATCTTGTTATCATTAGCTCAGATTTGACTTTAGAACAGGAGTCTAGGTTGTTAGAAGTCTTAGAGAGGAACCGCAAAGCAATAGGCTGGACAATGTCGGATCTCGTGGGGATCAACCCCGCTCTCTGCTCGCACCACATTTTTACTGAAGATAATATGAGACCTTCCCGTGAGTTCCAAAGAAGACTTAACCCCAATTTACCGGAAGTAGTGATGAAAGAGATTGAGAAATGGTGCAAAGCAAGGTTTATATACCTTATTTCTGACTTCATGTGGGTGGCCCTGCTTTATGTTGTCTCGAAGAAGTCGGGAATTCAAATGGTCACCAACAAGGAGGGGGTAGAGATCTGACACGAGTACCTATGTCGTGGTGTGTCTGTGTTGATTACAGGTGCCTGAATGCCGCAACCAAGAAAGATGAATTTCCCTTGCTATTCATTGATCAGATCTTGGTGAGACTCGCAGAGAAAGAGTTTTTTTGTTTTCTTGACGGGTATCATGCTACAACCAGGTAGCTATAGCCCCTAAAGACCAGGAAAAGACCACATTCACATGTCCATTCGACACTTATGCTTTTAGGCGCATGTCATTCGGGCTCCGCAATGCCCCAAGCACATTCCCATGGTGCATGATAGCCATATTTGCCGAGATGGAGGGGGATTTCCTGGAAGTATTCGTGGATGACTTCTCGGTCCCTGGTGATTCTTTTGATACATGTTTAGTGCACTTGGACTGAGTCCTCACGAGGTGTAGAAAGGTGAATCTGGTACTCTCCTGGGAGAAGAGTCACTTTATGGTGACGGAGGGTATCGTGTTGGGGCATGTCATCTCCAAAAGGGGAATGGAGGTTAATCCTGCCAAGGTGGAGGTGATCAAGAAACTCGATCCACCTACCAACGTTAAGTCAGTGCGGTTATTCTTAGGGAATGTTGGATTCTATAGGAGATTTATTCAGGATTTTTCAAAGATCGCCCGCCCACTGACTAAGCTCTTAGTGAAAGACATAAAATTCGTTGTAGAGCGTAGGTGTCTGGAGGCCTTTGAGCTCTTGAAGAGGAAGATTTGTGCCTCGCCTATCCTACAAGCTCCTGACTGGTCTCTCCCCTTTGAGATCATGACTGATGCTTCACATTTCGCTATAGGAGCTGTGTTAGGACAACGGCGAGAGGGGATCCCGTTTGCGATCCATTACGCGAGCCAAGTATTAGATCCTACACAGAAGAATTATACAGTGACTGAAAAGGAAATGCTCGCAGTAGTATGGGCCCTCGAGAAGTTCAGATCATATATTTTGGTCTCTAAGGTGATAATTTACACTGATCATACAAACATTCGATACTTAATGGAAAAGAAGGACACGAAGGCGCATCTTCTTGGGTGGATTTTACTCCTCCAGGAATTCGATTTGGAGATAAAAGATAAACCTGGAGTGAAGAATGTTGTGGTTGATCATCTTTCTCAGATTGAACTTAAGGATTCTCCTGATTATGAGCAGATTAGAGAGACCTTCCCAGATGAGTCAACTTGTGTTATTGATTCACTCCCGTGGTATGCCAACAAGGTGAACTCTCTTGTCTCCAAGCAGGTTTCCCATGGTTGGACTAGGAGCAGCATTGATCGACTGAAGTCGGATTCGAGGAGATACCACTGGGATGATCCTTTCCTTTTCTTCGAAGGACCGAATTGTGTTTGGAGAAGGTGTATTCCTCAGGGGGAATACCAGAGTGTCCTCACATATTGTCATTCACTTGAGGTTGGAGGACACCATTCAGGAAAGAGAACCGCTCACAAAGTACTTCAATGTGGATTGTATTGGTGATGAAACTCGATTTCATCATCTTTATTTTCAATTATTAACCCCCTTGCTTAAGCTTAGTGTCAATAAAACCCAGTTAATGTCCTGTAATTATCAGAGTCTCAAATAAATTAAAAACCACAAAAAATGGAAAAATAAAAATTCGTGGTATTTTTAGTCTTAAAAATACCCTCAAAAATATTTGGGTCTTTGTTTATCTCATCTCCAGTTTTGGTCAACATGAAACTTGTAGATCTCATCAAGATCTACAACTTTCATGTTTTGAGTTTTCTCAAATTTGGCCTTTTTAACCCTTAAAAATTAAAAATACTCTCCGAATAATCTAATTGGGCCACGTGGCCCATTCTGGGGTGCCACGTGGCCCGCCATCCTTGTCTTATCCGCCCACGATCTGGGCCGTCAGATCTCTTCCTGAGATCCAACGGTCCCAAGCTCTCCACGCGCGCACAATTGCCTCAACCGTCTGATCATCCCCATCTTTAATCTGCACCGCACGTAAGCGCTTTGATCAGAGCTTGCCACGTGACGCATTTTATGCTCTTCGATCGCACCAAAGCTCCATGATCTCCACTGTTAACGGCCTCGAGGATAACAACCGCTCGATCAAATCTCCAGAGATGATCATCACCGCACGTTAGCGCCGCGCATAGAGCACGCCACGTGGCGGTTTGTAGACCGCTCGATCGCGACCTCATCTATCCATCACTTCCGCTTCTTCAAAGCGCGCTCCTGAGCCATTGGATTTATCCTCCATCCCATCGTGGCTGTCCTTTAGCACCTCGCTCTCGATACGCCATGTGGCTTAACCGCTACCCTTCGTTCACATCGCCCAGATCCCATCTGATCCGCTTGTTCGTGCCCAAATACTCGCCGTTGGATCTCCAGATCCAACGGCTGAACGTCATCGTCAACCTCCCGACGTCCACTCGTGCCCACGTTCTCCACTCCGCGCGGACCTCTCCCCCTTCCCTTTTTCTGCATCACTCCAGTGACCACCTCATCTCGCCAACCGCTCCACAGTCTTCTCCACTCAACCTCGACCCTCGCCAGTCATCTCGCAACCCATGAACGCCTCTCCAGTCGTCCCATCTTCCCCTTGAAACCCACGATCCTACCACCGAAACCACCAACTTCAATCTTCAAATACACCACTTCCTCCTCCATTCCCAGTTGTCCACCTTTACGTGGGAGGAGGCCCAGCCCTCCTCCGCCTCCCTGTGATAGGGGGAGGCGTCGGGATAGAGCGATGACGACCTCGCCTCCCCAGTGTTGACCCTCCGTCGTTCATGGCGGAGCTGCGGCGCGCTCAGCCCGCTTGAGCTGCCTCCAGTTGCTGCGGAGGTCCAGCGAAGACCAGAGCTCCGCCTTGGAGCTCGCGCACAATCTCTACCTCCATCTCTGACAAGGTAAGCTCTCTTGATCTTCTCTATCTTTCTTCTAATATTTCGCCTATTTAATTGGGTTCCGTCCGATGCTTTCACGCTCTGTTGATCACTTTCTGAGCTCCGCCATGCATCCCCCATTCACGCGACGCCCTCCACTCATCGTCTCCTTCTTCCATACCTCCCATCGCCTCCGACCCAACTTCTCCGCCTTTTACGGTGGAGGAGCCTTGAGCTGCCGCCTTCTTCACCTCACATGAGCTTTCACTTCATTTACGCACACACTCCCTTGTTGCTTCGGTCGTATTCTAACGTTGCAGGTACCTAAATATTCAATGGCCGGAGCTCTCACCAGAGATCAATCCTCGAGCGCCGCCTCTAGTGTCCAAGCAGAACCACTCTTCTCTAAGGAGCCCAACGTCTTCGTCGTGCTTGAAAGTCCATCTCCGATCATCCAGGAGCGGCCGCGGATCTCCGCCGAACTCGGGAGGAGGAGGCGGAGGAGGAGCTCCTTCGCCGGAACCCTGTTCTCGTCGCCAGTCACGGATGAAGACGAAGAAGCAGTTGCCGTTGGATGTCCCTTCCCTGGGGATCATCCAACGGCCCAGATGGGCCCACGTCGCCGATCACATCTCCCTCCAGGTATCGTTGGATTCTCAAGATCCAACGGTTCTCATGATGCCACATCATCAATCTGCGCTTCTTCAGAGACCGTTGGATCTTCGATGATCTGACGATGTATAACCGGCCACGCGTCAACGTCTGGGGCTACTCCTCAGCATCCGAGTCCTCAGGCTTGGATACCCCGAACCTAGTCCGAACCTGCATCGAGCCCGAGCCTGACGTACGAGCCTAGCCGAAGCATCATCGAGCCTCTGCTGAGTCCGAGCCAACCACCGAGCCTGGGTGGTACGTGCCTGGCACGTGCACGTCTGGGCAATTTGCAGAGACGCCCTGCCATCTTCTCTATTTTGCATCCAGGTCCTGACGCACGTGCAACACCTGCGCACCTGGGGATATTTGTACTCATGTCCCTGCGGGTTTAAATAATTGCAAATATACCCACGCGCGTTAGGATAATTTACAGGGAAGGCCTCGTTCTTAACTTTTATTGCATTTTAGCCCTTCCTAGGGACCTGTTTGTAGTTATCTTTTCATGTTTTCTTTCATTTATGCCCTTGTCTTTGTTCTCGCATATTTTGAGCACCGTAATTCCGTTTCAGTTGATTTCAGTTTCATTTCGAAGCTTGTTTGATGTACTTCTTAACGACATATTAAATTTCTCATTTTGGATACTTGAAATGTTATGTATTATTTTATTCGCCATGTGTCTCTTATTATTAACTTATGCCATGTCCACATTATCAATCAAGTTTGGCACTTTAAGCAAGTATGAAATTGACTCCTATTTAATTTGCTCATCATATTTATTCTGAGTTAGGGCATATTTTCATTGCATTTCATGGCATTTATTCGCATGATAAAAATCGATTTAAAATGCATGTTTATTTTTAATGCATTATATTGTTGTGTCCATGCATGATTTGACCTATATGATCCTCAACCCAATACTAGTTAAATAGATGAAAATCCGGATTATTAGAGAAAGGCTCGTGTCCCTGAGTTCGACCTTGGTTTCTTGCCAAGTAAAATAAATCATGACCATCTCATTTTGATTGATAAATTTAAATCAGATGGTCTCTTTGATGAGCCCGAATTGGCCCGACTGCTACGCCAATTGGAAGTGCTAATTCTACACTTTTAAAGGGCCGATTTTGCGATTCTTCAATTGGCTGACCTTGTTTAGAGATGCTATTGAAAATGTACGGTCGTGCCCGATTTGTCAAAAGAGGGGAGGGACAGTTGGACAGAGAGATGAGATGCCCATGAAACTGGTGATTATTTGTGATGTTTTTGATGCATAGCGCATAGATTTTATGGGTCCCTTTCCCAACAGCCAAGGACATGAGTACATATTGTTGGCGATTGATTATTTATCTAGGTAGGTGGAGGCTATCCCAACCCAAATCGCAGACACCAAGACTGTCTGTAAGTTTGTGAGAGACCACATTATTGCTAGGTTCGGGGTGCCAAAAATTTTGATATCAGATAGGGGTAGCCACTTTGTGAATCGAGATATGAGATATTTAGCCAAGGACTATGGATTTGAGCATAGAGTTACTAGTCCTTACCACCCACAGTCCAACGGCATGGCAGAGGTTTCGAATAGAGAGGTGGAGAATATTTTGCAAAAGTTGTTTCGTCCCGATAGGAAGAACTGGTCTCAACTCTTGGACCAAGTTCTATGGGCCTATAGAACATCCTACAAGACTTGATTCATAAATCTGAATGGGCAATTAAGAAGATTAATTAGAGTTATCACCTAGGGAAGCTTTGTCGAGACTTGAACGAGCTCGTGGAAATCTGAAATAGGGCATACGACAACAGTTTGATTTATAAGGACAAAGTAAAGATATGGCATGATCAGCACATTAGGTGCAAAGACTTTGTCCCTGAACAAAAGGTATGGTTGTTCAATGCCATGTTGAAGATGTTCTATGGGAAGCTCAAATCTAAATGGATGGGTCCCTTTGTTGTTAAGAAAGTGCACTTTCTTAACAATAAAGGGACTCGTCAGATGGCGCCATTGCCGGGGAGGCAAATGTCTTAGGTATCAGTTTAAAAAATTGGATTTAGATTTTCTCTTACTCGAGTAGTCTGACCCTCGAGCCACTTGTAATTAATCCATTTTCCACTCCATTATTTCTCTTCATATTTTTGTATATATTTTGTAGTATGTGTACTTAGCGAATCAGTCAGAACCTAGAAAAGATCTCCATGAAGAGTGTCTTGACTTTAATTTATATCCCAGGCAAGTCCGGGGTCAAACACAGGGAGTCAAAGGAATAACTTTGGAGTTAATTCAAAAATTAAGATCTGATTTCCAATGCAGATATTTTTTATTTTTTATACAAAATGAATGTAAAATACAGGTGAATTAAGTTAATAAGAAAGTATAAAACTTAGCCTAATTAATTTTATTAGAAAATAAGTCCAATTAGCCAAATTGTATTTCTCCTAGAATCATAATCCAATGATTAAGTCAACATATATATTTTTGGAATTTTCAAGGTTAAAATGCAACAATTAAAAATGCACACATTTCATGGGTTTTTTCAAAATTTTTCACATAAACAGTAAGTAAAAATCATGAAAATTTTACTGAAATGAAAACATGATGCAAGGATATTACGGTAATATTTTTGGAATTTTCTGACAAAAATGAATTTTTATAGATTTTTTAGTGGAAACATAGTGAAAGTGAGTAATTAACTCCTAATAAATCCACAATAGTAAATTAATCAATGTATGAATTATCTCAAAAAGATATTTAGATGTTCAATCCAGGAGAGTTGAAATTTCGCAAAAATGATGTACGTGGATTAAATTATACATCAAATATCCAAATCACTCTATAATTATTTAGAGCACATGACATATCTAATTAAAGTGAAATTTGGATAGTAATTAAAGTACACTTCAAGACATCATCTCAAATTTTTGTGGAATTTTTGGAGAAACAGTGAGTGAGATATGAATTTATGAGCTCAAAATGGGTAAACTATGCAATATTTCAGTTAAATAAATTTTATTTATATACCCAAAGATCATAAAAATATAAAAAATATCCACTTGGTAGAGAACTAGTTGCTCAACATCAAGACATTTTTTATTGAATTAAATGATGCTATAAAGATGTCCAAATTAAGACATGAACACAGGGGTATCCGTGCAAAACCAGGAAATAAAACTTACAAACAAAACATGTACAAGGATCTTTTTGCAAATATAGAAACTATAAATAAAAAAGTTGCAATTTTTACAATGATAAAAAAATAAAATTCACCTTCTTCTTCCTTGCGCGGACGGCTAGGGCGCACATGCATGGGGTCGGGCGGCGCAGCCCACGCGCGGTGTGTGATGACGGCGAGGAGGGACGGTGTCAGTGAGGCAGATGCAGGAGAACAACGTGGCTATAGCGGCGGCAAGGCGAAAGCTAAAGAACGATGGGGCTGGGGCGGCGCATGGCTGGCTAGAGGTGGTCGTAGGCGAACTGTGGTGGTGCGTGGCCGGCATGGAGGTACGCGGATGGCTACGCATGGGGCGGCGCCGCCCGCGTGTGAGGAACGCGGGGACGCGACCTGGAAAACTGCGGCCGGCGGGCGTCGCCCGACTGGACGCGGTGGGTGGCCAGGGGAAACAACGTCCTTTTTTATTTTTTTCTTTTGATTTTTTATTTTTTTGTCTTGTTGGAGTACTATTTTTTTGTTTTAGATTTTATTTTTTTTTATTTTTTTAAAATAAGGAATAATATGTACACAATAGGGGGGAAATGGTAGAGGAGGGTGTGGGAATAATGAAAATGATGGTGATGGTGGAAAGATGTAACGGTGGTGGTGTAAACAATTTTTGTAAAAATAATAACGATGCTGAATGATAATAAGAGAACTTTCCTACGATGAACGCGGGCGCCTATGAAGTGCTCATGAGAGCATGGTCTTCGCTCAAATTGCCGATGAGCGATGAGATCGAGCAGCGCACGGATGCAGCTTTGATGTTGGCCAAAAAACTAACGGATCTCATCGGAGAGAGGGCTATCATCGCTCGACCGCGGTTGCGTCGCTGTCACCGATTTAACTCTGAGAATTAGGTTGTCCTCACATAAAGATGGATCAAGTGCAAAATGAGGAGGATGAGATGTATAAAGAGAAAACATGAGAGTTTATTAAAGTGCCGGATTTGAATGGGAGGTTGTATTATTAATGGAGTTGATCGGGAGGTTGTATTATTAATGGAGTTAAATGAGAGGTTACTAAAAATGGTGAGGTTGAATGGAAGTTGGTGGTAGAAGAGAAGTTATTGTAGAGAATAAGAAATAAATAAATAATAAATAAATAAAGTAGGCTACTAAAATACAATAAAAATAAAGAGAAGAAATAGAGTGGAGAATTTACAAAAGAAGACAAACATGTACATTTTTTGTTTGCTTTTCTAATATTTTTTTGTCTTTTAAATAAGAGATATTTACAATAGAAAAAATATAATAAAATACTAGAATCAAAATACAACACAACTATTATTTTGGATTTTTTAGTAATTAAGAAAGATAAAATAAAAAATGAAAAAAGAATGAAAATATATATAGAAAATATACAATGTATACATCTAGGTCCCAAAACCCAACTTTTGCAATTGAGCTCTAATTTTAATGAAACCACTTCCTTTGGATAGATAATTTTCTAGCTTGAACTTTAAAAGTGAGTTTGGTAATTTGGAGTTCATACGAATCGGGAATTTGGCCAGGAAGTTGGACTTTACGGCTTTTTCTCTTTGGGATCTAGGAGCATTTATTTGAGCTAAAATTTGTTTTTGTATTTTTGTATATATATATATATATTTATGAACAAGTAAGAAAAGAATTAGCCAAAAATGAGTTGAAATGAAATTATTAAAAATACATGAAATTTTGGGTTATTTACAGGTGAAAAACTCCTTTAATTTTGCGGCTTTATTGTTAATTTATTTTGTACAAACTAATATACAATAATTAGTGTGTTTTATTTACAAAAGTCATTTTGTTAATTTATTTATTTTATGGACATTTAATTGAGAATTTAATCAGGGATTTTGCTAAGATCAAGATTAGATGATGAATCGCAGATTCATTACTCGCCCACGCACCGTTGTGCCTCGATCATCTGCCCCACCAGCGACCCTCACCGCCCACGCCCCAGACGTGGCCCATGTTTCCATAATTCCTTTTTTTATTTTTTATTTATTTTTTGAAAATTACAATAGTTTACTGTTAAGTTTTAACAATTTCAAAAGTACCCTTGGACACAATTTTAGTTCATTCGTTCCTAAGTCATGTATTGCAAGAACATCCCTGCATTTTTCGTATTAATTTGTACATCCATTTGGCAACATTTCTTTAATACAAAAATATCATTAGTAGTCCATCAAATTGTTTTCTAGTGGTTATTTACGTATTAATTTTCTAAGCCTTGTTTGGTTAACTAAAAATAAGAGATTAAAATTCTTGAAAATTTACCCATTCGTGCTCTGAAATTTGTATGTAAATATTTCTTCCTCTAAAAATTCTCAAAAAAGCAGAGACGTTGCATCTAAGTGCTTTTTAATTACTTTCCAAATTTCATTAAAAACGGTTGTGTCTTATTCATAAAATAAATTGTTGAGTGGTTTCTGTAATTGATTTTTAATTAAATACACAAATATTATTGAATTATGTTTCTAGGAAAAATATAACATGCCTAAATTAGTTAACTTCACATTAAAATTAATTTAGCTAAGTGGCTTGATTTCTTAATAACCTATTTCAGTCGCATTTTTGCATTTGGATTTTTTGCATTAAAAAATACAAAAAAATGCCTTGGAAACCTAGAGCTAATTCATTTAAGTTAACCCAACGTTGTTCCTTTTCCTACATGTGTTCAACCCCAGACTTGCCCAAGGTATAAATTAAAGCTGAGATACTGCTCGCAGAGATCCCTCTCTCGGTTCTGTATAAATTTCTAAGCATCTTGCTACAACGAGTAGAAATTAATACAAGCATCTAACGGGTTTATCAACCTACAAATCAAAAATCTCAAAAAATAGAAAAAGAAAAACACTAAAAATTAAAAGACTCCAAAATCATGATAAAAAACACCAAATATTCTATAGAAATCTAAAAAAAATATGTTATCCTAAATTTTGTTTATTGTATTTGATATATATATATATTAGAAATAGTTTTGGAAAATTTGAGGTTTTTAGCTATTTTTAAACTCAAAAACAGTTTGGCCTATTTTATTGAGTCATTATTTTGACTCTCTAATTCAAATAAAAATCCAAAAAATAGTAAAAATCATAAGAAAAATAGCAAAAATGGATAAAAAAACTAAAAAAATACAGAAATATTTTATATTAGCTATATTTACTTATATTATAATGTATATTTATTATAAAAATTTAAAAACTAGGAAATAAAAAAAGAAGAATAAAAATTATAAAATTTAAACAAATATAAAATATAAAAAATAGAAAAAATATATTTATAAACCCACAAAAAAGATTCAAAAATCGTTAAAAGCTCAAAAATATTTGTTGTATTTTCTAGTCAATTTTTATTGTCTATCCCCCGTTCTCCCTGTGTTCGACACCCAGACTACTTGTTCAATATACTCATTTATTTATGGGTTATAATAAATTTTGATCCACATAAATTGCTATTAATGATTTAAATCTTTATTGTTGGTTGATTGTTGAAAGTAGCCGAGGTCCTTTGGAGAAGTCGACACATCAACTGTGGTCTGCCTTCTGTGACCACAAGACTCTCTCCTCTGGTTTTTCCTTTTCATTAATATCCATAACTTCATTATCAGTCTCCCAAACAACATCCTCAATAATATGAATTTGACAAATTAACTCGGGTTATTGGGACATCCTCAAGATATGTATCACTAGTAAAGTCAAAAGGTTGGTGGACAGGGTCAATTTATGGATTGCAAAGCAGCCTCTCCAGTTCATGCAAGTATCTCTCATTATCAAAATAATTGAGATCCATGATTAAGAGGTCATTGGTTTCACCATTCATGTGCAAAATATTTAAAATGGTCGATCAAATAAAAAATCCGACAAATGCGGTGTTTGTGTCTATCGATAGATCATTCTCAAGAAGTTCAAGATGCACAAAGATTTCCAACCAAAATATATCAAAGAATAAAGGATCAACCTGATCAAAAACTGAATTATATAAGGAAATAAAGATTCTACCAAAATATATCAGAAAATAAAGGATCAGCCAAATATATCATGGAATAAAGGATCAACATGTTAGAGGATAGTCCTTGAGAATTAGACACGGAGTTAAGTGGACTAGTGCCCTAGATAAATACATGATTTTGAATGGATTTTGTTTACCCTTTTGCGAGTAAGTCATCACGGAGGACTTCTAACATCTGGTCATTGGTTTGTAGGAAATTGGTCAGTCTCAGTCTCCCTTTCGTCCTCTATATTTCAATTTGATTTCTCATCAAACATTATGCCCATATTATCATTACAATTAATTTCATATATATCACAAGATGTCATAATTTTCAATGAATCCCAATGAAATTTGTCTTCAACATCATGAGCATTTAAAAATCGGCTGACTAGGATGACTAGTGAACTTGACTAGTCGAGTTAGGGGGTAGACGACTCCACTAGGCCAAATCTGTCGATAGTCGGGTCAAGCTGATTAGTCACCTGAGCAATCGGCCTAGTCGACAAACTAATCACCCGAGTTTTGCATAGAAATTTTTTAACCAAAAAAACCAAGATTCAAGAACTTAATTGGGAGGGATTGGGGTTACTGCTCGATAGTAACCCTCGCTCCCTCAAATCCATCGCCTGAAACCTCCTGAAACCCAAGCTCTCTGCCTAGTTTCCCCGACTCCTAGTTTCGAAGCTCCTTTGCACCACATCCTCATCCATCACATCGTCGACGACGAGTTGGCAACTCCTCCGATGTGTCTTCCTTGTCTTCGACTCGCATCTCCCTCTTCTCTACCTCCCACTAGGAACTCAATTAGGTTTTCTACTTTCAGTTTTTTGTATTTTGTACTTCTACCTCAGTTGAATGCACTACCATGGTTGTTTGCTAAGTCCATCACCATTGCTTGCTAAGTTGCTTTACTTTATTTCCATAATGAAGAAACTTCTTAGGGTTTTTTAGGGGTGAAAACTTGATATTCTTGTTGATTTGCATTTTTGGTTAGATTATATAAGATTATCTTTGTGTTTATTACGTTAAATGATGTACATCTAATTTGTTTTCTATGTAGCTCTTGCTATATAAGAACAGAAAATTCGAACATTAGCTCTTGCCATGTTGCAAACATTTCAATCTTAACTTACTTTATTTCTTGTATGGACACATGAGGTGACATGATAGAGGGCCTAAATGCAAATAAAACAAATACAAGGGTATGGTTGCAAAATAGCCAAAAGTTTTACAGTATAGACGACAACTTATGGATTAAAAATAAAATACAAAAATAAAAGGGGTCTATGGAAAAATTAACCCCTATCGGCGATGGAGGACGACTGGATGTGACCCACTAATCCACATAGCGCACGATGGATGGTTGATACCCCTTCGATGATGAGTGGTATTGATTAGATCTCAGCATCAAATCGTACAATGGCCGGTTTTAACGGTTGCTGCACATTTTGGAGGTGGCACTTGATCGGACGGTAGGGAGTTAACATGGAAGAATAGTGAAGAAATCCCTACTACCTGATCTTTTATTTATCATCCAGATCTCCTCCCATCACTTGAGGAACTCCCAAGTGGTGCAAAATATGCCCAAGGTTCTTCTGCATTATCTAGATAGCTCAGATGTCTCCATGAGCCATCGATAGGCCTTAGAGGGATGATGAATGGTTTGAGCTCCATGTCCTTTGACCAAATCAAAATCGATGCAAATGGGACCCTCTAGCCCTCCAGAACCTATAGAAAAACTCACACACATAAAAGGGATTTTCTAAGTGTCGTATTGGTGGGTGAGTGAACGTGGTGAGGTGTACCTCCGACGAGGCGGCAGAGTTGGAGGTCCGATCTCTTGATCTGGTCAAGATCAAGTTGAAGAAAGATGCAAGAGATGATGAAGAAGCGAGGAGAGGTGAAATGAGGGCAAAGAAATGGGTCGAGGGATAGTTGAGAAATAATGAAGGAGGTCGCAAAAGCTCAGCTTCGACAAACATCGATTTTGATTTTTAAGAAATAAACGCAAAATTAAGAGAAAATAAAAGCTAACCTACTCTACTACTCAACCTAGGAATAGAAAAATGCAAGAAACAAATGCTCACTAGACCCAGAATGATGGGAGAAATCCACGTCGCAGAGGAACTCCGACGAAGCTGGATCTACTCAATTCTCACCATCTCCTTCTCGTTGAACCCTCGTCAAAATCCATGATGTCACCTGGAATTTCACACATGGCTAGGGTTAGGGTTTTGAGGGGTGAAGAGTGATCAAACGTCAAAGGAAGTCCGGTAGAGGGTTAAGTACTAGGTCAACTTTGATCGGGTGGTGTGCCTAATTCAGAGGACTTTCAATTGAGAAAAGAAGGGTGCGTAGAAGGGTTATGATCGAGATTCAAAAGTTGTGAAGGAATCAAAATAAATGGATGCAAGGAGGAGTCAGGATAAATTGAGGAAGGTCAGGTCAAATACCTGTTTGACGCAGACCTAGGGGGAGCAGGGAGTCCCCTTTGAGGTGTTGACTTTATTAAATTTTGGTTAAAGCATGAAAAGTATTTGACCTCGGTCAACTCCCTGCTCCCCCTAGGTCTGCGTCAAACAGGTATTTGACCCGACCTTCCTCAATTTATCCTGACTCCTCCTTGCATCCATTTATTTTGATTCCTTCACAACTTTTGAATCTCGATCATAACCCTTCTACGCACCCTTCTTTTCTCAATTGAAAGTCCTCTGAATTAGGCACACCACCCGATCAAAGTTGACCTAGTACTTAACCCTCTACCGGACTTCCTTTGACGTTTGATCACTCTTCACCCCTCAAAGGATATTTTATTCATATAATTTACAATAGGGGTCCAAAACCTAACTTTTGCATCTTAACTCCAAATTGAACGAAACTACCATCATTAAATAGCTACTTAAAATTTGTATACAATTAAATGTGACTTTGATGAATTTTTATTCATATAGAGAAGATATAGGTCTATGAAGTTGGGATTTTGGATTTTATTCTGAGTGTAGAAGGTACATAATGCAGTATTTTTTTCTGAAATAAATTTTGTATTTTTATATATATTTATCTATAACTTTCTTGTAAAACTTTTATTGATTTGAGGTATAAAAAATAAAGAATCAAATGGGTCCCAAAATAATTTGAATTTTAGAGTTTATTGTATTTGTTGGCCATTATCTATCCCTTCTATATTCATTGTCAACCCAATCATCTTGATGCCTAGGTCTCAGGGTTTAGGGCCATTCAATACGTTTGGTATTTCATTTTTCTTTCTTTTCTTTATTCTTTATTTTGGCTTTAAATGAAATCTTTTATACAATATTTATACAATAAGTAATATATGTTATTTTATGCAAAATAATGATATATACATGCATTTAGCAAGGGTTTAAAGGCTAAAATGAAAGAATAAAAATAATGAAATGGAGACTCATCACCCCCTATACTTGCCTTTGCTAGTCCCTAGCAATCATTTATGCTTATAAGTTCATAAAATAAAAATAAATAAATAAAAAGAAAGAACTTGGATTGATTTTAACTTTTAAACTTGTCTTCAGAAAATCAAAGTTTGAAGCTCAGTTGGACCTTAAGTTTGGTCGGAAACTTATTAGGAAGCGGGTTTGAAATACAACAACCTCTAAGTTCCACAAGACTCTACCCAAAGTCTCCTCAAAAGGCAGATCAAAACAAAGTTGATATCATACGCAATCCTGTATGACTATGTATCTATCTTGTATAGTGTTAGTGATATGTAGCTCCTCTCAACTGAAGCGGTAAAAGTCAGACTTCGCCAACATGGTGACCCTAATCCCCCAATACATAAACTCTTTCCTCGAGAAGTAGGGTATTCCCTTCTAAGTTCAAGTACAATCGGCTCAAGAAGAGAAAGTGCAGAAGAGAATTGGTGGTAGAAAATGTAGCTAACAATCCTAGGATGCTTGACCAGTGTCAAGTCATTCGATTGCAGACTCACATGGACACTATGAATTTGAAGCTCAACCATGCTTATTGACTACATGTACATACATGCTCTTGCGTGAATTCATTTTTCTTTGATTTTTTCCCATCTATTTTTTTGGAATTTTCAATTTTTGCATTTTTAATACTATATATAGAAACATTCACACAAGGACTTTTTCCTCTTGAACTAGTAGACTATCCCTCTTTTGAAGCATTATTGCAACCCACGGGCTTCTATCTTTAGACCTCTTCACTACTGGATCAATTTGTGGTAAAATGGACATAGATGTGTGACTTCCAATGTTTCCTTTAGCTTGTGTCTTATGCCAGTAAATCCAACCCTCTACCACTTCAACTGAGGTGAGCAAAGTGTAAAGTGCAGGTGTGCAAGTCAGGTCATTGTCGACAAGAATCATGCATGTGTTCCGAAATATTCTATTTAGGCAGTCAATACAAAGTCTCATAGTCCTAAAGAAATAAGTCTAGCAGACCTGACGTATCTCACTTCTAGCTCCTTAAAGGTTCCTATTATTACCTGGATAAGGTTCAACCAAGATCCTATCTTCGAATTTTACTAAGGCGCGTTTAATTATCAACATCAATGAGAAAAATGCAAATGCTATGTACAATGCAATTTTCTAATTTTGAATTTTTTATAGATTTTTTGAAAAAGGTTTTGTAAATTTTTACGGGGGCTTGTGAAAAAATTTTTGCAAATGTTTTTGGAGTTTAAACTTTGCAAGTTTTTAGTGATTTTTTAATAAAAGAAATATATACAAATATTTATATGGGAATGCATCTACATCTACAAGGATGGTGGTGAATGTATATTTTATACAAGGGATTTTACAAGCTGAGTATTAGTGGGTATTTATAATATTTATATGCAGGTTTTATTCATTATTATAAGGCTTTGTTTATTTTGTTATTTATACAAGACTTTCAAAACAAATTTGCAAACATTTTGAATTTGCAAATAATTTTGACAAACATTTTTATAAACATTTACAATCTTTGAAAATCATTTTGAAAATATTTTCCAAATAGTATATATAGATTTTTCAATATATTTTTCAATCATTTTTTGAATTATTTGCAAATAGATTTTCAAAAGAAATTATTTACATAAATAAAAGGAATTTTTGCATATAAAAGATTTTTACAAAAATAACATTTTGCAAAAAAAATTCAAATAGTTTTCAAAAGATTTTTCAAATAATTTTTTGCAACCATTTTTAAATGATTTTGTAAATTTTTTTACCAATTTATTACCATTGTTTTCAAAGAATTTTGGTGGGTTTTATTAATTAGCCGTATTATTAAAAATACGAAAGTACGAGTTATGGCTAAAGTATATACAATGTATATACGGCCTTCTATACTTAGCGTGAGCTATGTCCTCATAGATCGGAGAGAAAAAAGGAAGACTAACTCGTACTAAGTATAGAAAAGTTTATACTACAACGACTAAAATATCAACGGATGAGAAGTTGACCATGCCCCTATACTTAGGATGAAATAATCCTAAGTATAGTGGATTGTATACAAGGCAGGGAGGGTCATGGGTGAGAATGTATGAAATCATCGGCTCGACCTATCCTCCCCTCTACTTAGGGTAAAATATCCTTAAGTATAGATAGAATATCAAGAGTTGAGGGGACATGTACAGGATCAATGAATGAATGAATAACTCGGGGTGCTCATCCCCTATACTTAGGACAAAGTATGTCCTAAGTATAGCAGTAATGAAAGAGGTGAACACCTTTTTGAAAGAATAAGAAAAATGAAAACGAAAAGAAGAAAAGAAGAAAACAAAAATCTTTTTGTGACTTTTCTGCTCAAATTTCTGACGCCTTCGACCCTGTGAGCTCATCTTAAAATACCACTTCAATCAAATCGATAACGGACAAGAATGTGCTGCTCTAAAGACGGATTCAGCAATTGTCCGTTGACTATGAAGGATTGTGTGTCAGGAGAAAATTATGATATGAGTATACTACTGTTGTCGCTCACAGTTTTAAGTATGAGTGTCCTATTCCATTTTTTTTCTGCTAGCCCGGAAAAATCTTCAACTTAGCATCAAATAACAACACCTTTTATCCAAGTTTGGAAGTCTTCCTACGGATGTGTTTGTCATGCCATCGCTTGACTCTCTCTTTGTACATCGGGTTGTTAACGTATGCATTGTCTCTGAATTTAAGCAATATGTTTAGATCAACTTTTCGATTCTTTCCTCCTCGCTCGAAATAAAGGTTGGACATGTTTAATGTCCATAAGTTTGTATGAATTATTTCCACGGACAGGTGGCAAGGCTTTCCATACACAAGGCGGTAGGGAGACATGTCGAGAGGAGATTTGTTTGCCATGTGATATGTCCAAAGAACTGAATCAAGTAATTGTGACTAGCTCTTACGATCCGGGCATACAAGCTTCTGCAGTATGGTTTTGATCTCCCCATTATGACTTCAGCCAAGCCATTAGACTATGGGTGATACGGTGCAACAACACGATGTTCGATGTTGTATTCTTTGGTCAACTTCTTGACCTCTTTGTTGATATAGTGGATCCCGCCGTCAGAAATGAGAATCTTGTGGATTCCAACCCACGAGATGTTGTTATCTTTCAAGAAGCGACTGAATGTACAACTATCTACAATTAGGGCAGGGATTGCCTCCACCCATCTACTGACATAGCTGACGGCAAGCAAGATGTATTCAAAATTCTAGCAGTTAGGGAATAGCCCCGTGAAGTCAATGCCATAAGCATTGAAGATGTTGGATATTTGAATGCACTTCAGAGGTATTGTGTCACACATGCTGATGTTTCTGACGATTCACTAACAGTTAGTACACTTATTCATGTAATCATTTGCATCCTTGAATAGAGTTGGCCACCAAAGGCCACATTGATGCACTTTTACCACCATCCTCTTTCCAGAATGGGTTCCAATAGCTTCGAGCTTGTGACAGTAGTCTAGAACAAACATGATCTCTTCTTGAGGTATACACCTCCTCCGAATGCAGTATGCACTTTCTTGGAATAGATGTGGTTCTTCCCACTAATAAAAATGAATGTCAGCCAAGAATTTATCGAGTTTAACCTTTGACCAATATGGTAGAGTTTTCTTAAAGATTAGACAATTCATGATATCTACATACCCGGGGAGAGAGGATATAGACAAGACTGCCTCATCTGGGAATGTCTATGTAATTGGAATTGAATTTTGCTCAGGAGGCTTTGCATTAACTATTATGGAAAGATGGTCTGCCACCACATTCTTGAAGCCTGGTTTGCCATGAATATCCAAGTCGAATTCTTATAGTAGAAGGATCCAATGTAGTAGATGAGGCTTGGCGTCTTTATTGCTCTGAAGGTATTTGATGGCAGAATGGTCGTGTAAATTATTATCCTTGATCCGAGGAAGTGTGTTCTGAACTTTTCTAGTGCAAACACTACAGCTAGAAGCTCTTTCTCTGTAAATGTGTAGTTCTTCTGGGCTTCATCAAGTGTTCTGCTAGTGTAATGAATCGCAAATAGAATCACATGTCGTCTTTTCCCTATAACAACACAAATTGCGAAATCTGGCGTGCTTGTCATGATCCCAAAGGATAAAGACCAATCACGTGGTTACATGACAGGAACATGTGTGATCAGGTCTTTCAGTTGATTGAAGTTTTGGAGAACACGGTTATCCACAACAAAACCTATCTCCTTTCTTGGCAGTTTTGTCAACGGTCGGGTGAGTTTACTGAAAACCAAGGTGCCCCAAAAACTATCAGACATGTTTCAAATTGGTAGGTGGCTCAGGTTTTTAAATCGCTTTTAACCTTGGCTGGTTCCACTTCCATGCCTTGTTTGATATGACGTGACCCGTCACAATCCCTTCAGTCACCATGAAATTGCTCTTCTACCACAAGAACACTTCACTTCATAGCACCTCCTTAGAACTCAGTACAGATAGTCAAGACATTGATCAAATGAATCTCTGTAGATTGAGAAATAATCCATGAAAACCTCAAGAAAACTACACTCCATGTCTGCAAATACGGCCAACATACATCTTTGAAATGTAGCGAGGGAATTACACATCCTGACGGCATCCATCAGAAGGTGTACATATCAAATGGACAAGTGAACGCGGTCTTCTCTTGATCTTCAAGCACGATCACGACTTAATTATATCCAAAATAACCTTCCAAGAAGCAGAAATATTCCTTCGAGGCTAGCCTCTCGAGAATATGGTCAATGAAGGGAAATGGGAAGTGTTCGTTCTTGGTGGCAAGGTTTAGACATCTTTAATCCACATAGACTTTTCAGGATGTCGGTACTCTGGTCAAAATCCCCTCTCCCTTGTCATTAGTAGAGATGGTGATCCCGGACCTCTTCGGCACTACATGCAGGGGACTCACCCACTTGGAGCGAAGATGAGATAAATAAACCCAACATTAAACCATTTCTGAATTTATTTCATCACAACTTCTCAGAGGTTCGAATTCAGTCTGTGTTGGAATTCACGAGAAGGTTTGTTGTCTTCTTCAAGATAAATGTGATGTGAGCAAAAGGATGGATTGTTCCCATGGAAAGCTGATATCTTCTAGCCTATAGCCTTGCAGATTAATTAAAGAACCTCCATCAAGTGAGATTCTTGGTCTTCAATCAAATGAGCATTGAGGATGACTGGATACATATTTGGTTCTCCAACAAGGAAGGCGTACTTTATATTGGAGAGCAAAGTTTTAATCTATGGTGGTGTAGGAGTTTATTCAGTGGTGACCTCAGTGAGAACTGCAGGTGTTAGATGTTGTTTGTCCACCTTTGGCAACTCAGCTTCTTCATTCAATACATCACAAAGATCTATGATGAAATCCTCATGCTCAGACGAGGGGGATTGTTTAAATTTCTCCATTTGCACATCAGCAAAGATCTCATCTTCAAAGACTTTGGTTAATTGGATTTTGCTTTCCCATACTTCCTCTATAGAGAGGAATTCCAGTGTTTCCTTGTCATCCAAAAATATATCTGTATCTCCGATCACTCCTAAAAAGTCACAATCCTCAAAACAATACGATGCAAGTACACTCATATCAAATCAGCTTCTGTTGGTTTCAACTCAGACATGGTCTCTATCTGTATCTTGTCAGTGCTTGAGTGGAATGTGATCTATTCAGTGTCATAGTCAACTATTTCCTCAACTGTTAGAAAGAACGATCGATCAAGGATAATCATGGTGTGGAACAGAGGTGCAGAGGTGTCCATGTCTAGGAAAATGAAATCAATAGGGAATTTCATCCTTGAATGGTGACGATTACATCCTCCAACATGCCTCCAAACCACTTGACAGATCGATCGGCAAATTACAGAATCATCTTAGTTGGTTTGAGCGGTTCTAGCCCCAATTCTGTGAGTAGTAACATTGGCCTAAGGTTATAGAAGACCCATCATCAAGAAGAGTGCGCTCGAACTCCTGATTGAAAAGTATACATCTGATGAGTAGTGCTCCCTTGTCTTTATTTTTGTGCTGAGGATTGCTGATGGCATTCATGGTAGCCATGGTGAGCATATGCTTCTCAGTTTTTTTGTGTTTGCTTTTACAAGGCTGACGTTTCGTTGTACATGTTATTTAAGTCCTTTCTTAACACTAGGCATGTACTCCATGGATTTTAAAAGAGACATATCAAGCATGATATTTTGCAAAATTTCAATAATGTCCAGATCAAACAAAGCATTTTTCAATTTTTTATTTTTTTATTTAATTGCATAATGAAAAAGGCATATGTACATCATCAAAAATATTTTCATTCTCATTCAAATTTTTGTACAGGTCTTTCTCTACAAGTATATGGAAAAAGGAATACATTCATTTATATCTGGTGGATAAAAAATGACAGACGTTACTCCATCGGTTGGCTCTGGTTCTGCTTCAGGTGCTGGTATCTCCAAGGATAGCATGGCTTCACCGAGACTGCTGCTTTCTTTTTGTCTTTTTGTATTTTCTTCATTTTTTGTATGTTTGTATCTAGTGCTGCTCCAAAAAATTATGTTAACCCTGATGTCAACCTGGCTGATAATTCACCCTCAGACGCTCGCCTCTTCCCTTTCACCATCGTAGATGGATAGAGTATCCTACCGCACTTGAGATTTACAATGTTAGATAAAAAGATATTATTTTCATCTTAATCGGGTGGGACACTGCTGGCTACATGCTCCTTGCGATGGAAGTTGTTTACATTCGCTTCAACCTGAGCCAGAATAATAGTCTTGGTGGTTGTTTTGTCGTCTATCTTCTAGATCATCTCAGCCATGTTCCTCACTAGCTGAGCCAAACAATCAAGGGTTGGGTTGATCAGGGCAACCTTAGAGGGTTCAACCAAATGAGACCATTGATTATGACGGTAGGAAGGAGGTTGTTGTTGGTAACCATGTGGGTATTGAGGAGGAGGAAGAGGAGGGTAATGCTGATATTGCAGGTAGGAGTATTGTGATGATATTGAGAAGCCGACCACTGGTAGTGCTAGTTTGGTATCCGGACTACTGTTTATAATTGTTCTGCCTCTAGTTGCAACCATGCTGTTAAGGCTGCTGGTGATGGGCTGGGATGGACTGGAAATTCCACCCTCCCTGTCATTGATGGTATGGTCGGCAAGAATCGGGATGAACCTATAGTTGTCCCTGAGGATGAATCAGTTGTTGATCGTTGCTCTAGATGTCATTTATCTCTTGAGTGAGTGGGGGAGGTGGAGAACAAGGCTCGAGATACTGAGTTTGGAATTTAATTGGCTGGTAATCAACCATCTGTGTCAGCGGCTGTCACGGTGGGTACTACGGGGCATGTATGTAAGAAACGTGTTGAACCAATGCTTGACTGGGGCTTGGTTGAGGCAGTTCTATCTGTACCTGCACCTTCTCAGTTGGAGACTCAGTAGTGGTGGTCAGTGCATTACAGGAACTGATGGTTTTCACCAGTAGCTCCAGTTGCTTGGTGATAATATCGATCTTGTCCAACCCCTTCATTCTTTGCTCGATCCCGATGAGCTTCTCTAGGTCATGTGACCTCTTCTTAATGATATCGACTTTCGATAGGTGGTTTCCGATGATTCTCAAGTCTGAATTGCCGCACTTGTCAACTTCATGTGTGTCTGCCATGTTTACGTTCTTCAAAGGATGTGTTGTGGTGGCTGAATGTGGAAGGAGTAAGATGAGGATAAAGCGACCTCTCCTTCGACCATCTCCTCAAAGTTCTGACATACTACGTCCTAGTCCTCGTTTAAATGGGATCCTCCATAGGTGGCGTCAAATAGACGTTTATTAGACTCTATCAAACCCCCAATGAAATGTTGGACCAAGCCGGTCCTCAAGATGTTATGGTGGGGGCACTTATCAATCAGGTCACTAAACCTCTCCCATGTCCCACAAAAGGATTCTTGGGTCCCTGAGAGATGCTAGCAATCTTCGACCGCATGAGATTGAGATGACCGAGAGGATAGTACTTTTACAAGAATGCAGACTTGAAATCCTCCTAGGTCATCACCGCCTTCCCTAGATGGTTGACCCAGTACAGGACTCTGCCCTACGGGCTGAATGGGAATGCACTCATGTTAACTACACCCAACAGGATGTTGAGGTAGTGAGTCGTGTTGCAGATATGATTGAACTATTGTAGATATATGTACGGATTCTCATTTGAATTCCTATGGAAGTTGGGGAGGAGTGAAAGGAGCTGCAGTTTCAGCTCGAAGTGTCCTTGGACCAGTGTGATTTGGATCCACTCATTGATACGATCGTCCCCAAGGTTGTATGTTTGCTTGAGGGTTGACTTGGGTTAGCCTCTCCTTGCTTTACCCTCACCTCTGCGAGGTCCATCTACAGAGTGATTGTCTTCATCATCACCATTATTATCATCACCTCCTCCTCGAGGAGTCTCCCTCTCTTTTGATCTCCTCAAGTCATTCAACATATCTTGAAAGGTGACATGAGCTAGAGCTTGGTCAGTTAATTGTTGTTTAATGGCCTAGATGAAGGCCAAGAGCTGACTGTTTACTTCATTCTGACTTGGGCCAGTGCCCTCCTCTGTGTTTGGCTTTGTGTTTGACTATTACGGTCCCTTTCCATCTATGATTCTAATTGTTAAAGAATGGGCTCGAGATAGGTAAAGATCTACAATGGGAAATACACCCCGATTAGTCTACATGCATGTACCAAATGGAGAGAAGAATACAGATTAGGGTCAATCCTGAATTTTATTAGGGATGGAGCGGAATATGGAGTGGAATCAATCTCCATCCAAATGGGACAGAACTCAGGAAGAGTGTTTTCCTAGTCTATGAGAGGAAGAAGAAGTGGTGAGTACTAAGAGTGGTTCATGGAGTATGAACCATGTACCCGGTAATCACCCTAAATTATCGGAGATTCTAAACTTGAGGATTCGATGTGGGTGTCGGCGGATCCCCGACTAAGCCATCCTGAAGTCAACACCTCAAAGGGAAGAGAAGATTGATGTGGAAGAATAATATTGTGATGAACAAGAAATAAATAGAGTGTAAAATAGTAGAAGGCTCACGATGAGCAAGGATCAAAGAGGAAGTGAGAAAAGAAGAGTGATAAAAATGCGTAAGTGCATGGGATTTTGATCTTTGAACCTAATGTTAAGCAAACAAACACCAAACAAAATTAGGTTCACCAACTCAATACATGTGAATCCGTGAAGGTTCGGTTTTTTTTATCTTTCCAGTTTAGAGTTGTGATTCATGCAAAAATTATCGTGAATTCTTAACGACTAGCCCAAGAGGAGAGCATGTACTGCTAGGAAAGTATCCTTGTCCTTGTTCCAACTCTTTTGTAACTTGTGATATGCACTTTTTAAGATCCTAAATACCAGTCCCAGATGGCTACTCAACCAAAGAAAAGAGAGAGGGAGATGATAAGAAAAGCCACTACATCCCCCACAAGTGGGGTACTTGGATGCAAACCGATGAGACATACGAACTCGTAAGGGTGTGGCCTAGGCGCAGTACTTCAGACCAAATCGGATTCTCCACACAAGGAGGGAACACCATCATTGATAGGGGCCTACTCGTTCACGTACGATAGAACCACCAATACTTCGTCAATCCTAGGTGGTAGTTGAGGCAGCCACATATCTGATTTTTGGCTCTATTCCATAAGGGTGGTGCAACAATTAGTCTGGAGTGTACTTGAATAAAATGAGGCTTTGTGAACCCCAAACAATGATGTTCGTTACGGCTATTAATTAGGTCAACGTTCGGTTAGCAGTCCCTTAATTTTAAATTTTGATTTTCACTTTTTTTAGTATTTTCAATGTAAAAGCACCTAAGGATTTTTTTGGATTTTCTTTTTACCCTAGGTGCTCAAAATCAGAGAGGAAGAGAACGACAAAGCAATTCAAGGCAACACTAAGATGGAAATCTCATCTTTATATCTAAATATGAATGCTCAGATAGAAGACTTACAGTGCTTCCCAATGCTCTCCATGCATGATGCAAGGTAAAATTTTATGAGCCTAATCTATATGAATGAAATGCAAATGAGGAAATCCTCCTAAACAAGAATTGATATCAATGTGAATAACCAAATGCTGAATACTAGAAAAGAAACCTAAGAGTCCGATCTTGGAGGCTCCTCAGAACCCACCATAGTGGGTCCTGCAAGCGTTGTATGGAGACCTCTCACGACACATGGTTTCAAGTCCAAGTATTCAATAATTAATTTTTATTTAAGTCCAAACATAGAAGCTATAGGTACATGCGATGTATTAGGAGTTTGGCCTTAGATTATCAAGCAAGCAATCCTAAAAATGCTAAGGGCTCATTCCGAAAAACACATGAAAATAAGGTCAAAAACTCAAAATGCAGAAAGCAAAGAAAATAAAGGCAATAAAAACTCGAGAAAAACCAATGAGCTCCCAAGTGAACAAATACTTGGAAATTGGGCCCGAATGTTCAATTCCAAGTCCATCTGTATTATTACAACTTAATAGAGTAAAATGAAAATCACTCTCTCACCAACAAAAAGAGAATGACTATGCCAAATCTCTCTCTTTCTCTCTCCTCTTCGTCAACGAAAAGAATGACCAAGTCCTTGTAGCTCGGGTTCTCCAACCAACTAAGCAATCGTCGTCACCTCGAGATCCCTCGCAAGAAAAATAGAAGAGAAAATATTATCACGAGCAAGCAGTTATATCAAATAAAGAGAAAATGAAATAAGAAAACTAGTGAAACAATAATAACACCCAAAATTCTATTCTGCATTTTGCTCCCCAACAACGGTACCATTTGAAAACTCGACTTTTACGAGGGTCTAAAATATCCTCACGAGGTTAGAATACAGTGTCACTTAGGCGATCGCTTATGAAAGTCAAGTGATTAACAATTAACCCACAAATGAATATAACAATACACAACAAAAAGTGGAGCTAATTTATTATAACTATACAAAAGATGTGTATAGGGCAAGTAGCATAGAGTGACGAACATA
Organism: Ottelia alismoides; assembly: GCA_037367405.1. NCBI lineage: Eukaryota > Viridiplantae > Streptophyta > Magnoliopsida > Alismatales > Hydrocharitaceae > Ottelia > Ottelia alismoides. The sequence continues at coordinate 809,007 of JAZKJV010007543.1, read as the reverse complement.
GGGAGCAAGGGGAATAGACAACAATAAATGGTAAAAAGTTAGGAATTGTTTTTGGTGTTTTACTGAAGATTTTTTTTATTTTAAAAGGTTTTAATTATTTAACTTTTTTGATTTTTTGTTGTTATATTTTTATGTGTTTTTACTTTTGTAATTTTTGTATTCCTTTTTATATTTTTCTTATTTTAAATTCTCTTTTCTCCTATTAAGCAGTTATAATATAAGTATGTAATTCTCTTTTCTCCTATTAAGCAGTTATAATATAAGTATGTAAAATATATAAAAACAATATAGATAATATAGATAAAAAAACTACTAAATGAATAGAAAATTATGAAAATACCCTAAAGAGCAATCCCTTTATTTTGAAGGGTGCTAAAAATATTATTGGGATTTTTAATAATAATAATAATATAAGTAATTATAGCTATATATAATAATGTAAGCTTTAAATTTATAAATTAGCTATAAATACTTCAAAAATAAGAAACTAATGTGTTGTCTTTTTATACTTTTATATTTTTACTATTTTCTCAAAGTTTTTGCTATTTTATGTATTTTTAATTTGATAAAAATAGGAAAATAGTCAGTGATAAAATACAATCGAATTGTTTTAGATTTCAAAATTAGCTAAGAATCTCAACGTTTTCCAAAACTAATTTTAGTAGATAATATATGTAATAAAGAAAATATAAAAATAGAAGATATAATTTTTAGATTTTTAAATGATTATTTATATTTTTTAGGTTTAGAGAGGGGTTTGTTATTTTTTGGTTTTTCTTTTGAATTTTTAATTTTTTTTGGTCAGTAGGTGTACAATCATAAATAACATTTATTTTTTAGTATTTTTCAAAATATTTTCCTAATTTTTATGGATTTTTAATGCAAACAAGGTATGAATGCAATATTTTTGGATTTTAAAAAAGGAAAATAGTATTAAATGTCCTACAAAAAATATATATGATGAAATATACTATAAGGCATTTATATTAAAAATCCTACATTTTTGTATTCAAAAATATTTTTAATGCAAGAAATAAATAAATAAAAATACAATATTGGTAAGGACTAAAATGCAAATAAAATTAAATAAAAATCAATCTAGAGCCACTTTCCAAAGTATATGAGCCTCTGAGTAAATTACCTACAAATTTTTAATTCATTCCACGCTGGTAGGGGTATAAATGTAATTTATAAAACAAGGCAGAACATATATGCAATTATCCCAAAAAGTTTTGAAGTAAAATACAAAATTTATAGACTGAACAATAACACACAACGATAGAGGATCCCTACAAAAATCCCACCACCTCACGTAAGGTGACGTAGCAGAGGACCTAAGTGCAAATAAAACAAATACATGGGGTTTGCAAAGTAACCAAAAGTTTTTACACTACATACGACAATTTATGGACTAAAAATTTAAAAATACCGGTGGGGGGTCTTTGACAAAATTACACCCTACGGGCGCTAGCAGACAACAACTAATCCATGTGGTGCGTGTTGGACGAACGATACCCCTTCAGCGATGAGTGGTCTTGATTAGATCTCAACATTGAATCATGCGATGGATGATGACTAGATCTAGCGGTTGTTGTACATTCTTGAGGTGTCACTTGATCGGATGACAAGGAGTTCACCTGGAAGAACGGAGAAGAACTCCCTGCTACCCGAGCTTTGATTCATCCTCCAGATTTTTTTCTGGTCACATAAGGAGCCACCATGTGGTACAAAATGTGCCCAAGGTTCTTCCGCATTGGCAGGATAGCTCAAATCACTCCAAGACCCATCGATAGGGTTCTATAAGGTCGATAAAAGGGTTTGAGCTCTAGGTACCTTTAACAGAATCAAAATCGACCCAAACGAGGCCATGTAGCCCTCCAGAACCTACAAAAAATCTCTCATGCACAAAAGAGATTTACTAAGGCTCGTATTGAGGGGTAAATGAGCGTGACGATGTGCGACGGTGACCTCTGACGAGGTGGCAGAGCTGGAGGTCTGATCTCTTGATCTGGTCAAGATCAAGTTGAATGGAGATATAGGGGATAATGATTAAGTGAGGAGAAGCAAAATGAGGTTGAAGGAAAATGGGTAGAGAGATAGTCAAGAAATGATGAAGAAGGTCGCTGGAGATTTGTTGCGGTGAACTTCAATTTTGATTTTTATGAAATAAAATGCTAAATCAAGCGAAAAAAAATCTGACCTACTCTATTTCTCGATCTAGGAATAGAAAAATGCAAGAAACAAATGCTCACCGGACCTGAAAGGTTGGGAGCGAACCACGCAACGGAGGAACTCCGACAAGGCCGGATCTGCTCAATTCTCACCCTCTCCTTCCGGTTGAACCCTCAGTGAAATCCCTACTGTCACTAGGAATATCAAGCATGGCCAGGCTTAGGATTTTAAGGGGTAAAGAGTGATCAAAAGACAAGGAAGTCTGGTAGAGGGTTAAGGATTGTATCGACTTTGATCAGGTGGTGCGCCTGATTCAGAGGACTTCAGATCCAGAAAAGAAGGGTGCATGAAAGGGCTATGATCGAGGTTCCAAAGTCGTGAAGGAATGAAGCTAAATGAATGCAAGGAAGAGTGGGGATAAATCAAGGAAGTTCGGGTAAAATACCTGTCGGACGTAAACCTATGGGGAGCGGGGAGTTGACCGTGGTCAACTCAAACGACGCCCCCATTGGTCCACGTGTGCTAGAAACAAACAAAACAGATTACAAAATGTTTTTTAATTAAAAATAAAATAATAAATAATTTTGTTAATTTTATATTAAAACATGAAAATATTTATCAATTTATGTAGTATTTTATGGTAATTTTTATTTATTTATACGAGTTAATTTATTATATGTTGCTTTTTACAATTATAAAAATAAGTATATTTACCCATATATATATTGTATTTTATTTTTAATTTTAATTTTATATTATATTATTTTGTAAAATTATTTTATATACTTATAACTTATTTAAATAAACTTAGATATATTTTTATTTTATTTCTCTGAAGTAATTTATACACTTAAATAAATAAGTATATTTATTATATAAGTATAAGTATGTATAATTCATTTATGTATCTTTGTATGCTTATTTATTATATTATATTGTTTATTGTTTATTTTATTCTAATTATGAACATTTATTATAAATAATATTTATAAAATTGCAAAAATGCAAATAATGAAAAATATAAAGAATAAATAAAATGAATATTTTATTCATGTATAATGTACAATAGAGGTCTAAAACCTAAATTTCATCTTAACTCGAAATTGAATGAAATTACCTTCATTAAATATTTAATTAAAGGGATTTTATCACTTGTGCCCCTCCGAGATATCGCAATATCAGTTATGCCCCTATCTTTTTGGTAATATCACTTGTGCCCCTCACTTCTTTCTCCGTCATCAGTTGTGCCCTTCCGTCAGATTGACCGTCAAAAAATTGAAATAACCATAGTTTACTCAAACCATGGTGTGGTTAAGAGGGGTATTATTGTCCAAAGGTGTTCTTCAACCTTGAGATCCAAATTTGGGGCTTGTAGAACCCACTAGGGCTTCAAGCCCAATGCTGCCAGCAACCGCCCGTCGCGGCCCTGTTCCACCGGGGAAGGCCGCGCGGTCGTACCGGCGGTGGGCGCGGCACGCTGGGCTGGAGAGCGCTGATGGAAGAGGTGAGGCTGCCGTTGGGCGGCAGAGCGCGCGGATACTCGACGCGTGGCGAATTTCTGCACGTCGGATGAGATTTGAAACAAAGTATTGAGATGTAAAGCCCCAATTTAATGAGATTCAGCTCCAGGCCCGCATTCAATTCCAAATGCGACGATGATCGTTCTCGACGATTGTTTAGTAGATCTGGTCTTCGTGCAATGGCAATGGCTTGTGGTCTCTCTAAATGGACTCGAGTAGATGATGCACCTGTAATTTATTTCTTGATTTGATGTGTTATTTGTTCTGCAGGTGATTCTCCAGATGTAACTCCAATTTCCTGGATTGAGATTGCCCGTGAAGATGGAATTTGAAGAAGTATCGATCGAATCTGAACGTCGGTGACGGATTGTGGTGTACAACAGCGGCGTTCTCAACAGATCTCTCAAATGATGTACTTCTCAAGAGCTGCTTAGCTCAGATATCCGACGAAAACTAGAGGATGATGGGGGTGCGGGGGGGAGGGGGGAGATGCGGGGGCGGTGCTACAGGGGGTCGGAACAAGGGGCGGCGCGGGGGAGGGGAGCAAGGGGTGGCGCGGGGGAGGGGAGGGGCGGCCCAAGGAGCACAAGGCGACGCGGGGCAGGGGGAGCAGGGGGCGGCACAGGGGAGGGGAGCAGGGCGCGGGGCAGGGGGAGCAGGGGGCGGCGCGAGGAGCACGGGGCGGCGCAGGGGAGGGGGGAGGTGGCCCAGGGGAGCAGGGGGGCGGCACGAGGAACACAGGGCGGCGCTGGGCAGAGGGAGGCCCAAGAGGAGGAAGAGGATGGAGGAAGAAGAGGAAGAAGAAAAGGATGAGGAAGATGGTCTCAAAATGACCATTTAACTTTTTTTTTAATTAATTCCGCTTATGTCCTCAATGTTAACGGTCGTTTGCACTGTGGATGGACGGTCACTAACTCGAGGGGCACAAGTGATAAATTAGCAAGAAGTGACGGGCACAAGTGATATTACCAAAAAGATAGGGGCATAACTGATATTGCGATATCTCGGAGGGGCACAAGTGATAAAATCCATTAATTAAAAGTTCCATACAATTAAAGGTGATTTTGTTGAATTTTGAGGTCTGTGAAGTTGGGATTTTGGATTTTTATTCTGAGTGTAGAAGGTACATAGTACAATATTTTTATGTAAAATAAATTTTTTATTTTTTTTATATTTTTTATCTACAATTTCATGTACAAAGTTTATTGATTTGAGGTTTAAATAATAAAGAATTAAATGGATCCCAAAATGGACTTATTAATGAATTTGAATTTTAGGGTTTATTGTATTTCTTGACCCTTATCTCCCCCTACTTTATTCATTCTCGACCCAGTCATCATGATTCATTAGGTCTCGAGGTTTAGAGTCATTCAATACCTTTGGTATTTTATTTTATTTTATTCTTTTATTTTCTTTATTCTCTATTTTGGTTCTAAATACAATTTTTATACAATATTTATATAATCAATAATATATATTATTTTTATGCAAAATAATGATATATACATGCATTTAGCTAAGGTTTGAAGGTCAAAATGAAAGAATAAAGGTGGTGAAATGGAGATTCATCGCTGGGGAGATGGTCAATCTGATTGTACATCCTTGCATGATTATATTGGTTAACCATGTGATGAGAGGGTTGTTGCAATTGAAGAGTCATAGTGCAAGGTTGTAGCTGGATAAAATATTCAGGTAGCCATGGATTAACTCTAACCCAATCATTTTTCTTGATAACCCATATGAACAAAACAAACATTAAAAAAGACAAGTTAACCAATGCACAAGAGTTATCGCATAAGTGGTTATATGTTCAATTTTAATGCACAACAAATCAAGTACACATGTAATTTAGATACATCTGTGTGTGAAGTAGTGATTGCTTCCAATTTGTATGGCATGTTGCATCTACTTACAACTAGTATGGTTTCAAGTACTGGCAGTAGAAAGATTACCCATGTTACTTGAGTATGATGCCTTATGTATTATCATTTAACCATACGATGTGCCATGGGAAACTGTAGTCCGCTCAATGAGAAGTAGCTACTCATTTTTAAATTTGATTGTTATAAAGTTTACAAGGATTTTGGCTCTAACCTAAGGTTTTGTTCATGAACGTGAAATTGTGTTCAGTATACGATAATCAATTCATTTCAATCCGCTTATGTTAAAACCATGTGGTGGCCTTTTGAACTTCGTTTGATTTAAGCGAGCAACTAGTTGGTAATCTTATTAACTAGTGATCAGAGAGAGAGAGACCACTGAAACGAATGCAATCAGAAGAACTTGGATTTTTACATATTTCAAAAAAAATTGAAGGACACAAAAATGCATGACACGTAGAATGGCTAAGTATTTGGAATGATCTTATGGTGATTGACGGTTGTTATCCCAAGTAAATAAATAGTTAGGCTTGAATACTAGAGATTGAGCGATTAAGAAAGATCCCTTTTTTGTATTTTTATACATGAAAAATATTGTACTATATAAAAATAAAAATTGAAAATGCTAAAAATAAAAGAGGATGGGGAGCTTGCGCCAAGGTGCATGTAACTCTATATGTACCGGTGCCAAAAATACCCATTATATATTATTTTTTTGAAATAAAACCCTGGGAGATTTACTTAGTATTATTGGTGGAATATGAATTTCAAATTTCACGTAAAACAGACATTTTTAACATGTTCATCTGGACGGATGAATTTCAGCAATTCTGATACCGTTAAATTTCGACAGTCTTGATGGAGAGGTTAGAAGCCTCGAATTAAGTTGAATTTTTAACGACATCATAATTGTATATGGTGATCTAAATTCCATGTGAATTCATTTCCAACAAATAATATATGATGAGTATTTTTGGTACCGGTGCATATAGAGTTACATGCACCTGGTGCACGCTCCCCATCCTCAAAATAAAATTATGTGATTATTGAATCATTGATAACATCGTCAAATTGAAACTATGATTTTCAGTGTGATGAAAGGGTGATTTAAGTGTCATTGTACGCATGCCCGAAATCCAAAAGATTCAGATGATATTTATACAACTGCAAGCCAAGAAATAACAAACAATGTGCAAGACTAGTAAAGGATCGATCCATAGGGCTTTGACATTTTGCGCAAAATTTTATTATATTAATAGAGGCATTTATGATGTCGCAAACGAATTTCTCATTTTGCTCTCGAAATCCTGAAATGTGGCGAAACTTAATTCATTAGATTCTATATATCATCACAAACGTGCTGTGATAAAGTTTGATAACATTGCATTGAAGTCTAAAATAAAAAAAAGTTAAAAATGCAACTGCAGCTCGAGGCCAAGGGCGTCAGCGTGGGACGTGCTCGGCCAACAGAGGCGGAGCACGGGCGTAGCAGCTGGGTGGGTAGGGGGTGGGGTGGTGTGGGGATCAGGGAGCTTCTTGCAGCGGTGCGAGCAGAGGAGAAGGTTCAGAAAACAGAGGCAGAGATGGTGGCGAGCCGCTGATGAGGGTTGTGCTCCCGGCGTAGTAGCGCCGGTTGGTGGGTTTATTGCATGAAGCCTTGTTGGATTCGCCGGAGCTTGAGGCTCCGGTGATGGGTTGCCTCTTCCTCTTGGACGATCGGTCGGGTGCAGGGATTGAGACGGGTATTACTATTTCCAAATCCATATCTATTTATAATATCACTATACATACCCACCTATTTATTAAACGAGTAATTTCTAGTGGGTACCCATATATCTGTCGGATACCCGTGTACTCAATGGGTATCTATATCTTCGATATGGTAAATCTTAAGTTGCTTATAAATGTATACAAGATTTTTACAGATAAACGAAATAGATGAGATCATGTAATATGGTGATTCATAAAATTGTGCAATATATAGATAATATTAAATGTTTATATATATATATATATATATATATTAAATGTTTAAGTCTTTTATGTTGATATTTTTTATTTATTAAAGATACAAAAAGTTAGTTGGATATGAATAAATAGATGGACTGGAGAAAATTGAGTTGGGTATTTATGCATGTAGATCAATACACATTAGATATGAAATGGATTTGGGTCTAGTTTGATTAAAATGCAACACACACATCTATCTTTTTATATATTTTTTATTCGGTTTGGGGCGGGTTCGGATACACACAAGGCAATCCCAAACTCATACCCATATCATTATGGGTAGTCAATTGTAAAACCCAAACCCATCCAAAAGTAAATGAGGCGGGTTTCAGGTCGTTAAATGGGATAGGTTCGGGTCAGGTATCAAATGGATAGATCCAGATTGACATCCATAGTCGGGTGGTAGCGGAATGGGTGACGGATGTAGGAGCTTGGAGGAGTTTAATCTTCCAAACTTCGAGAGACGTAAGATGGATGACGTCAGCAACTTCCATATTTTCTTTTTATTTTTTTATTTGAAATGCCTGTTGGGCTGCTGTGAATAGAACCCAATAGGTTGTCTAAAATGGCCTCTTCGGGGGCCCATTTACCTGAAATGAAATAAATTGATGTTAAATCTTGGATTCTTTAGAAGGTCTTTGGTGAGGTTTGTGTATATGAGACTCGTGTGATGATTTTTATCCACAAAAATGAAGTGAAATGTGAAAAAAAGGCTCTGGATTTTGTATAATTTAATAATATTAATGTGATGTACAGGGTTCATCAATCAACTTGACAGAACAATTTAGCTTGACATGGCTCAAAGATGATGACAGCTTTTTTTAATCTATTATATTGTCATTAGTTATTCGTTGCATTTATTTAAGACATTCTCCCATAGGTGATTCATGTGAATCATTAACGTTCCTTTCATGGAGTTTCGTCATTATTCAAGTCATTCTATATTTAAAAATCACAAATTCTATTATCGAAAGATCTGGAAAAAACTGTCTTGACCGAATTCACTGTAGGAATGATTTGGATGATCCAAAACTAAAAATACTGTTTTTTTCCTAGAAAATCATAATAGAGGCAGTCAATCGATATGGATTGATCTAAATTTTTATTTGAATCCAACATAGCACTTGTGAATACATAAGAAATGTATCAATTCAATTCTTTTTAATTAATAGATTCTATGAATATTGAATTCTAAGAGATCGAATAGGAAATACTCCAAATCATACGGTTATAATAAAACATATGATCAATAAAAAAATTTAAAAAGATTGATTTTCTTATTCCTTGAATCGAGAGATCCATAAATTAGGATTCTTAAGTATATAGATAAATGGTCGAATGAGAGCTAGAATTGCTAGGAGCGTTTGGAACATTTTGTTTTTGGGAGTCCCATACCCACTAGAATGAAGACATGTTATTTATGTTAATCATTTGTATATTTGTAAGTTTATCATTGTTGGAGTTATAATAATAAAACGCTAATCTTAAGGAGGTCTATTATAAAGTTTATGAGAAAGTTCCTTTTATCAAGCTCACTGATTAACATGCAAGTATTAATATTGGCCTTGACATGCGATTAAATGCATGCCCACTTCCACCATTTGTACATCTTCTCGTGAATAATATGATTATGATTCATGTATACGTCAGTATCAATAAAAATGATTTTAGTAGTAAAAATGTATGAGTTAAGGTAACTCATCAGTTGCCGACTACATAGTCAACTACTCTATAGAGTTAGTTGACGATCACTAGAATGCCTAAGCTAATTAATGTGAATTATGTTGTAGAACGACACTTAAGATTTGACCAGAACCACACAAAAATATATATCTGTGAGGAGGTGTGACGTTTGTTTCTTTAACATCAGCAAGCCATAGGGTTAATACATGGATATGACCTAATTAGTAACTTCACCTAGGTGAAATTAAATATTTAACTAATCTAGTGCTCAATCAAATAACTTGGTGAAATGAATGGATTTTTTAGCCAATTTCAATGAATAAAATGTGACACAATGAGTGAATTTGCAAATATGAGGGAAGGCAATCAAAAATGCAAATAACTTCCAAAATTAATAATAAATATGAAGCTCACATAAGATAAAAATTAATCTTCAATTAAAGGTGCTTTTAATATTCAATTGCAAGCTATGTCCAATGCACATACAATTCTAGATCCCCAAGTACTTAACCCACATAAATAATCTAGAGAATTAAACATCACAAATCAAATATTTAATTCCACAATTGAGTTCTACATTAATAAAGGATTCTATATCTTATTTTACGAAATTTTTGGACCTAAGTGATAATCGTGGTATTTCAAACAAGATTTAACAATCAGTGAACTTCTCTAAATAATAAATAACTATCTAAACATCATAATAGAGTATAACATGCCATTAGAACGAGAATTAAGAGAGCTTTAAACAAGAACAAATTCATGCAATTTATAATTATGTAGCTCAAGTTTTTCACAAAAAGTGTCTATGGGTCTTTTATAATAAAAATATAATTAAAAACAAATGAAAAATTAATCAAAATATGCATCAGGGGCTTATCTACAAAAAAACATGAAGGGCTTCCTTGTAGTTTCTCCAGGTACGCAAGGATACACGTGTGATTCTTGATCTGTGGAAGGACATGAGCGTAAATAGTCAAGGAGGCCACACGAAGCGTACGTGGCTACAGAGGCTCGAAGGGTGGCTAAAGCTGGTGGTGCAGAGTGAAGGATAGCTAGCCCGAGTCTAGAGGCACGAAGTGAGGACTCGAGCAATGAACAAGGTTGTTGGATCAAGGAGATCCAAGGGACCTAATCGAAGCACGATCGCAAGGTGTGATCTCCTATAGGTTGGATCAAATGACGTGATAGTTCTTTTTATGGACCATTAGATCAGACTGAATCCTAATCCAATGGAAATTGTTGCTATGTCCTCCTTCACATGCAGTAAGGAGTAAGCGGAGCTCAGACAAGCTCCTGAAAGCTCTTTTACTTTTCCCTTGTTTTGATGGGGTTCCTGAAACATCAAGGAGGATCTGACAAAGATCACTGAATCCTGTTGGAGATGAAGCGGTGGATGAGTCGATGGGGCGGTGCGAGCTCGTCGGAGGCAGAGCTGGAGATTGAAGCTACCTTGCTTTGTCCGATCAACGAAGGTTCAAGGTCCTGTAGGGGGTTAGCAAATAAAAGAGGGTGAGAGGGAGCAAGATAAAGGTCTAGCGAGGTGTTCCAAGTGAGGGTTTGATGTGGTCCTCCTTCTGTGCAAGGAGGAAGCAGAGAAAGGTGGAGGAGGCTTCTTGAGAAGGAAAGATGGTGCCATGAAGAGCTGGTGAAGATGAGTGATATGTAGTGAAGGTGGTGGCATGGTTTAGAGGTTCTAACAGAAAGGAAAAGGTGTGGTATCTAGTGAGTCTCCTCCTATGCAAGGAGGAGATATCTCCAGAGGAGGAGAGGGTGTGCTAGAGTGTGGAGGTGATCGTGGAGAAGTGTGTGAAGATCATGTAGATGTGGTGGTGCTACAATGATGGTCTAAAGGTTCGATGGATATGTGTAATACGCGAATAAAAGGGAAGAAAACTTAAAGGGGGGAGATGATAGGATACATGAGGAAGAAGATGAAGAACGAGGCGAAGGAGGGGCAAAGTGGATGCCTATGTTATAGCAATGAGGCTATTGGTTATTGCTCGATGGCGCAATGATTCCCTAGCTCAAGCAACATGAAGATGGAGGTGTTGCAATAGCAAAGAAATCTCTACTAGATCTCACCGAAAGCCCAACCTATCGTCGCTCAATCACAGCTCTTCAGTTTTCACCTGGAGAAGGGTAGGTGCTCAGGTGGCTCTTGTGTGAAGGTGGATCAATCTCAAAATGAAGAGTGTGAGGCTAAGTAGGTTGAGGGTGAATTAAGATAGTAGTTTCGAGTAAGTGGGAACGAGTATGCATGTGTAGAGGGCTAAGGGTGAGTAGTTGGCATGAGAGTTGGGTTGTCGAGCTACTAATTGGTACCTGGATGATGGTGAGGTGGTTGGAGAACTAGGTGAAGTGGAGCCAGTGACGTGAGATCGTGGAGGGGTAGGGCGGTCAGAGGTGGAGGAGGAAGAAGAAGTTGCAGCTGTAGGATGGCTCGAGATGGAGGAATGAGAAGTGTCCACAAGGGGAAGGACTAGGAGGCTTGGGTACCGTTAGATCAGATGAGATTCAATGACGCTTGGATAGACGTTTGAGGATGAAGGGGCACTATAGGATTAAATGATCCAGCGGGCCAGGGTGAAGGCGACTGGATGTGAAGGGTCGGCTACATAATTGTCCTCGAAGGATCCACGTAAACCAATGCAAAATAGAAAAATAAAGAAAAATAAAAAAATAATAAATAAACTCAAATAAAAATGTATTCAACATGAAAGTTGTTTATCTCAATGACATCTACAATTTTCATGAAGGATAAAAATACAAAAAAACTCATTTATACAAACTCGTATTTTTGGTAGATATTTAATGTATATTGAATACCTAATTTTACGATTTTTATAGAATGAAAAAATGTGTATAGTGTATACAATATATATAATGATAGAGTAGGATTTTTATTGGGAATATAGTACACATTAACTAACCTTAATTAAGTGCAATGTGTGTATTGTTTAAATGAGCTTATCAGAAAATTTATTTGGTGATTTATTGAAGGGATTAAGATAAGGATGGGCAATAAGGTGATTGAATCATGTATTCATCAATAGTATACTAATCTCTAGATTAGTCGACTAACCTTAAGGTGTTGTCCACTAAGAAGGTTGCGATAGTCTTTAAAAGTTTAGTCGATTAATCGACTGCATGCAGCCTTTGATAGTACATATTTTGATGATTTTTATTTTTGAATCTCTATGATAATCTAATGTGTTAGTGTGATATACTTAGGTTCATCAACTTGTGAGAACAATTTAGCTTGACATGTTTCAAAGATGATGGGTACTTTTTTTAATCTATTATAGTATTAGTAGTTATTCGTTGCATTCATTTAAGACATTCTCGCATATGTGATTTATAGGAATCATAAACGTTCCTTTCATGGAGTTTCCTCATTGTTCAAGTCATTCTATATTTTAAAATTCATAAATTCTATTATCGAAAGATCTGAAAAAACGTAGTCTTGATCGAATCCACTCTGGGAATGATTTGGATGATCCAAAATTAAAAGTAGTGTTTTTTCCTAGCAAAACATAATAGAGGCAGTCAATCGATATGAATTGATCTAAACTTTTATTTGAATCCAACATGGCACTTAATGTTTCAATTCAATTCTTTTTACTGAATAGATTCTTTAACTATTGAATTCTAAGGGATCGAATAGGAAATACTCTGAATCATATAGTTATGATAAAATATATGATCAATCAAAAGTTTATTAAAATTAAAAAAGATTGATCTTCTTATTCCTTGAACTGAGAAATCTATAAATTAGGATCCTTAAGCATATAAGTATAAATAGTCGGGTGGGAGCTAAAACTGCTAGGAGCGTTTGGAACATTTTGTTTTTGGGAGTTTCATACCCACTAGAATGAAAGACATGTTATTTACGTTAACCATTTGTATATTTGTAAGTTTATCATTGTTGCAGGTATAATAATGAAATCTAATTCTAAGAAGGGCTTTTATAAAAGTTCAATAGAAAGTTCATTTTATGAAGTTTACTGCCATTTGTATATTTGTAAGTTTATCATTGTTGCAGGTGTAATAATGAAATCTAATTCTAAGGAGGGTTATTACCATGAAAGTATTAATATTGTCCTTGATGTGTAATAAAATGCATGCTCGCTTCCACCATTTGTACAACTTGTCCTGAACAATATGATTATGATTCATGTATGCATCAATATCAATAAAAAATGACTTTAGTAATAAAAATGTATGAGTTATGGTAATTCATCAACAGTCTATTCCATACTCAACTACTCTATAGAGGTAGTTGGCGAGTACTAGAATGCCTAAGTTAATTCATGTGAATTATGTCGTAGATTGGCACTTAAGCGATTCTATTAGAACCGCACAAAAATATGTCTCTGTGAGGAGGTGTTACATTTCTTTCTTTAACATGGGCAAGTCACAGGGCCAACGCGAGGAGATCACGTAGTTAGTGACTTAACCTAGAGGCAATTAAATAATTTGACTAATCTAGGGCTCAATCAAATTACTTTGTGCAACGAATGGATTTTTTAGCCATTTTTGATGCACAAAATGTGATGCAATGAGCGATTTGCAAATACGGGAGAATGCAAGCACAAATGCAAATAACTCTTGAAATTAATAATGATTATAAAGCTCATATAAGATAGAAATTAATCTCCAATTAAAGGTACTTTTAATATCCAATTACAAGTTAAAATCTAATGCACATGGAATTCTAGGTCTCTAAGTACTTAACCCACATAAGTAATCAAATTAGAGAATTAAACATCACAAATCAGATATCTAATTCCATAATTGAGTTATACATGAATAGAGGATTCTAGTGCCTATTTTTATGCAAGTTTTGGACCTAAGTGCTAATCATGGTATTTAAACAAGATTTAACAATCAGTGAGCTTCTCTGAATAATAGATAACATGCCTTTAGAAAGAGAACTAAGAAAGATTTTAAACAATAACAATTCATGCAATTTAGAATTATGTAGCTCAAGTTACCGCAAAATAGTCTAAGGGTATTTTGCTATAAAAAATAATTAAAAAAAGTTGAAAATTAATCAAAATATGTGTCAGGGGCTTCTCTGCAATAAAAAAAGCATGAAGGACTTTCTTGTAGCTTCTCTAAGCACATAAGGATACATGTGCAATTCTTGATCTGTTGAGGGACATGAGACAAATATCCCGGTCAACCACATGAAACGTACGTGGCTAGCGTATTCTCAATGGGTGGCTGAAGCTGGAGGCACAAGGTGGAGGCTAGCTAGCCCGAGCCTATGTTGGACGTATGGCTCGATCCATGCGGCCGAAGCTAGAGGCAAAGAGTAGATGTTTGCTAGCCCAAGCCAAGAGGTGCTGAGTGGAGGCTCGAGCAATGACCTAAGTCGTTAGATCAAGGGGATCCAAGGGCCCTAATAAAAGAACAATCGTGAGATGTGATCTTCTACGGGTAGGATTAGATGATGGTGATGACGCATGCTTTGGACCATTAGATCAGACTGAAGACTAATCCAATACAATCTATTGCTTTGTCCTCCTCCACGTACGATCGAGAGCGAGCCGAGCTCTGATAAGATCTTGGAAGCTCCTATAATGTTCCATTGTTCTGATGGGGATCCTTAAATGTTGAGGAGGATCTAGAAAATGTCAGGGAACCATATTGGAGATGAAGCAGTGGTTGAGTCGATGGATCGGTGTGATCTCATCGGAGGCAGAGCTGGAGACCATAGCTACCTTGATTTGTCTGATCAATGGCGTCTCATAGTCTGCAGGGGGTAGAGGAATAAAAAAGGGCGAGAGGGAGCAAGATGAGGGCCTAAAGAGGTGTTCTAAGTGAGAACCCAACGTGTCCCTCCTCCTGTGCAAGGAGGAGGTGGAAAGAGGTGGAGGAGGCTCTTGAGAAGGGAAGATGGTGCCCCGAAGGGTCAGTGAAGATGAGTAATGTGTAGTAAAGGTGGTGGCATGGTTTGGAGGTTCTGATAGGAAGGAAAAGGTGTAGGACCTAGTGAGTCCCCTCTTATGCAAGGAGAAGATATCGCCAGAGGTGGAGAGGGTGTGGTGGAGGAGGTGATCATGGAGGAGTGCACAAAGTTTGTGTAGATGTGGTAGTGCTACAGTAATAGTCTAGAGGTTCAATGGATATGTGTGCTATGCGAATAAAAGGGAAGAATACGTAAAAGGGGGAAGAAAAGAGGATATCTGAGTAAAAAGATGAAGAACGAGGAGAGCGGGTGAAGTAGATGCCTACGTTGTAGTAGTTAGGCTATTGGTCTTTGCTTGAGGAGGTGGTGATGCCCAAGCTCGAGCATCATGAAGATGGAGGTGTTGCAATGGTGGATAAATCTCAAACGGATCTCACCGAATCTTTGACCTGTCGTCGCTCGATCACATCTCCTCAACTTTTACCTGAAAGAGGGTAGGGGCTCATGTGGCTCTCGCGTGGAGGTGGATCAATCTCTAAATGGAAGGGGTGGTGAGTCTATGTAGGCTGAGGGTGAGGTACGGTGGCATATTCGAGTGAGTGTGAATGAGTATGCATGCGTAGAGGGCTGAGGGTGAGTAGTTAGTGTGAGAGCTGGGTTGTCAGGCTATCGATTGGTACCTGAATGATGGTGAGGTGGAAAGTGTAGCCTGATGGAGAATTTGGTGAAGTGGAGCCATCGATGTAAGATCGTTGAGAGAGAGAAGATCGGAGGTGGAAGATGAAGAAGTTGCAACCGTAAGATGGCGTGAGATGGTGGGCGGAGAAGAATCCACGTGCGGAGGTGTTGGGCAGCTTGGGCACCATTGGATCAAATGAGATTCAACGACACTTGGAGAGGCATGGGAGGATAAAGGAGCATCGTAGGATGATGCAATGGCCAAGGGCGATGGTGGGTAAAAGTGAAGGGGCAACTATGTGGTTCCCCCAGAAGGAGCCACATAAACTATTGGGGAATAGAAAAATAAAGAAAAATAAAAAATGACAAATAAATTCAAATGAAAAAATGTTCAACATAATGGTTATTCATCTCAATAAGATCTACAACTTTCTTGACGGATAAAAATACAAGAAATTCATTTCTACAAACTTATATTTTTAGTAGATATTTAATGTATATGAATACCTAATTTTGTGATTTTTATATTTTTTATAACGACTCTAATTATGTGAAAAATATATATACAATTTAATCTAATTTTTAGGGATTTTTATAGAATGAAAATAAAAGAAAAATATGTATAATGTATATAATATGAGGTAAATGGGGCTGCCCCCAGGGAGTAGCCAACTTGACTACTCCCACCTTTATTTTTCCCTCATTTTTTTATTTTTTTGGAAAATAAAAATTTGTATATTCATCATTATATCCCTCTCACATTCTATTAAAATTTCGTCAGAAACAGAGACTCCTAAGCCCTCCATCCAGACGTCATTTTTTTAACGGTCGCAGGATTTTTTAAATCGACTATGTTTGGATGGAGGCCGTAGGAGTCTCTGTTTCTGACGAAATTTTAATAGAATGTGAGAGGGATATAATGATGAATATACAAATTTTTATTTTCCAAAAAAATAAAAAAATGAGGGAAAAATAGGGGTGGGAGTAGCCAAGTTGGCTACTCCATGGGGGCAGCCCCATTTACCTCATATAATATATACAATAATAGAGTAGGGTTTTTGTTGAGAACATAGAACACATTAACTAACCAAAATTAAGTGCAATGTATATATTGTTTATTTGAGCTTACCTGGGGGTTTATATGGTGATTTATTGAGGAGATTAAGCTAAGAATGAACAATAAGGTGATTGAATCATGGATTCATCAATAGTCTACTAATCTCTAGATTAGTTGACTAAGCTTAAGGTGTAGTCAACTAAGAAGGCTATGATAGCTTTTAAAAGGTTAGTTGATTAATCGACTGCATGCAGCCTTTGATAATACATATTTTGATAATTTTTTTAATCTCTATGATAATCTAATGTAGTGAATGATGTTTGAATTGAATAAGAAGCTCTCTATATCAAACAACATGCAATCTTTCCAATAATACAAATGGATTACTTTTTTAAGCGTGAAAAGTGTGTAATTCAATGAACTAAAAGCCATTAGAAAACATAGATGTCCACGAAATTTGTTACTAATTGAATTTGAAGACAATGTGATATGTTTTGCGATTATAAAGTCATCCTAGTCTCATGCGACAACAAGAGATCCTTTAGAGTCAAAGATCCAAGGTCATTTAAGGGAAACTAAACCTTTGTGACAAATGTCCTCTTTGCTTTTCTTTGTTCTTCATGAATTCATCGAGAATCAAGGAACCTAATGTTTGCATCCATAAATTAGAGTTCACTTATGACCTAAACATGAAAGTTAAGCACAATAGGTAAGGGATTTGAAGATGGTTATGTTCTAAATATCAAAGTTAAGATTCCAATGACTTCCAGTGGCTTGGAACTTTCTTCCTTGATCTTCAAGTGCCCAAGAAAGACTCTCCACTCTTTTGCTATGTAACACTAACAAATCTGAAAGTAATTGGAAATGGGATTAGTTTTCAAACGAGTTAGATTCAATCAAAGTTGAACCCATGACCTTTTACTTTTCGAAACCAAGCATTGTCTCTTCTCATATCAAGTCTCTTTAATATTGAATTGCGGATGTTATTTTTCTTGGATTATTTGTCTAAAGTAGTTAGGTAGGGTTCGCATTAATGGATAAAAGTGTTTAATAACGTTAACAAAGATATTATAACACATATATTTCACAGAGTAACAACTCTTGATTTTTTATTCAATCTCTTAAAGTAACCTCCACAAATAAAAATTAGCGAATTGCAATAAGGAAATCCCTCCTTCAACTGATTGGAGTTATGTCAAAATTATTGTAGAATTCGGAAATCCTTCGTAAAAAAATAGAATGAATAATGATGAAGCGCATCAAGTTATATGATAGAGTAAATATCAAAGCTCCAAAATTAGACAGTGTTTTCGCAAAGAATCAGATGGACATTTTACAACAACTATAAAGTCTTTGTGCTCTTCGAGAGTAGCTCCTTATATTGATGATACCATGAAGATATTAGAGGATAAACATCCATGCAAGCCGCCTTCTTTTTGCCAGATATATTGGTTTCAGGGAATCCTCTTACAGCTGATGCAGATGCTATTTTGTGGGTTATCAAATCCTTTCCTAAAGGGACATCAGGTAACAGAGATGGACTGAGAGCTCAATACATTTTAGACGCCCTTTATGGGGAGGGGTCGGCAGTTTCCACAGATCTCCTACGTATTATCTCCATAGCAGTTGATTTATGGTTAGGTGGAAGATGCCCTTTAAATTTAGCTGAGTTTCTAGTCTCTGCACCTCTTACTCCACTACTCAAACCTGACAATGGCATACGTCTTATTGTTGTAGGCACTTTATGGAGGTGTCTAGTATCCAAAGTTGCTATGATAGGGGTGGGCAAAGAGACATTTCCATATCTCGATGACTTTCAATTTGGGGTTGCCTATCTGGCGGAGCGGAATCCATTTTACACAACACCAACAGAATTTTGAGCAAGCTTCATGGTGATTGGTCTCTCTCTATTCTTACAGTAGATTTCTCTAATGCTTTCACTATGATAGATAGATCTTTGATTCTCTATGAAGTTCGGAGGAGATGTCCATATATTTATTCATGGGTAGAATTTATATATGCTCAAGCCGCCAGATTATATATTGGAGACAATCATATACAATCAACCACCAAAGTGCAGCAAGGTGATCCTTTCGGCCCACCTTTTTTTCTCTGGCATTGCACCCACTTATTTATAAGATCAGAATTAATTGTAAACTCATTCTACATTCTTGGTATCTTGATGATGGGATTATTATTGAGGGCACATTGGAGGTGGCCAATGTGCTTGATATTATACAAAGCAGGGTCCTGAGATGAGGTTTATTCTAAATATAAAAGAAACGGAGATTTTGTCCTTCATGTGATGGTTAGAAGATCGACAAAGGGTGTTTCCTGTGGATATTGGGAGGTCTGAGCTAGGAGTGAGGCTACTTGGAGGAGTAGTGAGTAGGGATGAAGATTTTTTTAAGACCTGCTTATGATGTGGACCACCAAAGTTGTTGACTTAATGCATTTACTTCCTAAGTTGGATGATCCACAAAGCAAGCTTCTTTTATTACGGTCTTTTATGGGTACTGTCAAATTCATGTTTGTCTTAAAGACATGTCAACCCGCATACATGAAACTATTGGATTTCCTTTAAATTTCAAAACCTCTCTACCTCTTTAGTATCCATGAGCTTGCAAGCGAGATTAATTTTAAACAAATATTTTTTCCAAGATTTGTTTTAAGTGTATGCAATTTTCAATTTACGCACAAGTACCTAACCTGATAATGATCTCGGAAATGAGACTCATTAATCCATTTGAACATGCACCTTCCCTCTTTTGTATCCAAGTTCATATAGCCGTTTTTGGCATTAAACGGGTCTCCTCGGTAATATTGGGTGCATCCAACCAGACCATAGGAACTCGTTATCACTTAATGTTTTGATGGGAGATAAACATCTCTCTTTTGGCCCTTTGTTAATGGACAGTCTGCCTATATAAAGGATTGTATTCTTAGCTTCTCAAATACAAAAAAACACTCAACAAGAAGCATCAACACTCTTTTTTGTTCACCTCCATCTGCTCTCCACAACTTTGCGCTCATTGTGAATTCGTGTAGGAGGATTTTGTGCTTTGTTTTCCTACGACGATGAGGGCCAAAGGATGTTCGACGCAGCTCTCTTGCTAGCATCTGGAGACAACATCCAACTGGAAGGTGATTGAATATAGGAGTCAGACTGCCATCAAGCTCGTGCATATGAGCAACGAAATATGTCTTCAAGATAGCGTCTTTCGACGTGCCTCCATTTTTGAGGTTGGATCTTTCAAACTAATATTTCTTTGTTCTTATTTTGATTGTATTTGTTTGTCAATCTTAAAACAAAATATCCTTAAAACAGCGTTAGAAAATTATAGTTTTTCAACATTGTGAAGATAAATCCTTCAAGTTTTCTTTCTATTGTTTCATTTCATCTTAGTTAATTAAACCTTGGCAAAATAGATCTTAGAGCAATGATGACTTCGAAAGACATTTCTAATCTTAGACCTGAAAAAATCGTAGGCTTACATTTCTGTAGATGGCAACAAAAAATGAGGTTTTGGCCCACTTCTTTAGAATTAGTCTCTTCTATAACTCCTCCTAAGGAACTCAAAACTCCTATAACTCTCGTTGATCACGTTAACTCTTCCCTATACTCAATAGGCTCCACTTACAGTGATCCACTCTATTCTCCTATCTCATCTCATCCAAAAAAACCTAAAAAGATAGATTACCTTTGTCATGGTAGGATTCTCTCTAGTTTATCTGACGAGCTTTATGACATATACCATATGCACCCTACTGCTCTCGAACTTAGGAAAGCTTTAGATGATAAGTTTGGTATGCAAGATACGGGATTAGAACGGTATATATTTATATAGTGGCTTGACTATAAGATAATAGAGAACTTGCCTGTCTCCGCACAAGTTCTTGAATATCAAAATCTTGTCTCTAGGTCTATTGCTAGTGGCTATAATCTCGAGAAAAATGTGCGAGTAGCAGCTCTAATCGAAAAAATCCTTCTTCTTGGAAAGATTTTGCTAAATCTCTACGTCATATACAAGAAAATATGAACATGTGTTCTCTCGTAAAATCTCTTCAAACTAAAAATCATCACATAGCAAAAGACTCTAAGTACAACCCTCCTATCAATTTGGTAGATCATGTCAACTACAAAAATAAGCCCCATAAATTCCACCCCAAATCCAAACAATCTTTCAAGAAAGGCAAGCAACCTGATCAGAATAATAAAACTGATTCTAGGGGCTATCGCATCGGCTACACGTGTGGCAAGCCCGGCCACCTTGCAAAAGTATGCAAGACCTGCAAGGGATAAAAGAAGCAACCTCCTAAGATTGCTGAAGTTAATATTATTTTGTAGGGGTTGATACTTCTGAAAGGTTAGAAATTAACTCTACTATTCCTAATAATAGTTATGCCTCCCTTGTTCATTGGTGGTTGGATTCTGGAGTTGTATCTCACATCTGTTATGATCGCTCTTCTTTTTCCACTTATCAGGCATCTCATGAGGTGATGATGTCTCCGAAAAACACATCATAGGCTTCGGACGTACGGATTTGAAGCTCACATCAGGGAAAGTCTTGAAGCTACATGATGTCTTACATGTTACTGAATTTAAGAAGAACCTTATTAGTGAAATCCTAATTATGTCTTCTGGTTAATCCTTATTAAGTCAAGGTAATAAAGTTGTAATCTCTCATTTCAGATCTTTTATAGGTGTCAACTATACTTGCAATTGAAGGATTATAGAAGAATCCTCAAGAACATCACGGAATCATGTGGATCGTATCGTATATGATCGAGAGCGACTAGTTGCACTAGTTGCTCGTTGCAATGGAATTTTAAAATTTTTAAATTTATGAAACCACATG
Source organism: Ottelia alismoides (assembly GCA_037367405.1). Classification (NCBI taxonomy): domain Eukaryota; kingdom Viridiplantae; phylum Streptophyta; class Magnoliopsida; order Alismatales; family Hydrocharitaceae; genus Ottelia; species Ottelia alismoides. The sequence continues at coordinate 787,231 of JAZKJV010007543.1, read as the reverse complement.
ATCCAAGAACACTTCTTGGAATGTTTCATCTAACCAAATAATAGGTAAAGGAATACCTCTTTCAGCGTGATTGCAATCAAGCCTATAAGAGAAGAGACCTCATGTCTCAAGTCTGATCCATTCGGAGGAGACGCTTGCGAGCACGGAGATGAATCGCATACTTCTCGTAATCTAAGTCGATGATCGAGGCAATGGATCTCCTGATCTCATCTCATGAAATCAAATGCCTTCTTCAAGTGTGAGATGTACCAAAGAAGACGGAGATCAGAGAGTCGTCGAAGCAGCAGCACAACAACAAGCGTCGTTGAAGAGAGCCCTCTCTCTATGAGAAGAGTGGATGGTCACTCTTGTAGAGAGAGAGAGAGAGAAAGAGGAGTTGGCGTGAGTAAAGAGAATGAGAGCGAGATGTTGTCAGAAATGTGTAATAGAAGAGCAAGGGATGCCTCTTGTTTTATAGGGTTTTGGGAGTCCATGGATCCCAATTCATGGTTAACACCAAATCAACGGTTGAAGTTGATTTGTGTTCAATCCAACGGCCATGATTTGTATTGTTAAAAACAAAAACTATAATTGATTTAATTTAAATTAATATGTTGCTAAATAAATATAAATAATTACAAAATTAAATCATTTAATTTTGGAGATAATGGTGGAAGATATTGACTTGTCCCTTAAAAAGAGGGACAACCACCAAGCCACATGGCACAATGTGGTCGTACACCCTCTTTGACTTGGGATGAGTCAATCTCAAGTCAAAGAGACTACATTATCTCATGCCAAGTCATGAGATTACATTATCTCATGAAATTTTCAAAATTATCTCATAATTATAATTCACAATTATCTTGTGGAGATTGCAATCATGCCATTGAAATTGTGTGAGTCACATTCAAAAACCAAAACAAAATGCAATTATATTTTAAATTAATCATCCAATGTGAATCCAATTCACATCAATAATTAATATAAAATATAAATCACAATTAGTCTCTATTTTATATCATTAATCACATTTATATTATATATGAATAGTTGGATAATACTATCCACATTATTCATATCCATAATAATTAAATTACATTTAATTATATTGGATAATCATTCTCATGTATCCAAATAAGATGAATCAAATTCACATTATTCATGATAATTAAATCACATTTAATTATCTATTTCTCGATACTTGGATATAATTTCAACAATGGAACTATTCCTGAACTCTTTAAAGAATAATGTGCTTTCTCCGCAGATACTTGGAGATAAGGATAGGGCTATTGTACGTTTCATGTATAGTGACTTGGATATTGAGATCACATCTCAAATCCAAATCCCATGGACCTCTCATAGATGCTTGATCAAATCAAGACCATAAATCTAATCTTCTTATTGCATATAAATCTCATTCGGATCAATGTCCAACTCTTGGACTAAGATCAGATTGCTTCTCCACTGAGAGGAGTCACTAAAATCCAGACATTTTTCATCACTCCATGAAATGGAAGCATCATGGTTATACAATTGTTTATGATCACATCACCCCTCAAGTATTCCTAATACATGTACATCCTGCATACTGGAAGATCTATGATAAATCCGAAGATATAGATCAGTTTTACACTATCATCTTTAGGGTTTCACCTTCAAGTTTTTCAATCTTAGTCATTGGGAGTTGGTATTGATCATATTCTTTCACAAAGAACATATCATACCTACAAATTCATGCCATGCTTCCAAAACATGATGACCGAGCATGGAATTTGAGCGGTATTGATGCCTCATGAGTGAGCTCATGTCTTCTGGTTCACAAGTGAACCTGTATGATCCCTTTGAGAGATTGTATTACTCATATACCCTCATATGCACACCAGTCTACTAGTATATAGACCTTGATTAGGTCATCAACCTATTGGTATGCCAAATGTGCACACTCAGACACATAGCAACACATCTGTCTTCGGTCAGAGTATGTGTGCCTATATCGTGACAGTATACGACATAGGACTTTGGTTATCTCGCTTTCAGTCAACCCTTGTTACCATACATGTTATTCGCACCACATATGGCTCGCACAAGGACTTCTTCATCCATCCCGAGCTTTTCTTCACCTCTCCAATCTGAGACCCCACCTTCCCTCCCCGCCCCCCATCCTGACCAAAAGGTCACCCCCCCCAATCCTCTAAACATGACGTACTTTTGCTGGATGGGCGCTTCCTTCGCCTATTGTATGTATCATAGGTAGGCGTCAGCTTCATCTCGAAGCCAGGAGGCATTCTGGTGCACGCATGCGTGTACGAATGTCGAAGCCAAGCTGAAAACATTGACGAACCTCGGGTCATGTTTGCTCGTTGGGATTGGAGAGGGATGGGGAATCAGACTAGGCTAGTGGTGCAATAAGAAAGTTGGATGAATGATTTCTCATTTGACACCTATGAATCTATATTCTCATGCAGAGGACCTACATCAAGAGGTCGGTCAGATATCAGCCTAATGAAAGGATTGCCATGTCCTACTCAGGTTCGAGATCATCTCTTAATAATCATTTGACGATGCTTGATGAGTCCTCAATCCAACTCCTTAGATATTTATCCAAGCACCAGCCTCTATGATTCAATTATTGAATTAACAATTGTATGATTACTAAGATGGACACGGTACATAATCCTAATTGTACAAAGGGACCTTATAGTGCATTCATTGATTTAATCTCAGATAAGGAGTGAATAAATCAATATTTTTTATTAATAAATAAAATGATACAATAATATTTATTGTAGGAATGGTTTGCCTTGGGCTCACATGGCTAACAATCTCCCACTAGCCCTTAGAGCCATTCATGTACAATCCTTAAACCCATACTCATTACATATTGATTGAAAACCTTCTATGCCAGAGGTTTGGTAAGAGTATCAACAACGTTGTCGACAGAGGCTACCTTGGTGATGATGATGTCACCACGCTTTTGAATCTCCTGAATGATGTGGTATTTCCTTTCCACGTGTTTTTTCTTTTGATGCCATCTGGGTTCCTTTTCCTGGGCAATGGCTCCCGTGTTATCGTAGAGTAACGGGATGGGAGTATTAGAAAAAACTACGTCAAGTTCTAGGATGAATTTGCACAACCATACTATCTCTTTTGCAGCATCCAATGCGGTAATGTATGCTGCTTTTGTTGTTGAATCTGTTCTAGTGTCCTATTTCTTCTCTAGCTCACAACACCACCATTCTAACAGGAACACTAACCCTGATGTTGACTTTCGATCATCAATAACTGAATGAAAGTCTGAATCTGTGTATCCAAGACTTGGAGATCACCATCTCCATAGACCAAGATGTAATCTTGCGCCTGTCTTAGATAATTGAAAATGTTCTTTACTGCATTACTATGCCGTTCTCCATAGCAGGATTGGTAATGAGATACCACTCCTATTGCATGGCAGATATCTAACCTAGTGCACATCATGACGTACATTAAGCTTCCTACACATGATGTATAGGGGCATCTTGTCATGTCCTTCTTTTGCTCAACACTTTGACGAGCCATCCCTTTAGACAGGTGGATACCATGTCTTAAGGGGAGGAAACCTTTCTTGAAACTCTCCAGCCGAAAACGTTCAAGAATTTTTTTAATGTACCCATGTTGTGATAATCCCAATATCCTCTTCTCTCAGTTTCTGAACAGCTTCAGACTAAGATGTAAGAGGCTTCTCAAAGATCTTTCATCTCAAAGGTATAAGATAGACAAATTTTAACACTGGTCACCATCCCTATATGATTCTCAATGATAAGGATGTCATCTATGTAAAGCATGATGAACACAATGGCACTCCCACTAAGCTTCTTGTACACACGCGGTTGATCAGGATTCTGCACAAAATCATAACTCTTTATGGTTTCATCAAATCTGATGTTGCAGTTGCGAGAATCTTGTTTGAGCCCATAGATGGATTTCTTTAGCTTGCATATTTTACCTTCCTCGATTATGAAGCCATGGGGTTGCTCCATATAGATATCCTCCTCGAGGTATCCATTGAGGAAAGTTGTCTTGACGTTCATATACCATATATTGTAGTCAAGAAATGCAGCTATAGATAGCAGTGTTCTGATGGACTTAAGCACAGCCACGAGAGAGAACGTCTCATCGTAGTCGATGCCTTCTCTCTATGTGTAGCCTTTAGCTATGATCCGTTCCTTAAAAGTCCCTACTTTCCCATCAGGTCTCCTTTTTCTCTTGAAGATCCATTTAAAGCCAATGGGGTTTACCCCTTCAGGTAGATTCTTTAGGGTCCACACACCATTCTTATGCATGGAGTCAATCTCTGACTTCATTGCTAGCATCCACCTATCCATGTCATTATCCACGTCACCAAATGAAGCATTATTATTTTCAGCCTCACCTGACACATGGAATTCATACCTTTCAAGTGGTGCAATCACCCTCGAACTCCTCTAAAGAGGTATGAGTGTTTCATCTTTGTTTATCTCTTCAGTTCCTAGTCTAGGAAGCTCAGAATCCTTAGGTCACTCAATAAGTTCCTCTACTTCATTTTTATTTTAACCTTTAAAGAAGTCACCTTCCATAAATCTCACATTTTTAGAGAAAAAAAACTTCTGGGTCTCAGGGTCATAAAGCTGGTATCCAATACCATCTTTAACATACCCAATGTACTAACACTCACGAGAGCGAGATTCTAGCTTACTTGCATTCATGTTCTTTGCAAGGACCGAGCAACTCCAAACCCTCAAGTGATTAACACTAGGTTTGATTCCATACCAGAGCTCATGAGGAGTCTTAAGTACAGACTTGCTAGGAATCTTGTTCAGGATATATATTGCAGTCTCTACTGCATATCCCCAGAAACTAAGAGGTAAATGTGCTTTGCTCATCATTGAACGGACTATGTCCACGATGGTTATGTTGCAACAATACCATTAAGTTGGGGGTTTCTGGAGGAGTGAGATTGGTGACAATTCCATTCTCTTTAAGGTATTCCATGAATTCATCTAAGAGGTACTCGCCACCTCAGTCAGATCGAATCCATTTGATTTTCCTATCAGTTTGGTTCTCAACCAAAGCCTAGAACTTTTTTAATTTTTCAAAGGTTTCATATTTATGACGTAGCAGGAAGATAAGCTCGTATCAAGAATGGTCATCAATAAATGTCAAATAATATCGATATCCATTTCGAGTCACGATACTGAAGGGACCACATACATCAGTATGTATTAGGTCGATAATACCCTCGCATCTTGTATCCTTGTTGCGAAAAGGAGTCCTAGTCATTTTACCTCGAATATAATGTTCGTAGGTAGGTAAAGATTGAACCTGTAGAAAATCTACTAAGGGTCCATCCTTTATCAATCTATTGATCCTATCAACAGATAAATGACCAAGCTTTTGATGACAAATCATATTTGAATGATTTTCATCCTACCTAGATCTTTTATGGTTTTTATTAGTGGTAGTAACATTCATGACATGTTCATCAATGCACAATTCATAGAGTCCACCAGAAGTCAAAACACCATCCACAATATGCTTATCATAACGATTTATGACTAGTTTATCATAGAAAAAGAATGAATATCCACTTCTAATAAGTTTTAGATACAAATATTAAATTCCTTTTGACTTCAAGTACATAAAGACATTCTTTAAGTGCTAGGACTCTACCACTAGATAATGATAGTCGATAGGTCCCAACGACGACTGCTTCTGCACTTGCATCAGATCCCATCTGGATGACTATATCCTCTTCACTGAGATTCTTAGTTTCCTGAATAGATGCAATAAATTGCATACATGAATATAAACACCATAATTAATAACCCAACTTCATTCTCGTCAAATGAGAAAGTTAGTTTCATTGATGAAAGTAGATTTCATACCTACAAGGGCTTTACCTTTGTCGACAAACTTTAGGTATTCAGGGAAGTTACGCCTCCTGTGCCCTGGCTTTTGCAGTGGAGACAAACGTCGGTTTTCTTCTACACTATTAACGTGGATGCACTGGAAGATGAGCCAATGCATTGACTCTTCTTCTTTCTCTTCAAGGCTAGGCCCTTCTGAGAAGCATGCTTCCGACCATGCTTTCCGTTGACCTGTGCAACCATTGCACTGGCAGAGGGGCCATCATTCTTCATTACATATTCAGCATACTTTAATGCAACCAATAGCCCAACGTTAGTAAAGTCAACTTTGCTCATATGGAATGTGACCACAAAGTTGTTGAAAGACTTAGAGAGCGATAGCAAAATAAAATCAACTTGCATGTTTGAATTCATGAAGACTCCCAGGGTTTCCAGTTCAGAGAGGTGCCCAAATATTTTGAGTACATGCTCTCTAATAGAAGTCACATCCTGCATCTTGAAGTGAATAAGCTCTTCCATTACATTATAATGTTGTGTACGGTTTGCATCACCGAACATTTCTTTCAGAATCAACATGATCTCTTGGCAAGTGTTCATCTCCACATGTTGCTTCTGAAGTAACAATGAACCCAGAATATAACATCTTGCCAAATTTTGATCTTCATCGTATTTTTCATTATATGAGATTTCTTTCGGATTCTGTGGGTCTGTGTACTTGTCCTTTATCAGCACATAAGAGATGTGTTCAGCAGATATGACAATATCCAAATTTTGAATCTAATCCAAATAATTTGGCTTGGTCAACTGATTGATCTCCAGGAGCCTGCTAAGTGGGTTTATGTACTTCATTTTCTGAAATTAAGAATGCACTATATTAGAGTATATAATAATAATATATTCAATTGTATTTCTTTGATTAAAAATTGTTAATCAAATTAATCTTACCTTTTCAATTTTGAAAGTCCAATCCCTTACTCACTTTCAAAGTAAGAGATATACTTGTCGCTATATCTCTAGTAAGAACTGGGATCTGCTCTTTACCTTTGTCACATCCCAATAATATGAGAAACCATGACTCGGATAAAGAGAAGTGGGAACGTATTCCGCCTTGCAAATCTAAATTGTATTTTTCCAAATCGATCTTTAACACCCAGGCCCACCACCCCTAAGGTGATGTTAACCCGTCACTAATTGAACCAACCATCAACATGAATAGAACTTGCTATGCGCAATCCAATATCTCCCTAATAATATGAGGATCCACTATTAGGGTCACTACACATTCGACCGTACTCTTTCGAGAAGCAAAGAGTCCGATCCAGATGTTCTTGTATGCAGGATTTGTCACTTCAGACGGGTATCTCCTACTTACAATCCCTGGTGATGGAACTCTATGCCTTGACGGGAGACCATGGATGTCACTTATGTGATCCTCCACCTCTTATTCAAATTTTAATTAATTATCTTGAATCACATTCACATAATTAATTCCTCCAAGGAAAATACGCATCTATTCATAATAGCGTATTTTAATTGGATTTAATTAATTTAATCACATTAAATCAATTACCAATCCAATTCAATCAATAAACTTAATTATTACTTGAATGGATGGTATAATCTCAAAGTACGTGTTATTTGAATTTTAATAATTAGAAAATACATCATGATTTCTCCAACATTATCCAATCCCTACTTGTTATCATGGCTAGTACAGACAGGAGTGGGACAGACCACACACGGTGCAACCTACTACCCCAACGCTCCCTGACTAGATGCCATATCCACCTCAAGAAAGGATAATACCAAATAGATCACTTTGTACTTGAGATAATTAACCGATTTTTCAATCGAAGTTATACTATATAGTAATAATCAAACCCATTTTGATTATAAGGAAATTTTTTAAACAAATTCCCAGTCCTATTGAAGCAAGTTTGTATGTTGAAAGATGATCATGTAATCAATTTGTGATTTATATCATATCTAATCAAATATTGGTTAAGGCGATGTCATTTAAGAAAATAATTATTACTAAATATTTCTAAAATATTTTCCATAATTATTCTAGGAAATTTGTCATTAATTTCACTAATTTCTCAATTGACAATCACAAGGTTCTTGATTAGGAATGTAATTTCCTGCAGTGACCCGCACTTACTAAAATTATCATATCTTAATAAATTTAAATCCAAATTAAGCAAAATAAGTTTTCAAAGTTTGATAATTTTATTTAAAACAAAAACCAAGTGATTAGCATGTATTTCCAATTAAAACAATAATTAACTCTTTAATTACATCAAAACTCACCATTCCTGAAATATTGGATATATGTTCATTAAAATGGTCATAACTTGAGTTATCGCATTCCAAATCACGCAAACTCAAATCCCATGATTTCCTTAATTAATGTGAGAATATTATCCAAGTCATAATTTTGTGTTTAAATATTTTAAATAAGGACGAAAATAATCAAAAAATATTGATGCAAAATGAAATGCAATAAAACTTTCGCAAAAGCTCTATCAAACCCAAGTCTTCTTAAGTTTATGGATCGTATCCAAAACCTCCGACCTAAGGCTCTGATACCACTTGAAGTATTATGTAAGAATCTTCAAGCGCATCAAATAAGCGTGTGGATCGTAGAGAGATTAGTGGCATTACTTGCTCGATGCAACAGAATTTTAAATTTTTTAAATTGATGAAACCACATGATCCGCGAACACTTCTTGGACCGTTTCATTTAACCACATAATCGATAAAGGAATATATCTTGTATTATGGTTGCGATCAGGCCTCTAAGAGAAGAGACCTCCTTTCTCAAGTCCGATCCGTCGGAGGAGACGCTTGCAAGCACGGGGATGAACTGTGTGCTTCTCGCAATCCAAGTCGATGATTCAAGCAATGGATCTCCTGATCTCGCCTCACGAAATCGAACGCCTTCTTCATGCACGATATGCATAAGACGGAGATCGGAGAGTCATCGAAGCGGTAACACAATGGCAAAGCGTCGACGAAGAGAGCCTTCTCTCTATGAGAAGAGTGGACGGCCACTCTTGTAGAGAGAGAGAGGAGTTGGCATAAGTAATGAGAGAGAGAGAGATTGTAGGAATTGTGTAATCGAAGAGCAAGGGATGCATATTCTATTATAGGGTTTTGAGAGTCCATGGATCCCAATCCATGGTTAACATCAAATCAACGGTTGATGTTGATTTGTGGTCAATCCAAAGGTCGTGATTTGTTAAAAATAACAATAATTTATTTAATTTTAATTAATATATTGATAAATAAATATAATTAATTTCAAAATTAAATCATTTAATCTTGGAGATAATGGCAGAAAGATGGACTTATCCCTTAAAAAGGGGGGACGACCACCACGCCATATGGCACAATGTGGTTGTCCACCCTCTTTGACTTGGGATGAGTCAATCTTTCAAGTCATGAGATTACATTATCTTATGTAATTTCCAATATTATCTCACAATGATAATTCACAATTATCTTGTTAAGATTGCAATCATGCCATTGGAAATATGTGAATCACATTCACAACCAAAACAAAATGTAATTATATTTTTAATTAATCATCCAATGTGAATCCAATTCACATCAACAATTAATCAACAAATATAAATCACAACTAGTCTCTCTTTTATATATCATAAATCACATTTATAATATATATATATGAATAATTGGATAATATTATCCACATTATTCATATCCATAATAATTAAATCACATTTAATTACATTGGATAATCATTCTCATGCATCCAAATAATATAAATCAAGTTAACATTATTCATGATAATTAAATCACATTTAATTATCCATTTATCAATACTTGGATATAATTTCAACAAAGAAAGTATTCATGAACTCTTTCAAGAATATTGCGCTTTCTCCGCAGATACTTGGAGATAAGAACATGCCGATTGTACATTCCACATATAGTGACTTGGATATTGATATCACGTCTCAAATCTAGATCTCACGGACCTCTCATTGATGCGTGATTAAATAAATACCGCAAATCTAATCTTCTTATTACATCTGAATCTCATTCTAATCAATGTCCAACATTTGGACCAAGATTAGATTGCTTCTCTACTGAGAGGAGCCATTAAAATCCAGACATGTTTCATCACTCCCTGGAATGGAAGCGTCAATGTTATATAATCGTTTATGATCACATCACCCTCAGGTATTCCTGTAGGATCCTACACACTAGAAGACCTATGATGGACCCGAAGATATAGATCAATTTTACACTGTTATCTTTAGGGTTTCATCATCAAGTTTCTTAATCTTGATCATTGAGGGTTGATAATGATCATATGCTTTCCCCAAGCACATATCACACCTACAAATTCATGTCATCCTTCCAAAGCACGACGACCATGCATGGAATTTGATCGGTCCCAACGCCTCGTGAGTGAGCTCGTGCCTTCCAGTTCACAAGTGAACCTGTATGATCCTTTTGAGATATCATATTACTCATATGTCCTAATATGCACATCAGCTCGTCGGTATATAGACCTTGGTTAGGTCATCAACCTATTGGTCTGCCAAATGTACACACCAGACATATAGCAACACATCTGTCTTCGGTTAGAGGATGTGTGCATATATCGTGACACTATACGATATTGGACTTTAGTTATTTCGACCTCGTTAAGTCAACCCTTTGAGCTAACTAATCTGACACCTCCGAATCTCTATTTACATGAGGAGGGCCTGCATCAAGAGGTCGGTCAGATATGAGCTTAATGAGAAGGATTGTCATCTCCTACTTAGGTTGGAGATCATCTCTTAATAATCATATGATGGTACTTGATGAGTTCTTAATCTATCTCCTTAAATATTTATCCAATCACCAACCTCTATGATTCAATTATTTAATCAACATATGTATGATTACTAAGACAGCCATGGTACATAACCCTAATTGTACAGAGGGACCTTATAGTGCAATCATTCATTTAATCTCAGGTAGGGAGTGAATAAATCAATCACTTTTATTGATAAATCAAACATTACAATAACATTTATTATAGGAATGGTTTGCCTTGGGCTCACATGGCTAACAGTAATGGTCTTATCAAGCTTAATGTTGAGTATTGCAATGGTTCTTCACATACTAATGAAAATTTCATTAGAATTCTTTCTACTATCGTGTCATCCGATCTTTGGTATGCACGCTTAGGATATGTGAACAAAAATACAATGAAGCGTATGGTTCACATGGACTTAATTCTCAAAACTGACATAACGAATAATGAAAGATGTCAAATTTGTGTGCAAGCTAAATTATCTAAGAAACCCTTTAGATCAATAGAAAGAAACTCTATCCTACTTGAACTAGTCCATACTGATGTATGTGACCTAAACCATGTTCTCACTGGTGATAACATATTCTACTTTGTGACCTTTGTAGATGACTTTTTCAAAGTATTGTTATGTTTATTTGCTAACATATAAAGATGAGCAAATAAAAAAATTTAAAGACTACAAAACCTAAGTACAATACCAAACTAATAAGAACATAAAAAGGATTAGATCTGATAGAGGGGGTGAGTATACTTCAAATAAATTTAACCAATTCTGTGAGGAACATAGCCTCATACATGAAACCACTACCCCTTATAACCTTCGGTCTAATGTTGTGGCTGAAAGGAAGAACATAATACTTATGGATATGGTCAATGCCATGTTAGCTGAATCTGGTCTTAACCAACGATTATGGGGGAGGCTCTTTTTAACCGCAAACTATGTGCTTAACCGCATTCCTTTTAAACACATAAATAAAACTCCTTATGAACTTGGTTTAACAGGAAACCGATTCTAAAATACCTTAAAATATGAGGATGCTTAGCCAAAGTTAAGATTCCTAGAAATAAGAAGAGGAAGTTAGTACATAAGACTGTGGACTCTGTTTTTATAGGATATGTAGAAAACAATAATGCTAATAGATTTCTAGTAATAAAAATTGATATCTAAGAAATTAGGATCAATTCAATACTATATATTAGACCCATAGATGAAGTATACTACGAAAACATCTTTCCTCTCAAATCTTCTCTCCCTAGATAAGTAGGTGAAGAAACTTCAAATTCCGAAAAATATTGCATCCCCTCAAGTTACACCTCAAATTATTGAAGAAGCAGAACCCTTAAACCAAGAAGTGATTGAGCTCCCTAATGACCTAGGTCAAGGTAAAAGGACTAGAGTGACTAAGAACGTTGGTCCTGACTTCTATACTCTCTTAGTATAAGATCACAAGACCTATGATGAAGCTACGAAATATAGATCATAGTTTCTAAAAGAAATCAATTGATAATGAAATAGAACTATAATGAACAACCACAGTTGGATACTCACCGATCTTCCCTCATGGTACAAGACTATTGGATGTAAGTGGGTTTTCAGAAAGAAGTTGCAGGCAGATGGTTCCATAGATAAATTTAAGGTTAGACTTGTAGCAAAAGGATACAAACAAAAAGAAGGTGTTGATTACTTTGACATCTATGATCCTGTAACAAAAATTACCTCTATTCGTATTCTTTTCGCCTTAGCTACGATTCATAATCAAGAAATCCATCAAATAGATGTCAACTGATTTTCTAAACGATGGCCTTCAGGAAGAAATTAATATGGATCAACCTGAAGGATTCGTAGTCCCACGAAAAGAACACAAGATTTGTATATTAGTAAAATCTTTATATGATTTGAAATAAACACCTAAGTAGTGGAATGATAAATTTGATAAATTTGTTTTATTTGTTGACTTCACTCTTAATGAATCTGATAGATGCATTTATTCTAGGACCTCTGTGATTGGTACTATAATCATGTGCTTGTATGTTGATGACATCTTAATCTTTGGATCAAATTCAACCATTATCTTTGAGACTAAATCCTTTATTGATAAAAACTTTGATATGAAAGATTTAGGAATAGCTGATGGTATACTTGGCATAAAATTGAGCAGATCTACTTCTGGCTACACTCTAAACTAGTCCCACTATGTAGAAAAGGTTTTGCATAGGTTTGATATATACCATGCCTTTTAATATTGCATATGATCCTTCCTTACATCTTAAGGCACACACTAGATATGCTCACGTCATAGGAAGCCTAATGTATCTAGCCAATTGTTCTAGATCTGACATAGCTTATGCCATCAGTAGGTACACTAGTTATCCTAATGCTGACCATTGGAAGGCTTTGGTCAGAGTTTTTAGATACCTCAAGGGTACTTTGGAATAGAGCCTTCCATACACTGGTTTTCAGTTGTATTAGAAGGCTATATGAATGCAAATTAGATTGCAAACTTTGATGAAACCAAATCTACTAGTGGTTATGTGTTTCGTCTTGGTGGCATTGCAGTTTCTTGGAAATCCTTCAAATAAACTGTTAGAGCAAGATCCACAATGGAGGCTGAATTTATATCTTTGGATTTAGCTTGTTCTCAGGAAGACTAGCTAAGAAATCTTTTAATATATCTACCCATCATTTGAAAGCCTATTCCTCCTATCTCTATTCATTATGATAGGAGATCTGCCATTGATAAAGCTAAATAATCTAAGGGTGACTGTGGAAAATATTTTATGAGATTGAGATATGAAGAGGTGAGAGACTTCATTATCTAAGGTGTAATATCTTTACAATTTGTGAATCTATAGAGAATATTGTTGATCCTCTCATAAATGGTCTAGTTAGAAAGCTAGTGTCGAGGGGGATGGGTCTTTTACCCATTAGTTGAACACTATAGTGGTAGCCCAACCAATCTAAAACTGGAGATCCCATGAGGAATGGTTCAAAGGGACAACTAAGTTGTGTCAGTGTTTGATGGAAGCACAAACTTAGGAGTTTTACTTCTGACCTATTCACATGGCGCGATGTGCTTCGGTGCTTTATTGATAGAGCAAAAGTTTTTCTCTGAATGGAGTCAAACCATATATAGCAGGGTGTAGGACATGACAGTACACCCTTGGAGATTCCTACTATGTGAGTGTAAGCTCAGGTCGACGTTTATGTGAGTTGGGTATTCTCGCTAGAGCACTCATGAAACAGATTCTTGTAAACGTCGTAATGCGCACATCAATATGAACATCCTCATACCCTTATCTATGCTTGTACGATTGATTGAAATCCGAATTAGGGAGTCTGGTTCAAGACGTAGTTCACCACGTCTCTCCGGATGTAGATGAATCATCGCTAGGCAAGGTTCAAAGCCACAAGCTATGTATACCGAAAGACATAGTTTAGTCATATTTTATTTTATGTTAATATTTTCTTTATTTTTCTTTTTATAATTCTTTATTTTTTGTATTTTATTTTTAAAAAGATTTATGAAATATGTGGGAGAATGTTGGATTTCCTTTATATTTCAAAACCTTTCTACCTCTTTAGTACGCGTGAGCATGCGTGCGAGGTTGTTTTTAAACAAATATTATTTTTTCCAAGATTTGTTTTAAGTCTACGCAATTTTCAATTTGTGCATAAGTACCTAACCCAATGATCTCGAAAATGAGACTCGTTAAATCAAGTTGAACATACACCTTCCCTCTTTTGTAACCAGTTCATATAGCAGTTTTTTGCATTAAACGGATCTCCTCGGTAATTTTGGGTGTATCCAGCGAGACCATGTGAACTCCTTATCAATTATTGTCTTGATGAGAGATAAACGGCTCTCTTTTGGCTCTTTATTAATGGATAGTCCATCTATATAATGGATTGTACTATTATCCTTTTAAACACAAAAACACATAACAAGAAGCCTCAACACTCTTTCTTGTTCTCCACCTCCATCTGTTATCCACCATTTGTGCGCTCATTGCAAATTTGCATAGGCGGATTTTGTGCTTTATTTTTCTACGACGACGAGGGCCAACGAACGTTCAACGTTGCTCTCTTGCTAGCACCGGGATACAACATCCAACGGGGAGGTGATTGAATCTGAGAGCCAAGTCGCCATCAAGCTCGTACATAGGAGCGATGAAATCTATCTTCACAATAGTGTCTTTCGACGTGCCTCCATTTCCCTGACTGGATCTTTCAAACTTATATTTCTTTGTTCTTATTTAGATCGTATTTACTTTTCAATCTTAAAACAAAATATCCTTACAACAGTGCTAGAAAATTATAGTTTTTCCAACAGAAACAATTTGCTACGTGGTTTGACAAAATATTACGTGGACCTATTGAGGATATTGTGGTTAATTGAGGCCCTTTCTTTGGTTACCTTCAATGACGAGTAGCGTCATTGCCCAATAGACTCGTTGACATAGGTCTGCCCTCAGCTATGGAGACATCTTCATATGCTTTCATACCTCTAGAGCTCAATCTTGTCTCCAAGATCATATTTTACGAGATAGTGGGATACATTGTATTCTAATTTTCTAAATGCTTTGGAGGGCCTATGTGTCACACTTCAAGCTCTCATCTTACATGTTTTGCTAATAAGGATACCGCACCCCTAAAGTCCAAAACACTTTTGACGAGGTCCCTTTTTAGCAAAATCATTAAAGAAAAGTAAGTTGAGTTTAACATGACTACTAGACAAAAAACATGTTTTCGTTGTTTACAAGCTTTCCATACTAAAGATTTCCTTCTTACCATTCCTATTGACGGTCTTGGAATGAATGACACCCATTGAATATCGTACTATTATCAAGTATCATTTTATGATTCCTCTATTCCTAGCTGATGAGGCAAGTCCATTATGTTACAAATCCTGCCTACAAACACTTTTTAAGAGCATGCACAGGGTTTTCTTTTATGATATACTCAGATATGCTAGGGTTGCTTCAAAGAAAGAACATATGAGTTTTTTGACTGATCCACAAGAGGGGAGATCGACACTCAACCCAACGTATGTTTTAACATTTAGATGGGCTGAAGGGAAACATGAATGTGTTGATTTGACTGGAGTTTCTCCATTGGTGGGTCCGATAAGAGGTGATTTTATTGTGAGATACGTTGCACAGAAAGCTACCTCAGTTAATGAGAAGGCTTATATTAACAAGCAACATGTCCTCACCCCACTTTGATTTTGATTACATTTCAATTCTTGACAACTGAAGAGGGTACAAAAGAATATGCATAGCAATGTTATGATTCTCAGATCTATGGATATTGCATTTCACAGAATTGAATTTGCCATCAAAAAATAATTGACGGTACAACTTATTGCTCATCTCCCATCAATCTCTATATAATTTGTTATTTGATTCATTGAAAATCAAGGGCCGTTGTTCCCTATAACATTTAAAAAAAGACTAGAATTGGAACTTTGCCTTACAAGATAAAGATAAAGAACCATATGGGAAAGTGGGGTGCGAAGTTCTTTTGTTGCTGAAGATAAGAGTGTGGTTTAAAAGCTATGTAGAGTTAAGATTGCTTACAATATAATACTTTACCATGAGATATAATACATTATTTATTCTAAAGGTAAGAAGATGGGTTTCTTAAAAAAATAATAATAGTACAGATGGAAGACATCTTCCCCTGCGAGGAAGACCAGAAGAATTTGGACTTTCGTCACTACTTGGATCTTCACACAAAAAATCTGCTTGTAAAAAATATAACATAATGACAAATTCAGGTGTCTGCGGATTCATAAAAAAAAGGCAAATTAGTCCGGAGAGTTTTAAAAGTTGCAGTATTGAAATCCAGCATATTAACATATGATATCGGCGATCTGAAAGATTTCAGACATCAGAGTACTCAAGTTTTACTGAAGTGATGCTGGGTGTCCGAGATTGTAAAGATGTTTGAGATGAACAGGAGGGTTTGGGAGGTTGCGATTACTCCACAACAGCATACCAGAGTTCGTTCCATTATACTTCTTTCCTTGGAAATTGGTTGCTTCAGAAATGGAAATCGCAGTCTGTTTTGATACACGATCCATTTTGACAATCTCCGAAATCGGGATTGTGATTCCCAGGTGCTAGCTAAAAGATCATTTGGATTTAAGAGAACTTTCAAATATCTAACAAAGTATGGCAAGCCTTGTTTTGAATATCAACCCAAAAGAATTTTAGTGCGTATCAAACGAAAGGCGTAGCTTTCTCTGACAGTAAAACCACTGCTCCGTGATCAAATCATTGAGATCTGTTTTCTATCATGTAGCTGTAGCACTGAAAGTGCCATATAGTTCCACCAGGAAACTGATCACACTCCTCACAATCGCATAAAAGATCAGAATATGAACTACATATAGATCCAGCAAAAAACAAAAACAGAAAGAGCAACCTCTTCCCATGATCAGACAAGAAAATAATGATATCAACCATCTGTTGATGTTGAGCTCGCATTCAGAATTTCCATCGCAAAAACAAGAGCAAGAGAACATCAAGCTCAGATCAAGACCCTTCCAAAGAAACAGGAAACAGATACATCAAAGAGAGCTGCACTCTTTAGACGAAAAGACCCTCCATGGCTCTCACTATGTAGTATGTACATCTCCCCTTCCCCATGGGGTAAAGTCGTCAACACCCGATCTAATAAACGAAGATCTGGAGGGGGATGGAAGAGAGGAGAGCGTCATCAAAAAAACAGAGGATGTGTACATCAACAAAGACCCAACAAAACCTTAATCCCAGCTGGACGGGGGGCCGATCTCCTCCTGACCTCCCCTCCGGAGAACTTTCTCGAAGACCTCCACGGGGCAGGGGATCCTCAGCACCCCTCTCTGCTCGTACCCGTACTCCTGCGCGGACCTGCGCAGGAGCTCGACGAAGGCCGGCCTGCTCAGCAGCTCCGCCCTCACCACGAACCTCTCCACGTCATCCCCCTCCCCCACGTAGAGCGGCAGGTGACCCTCCGGCACCGCGAACCTCACGGGCCGGAGGAGGGGGCAGTGGTGAGAGGAGGAGTCCGCCACGCGCGAGAGACGCCGGAGCAGCTGCTTCATTGTTTGCGGTGTATCTCTTCTGTGCGGAGCTGAGGGGCGTTATATAGAGGTGCTGAGATATCGCGAGCGGTACCGAGGACCGTACGGGTTGGCATTAATTACTACTCGACAACGAGTGGTCCCTTTTTTAGATTAATTAATTGTAATAGAAGGGATAATCCCGGTATTAAACTGCCCCTCATACGTTTGGTCAGATAAGCATGAAGTCGGGACGTTATGCGCAAATTTAATCGAAGGCATCGCCACGATATGGACGGCCAGGATCGCAACTGGCCACCGAGCTGAAGCAAATGGATGTCATATTCCAATCACGGGCGTTGGATCCGTCTGCTTGGATTGGAATATATGCATTAAAGCGGGACTCGAAGTGGGCGACCACTTTAAGGCATTGTGCGTAATTAAAAAAATGGCACGGTGAGTCAGAAAATGGGGGGCCTACGTGCTTCTAATTCTAATCTGTATGGGGACTCTATTTATGGCCTCTTTCCGTAGTTCGCCGTGCGTACGAATTCCGTGACTCTCCGTTGTCCATTTGCGTACCGGTTGTCGTTCCCTCCCCCACACAAAGGCTGCACCCTATTTATGGCCCGTATGTCCTGGCAGGTGACCTTTGTGGAGAATTACTCCTCTACCCTCGTTCTCAGTTGCTGATACGTGGGACTTCTGCTTTTAGGGTAGCAGGTCGGAGGGTATTTACGGGTTTTGACGCGGGAGAGAGAGGGCGACGTTGGGGCACACGAGGGAGACACGTGAACTGTCGGGGGTGGGGGCGAGGGCATTTTCGTACTCTCGGAGGAAAAGGGGAGGGGACGGTTTGAAAAAGGTCCAGGACGGGTTCGGTTTGCCGTGCATGCTTTGTACGGAAGCGGAGACCGGTGACGTGCCATTCATTAGGAAGGATCGACGAAGCTTCGTATTAAGAGAATTCAACAAACCTATGTCGGATATCTCTCTGTGAGGTCTTTCGGCTTCCACACAAAGGTATTTAATGCCTAATAAATGCCACGACAAGGTGCGAGGAACGTGATATTAATATTGGGTCATGAGGTTAATAAAGGAAACGATTGATCTTTTGTTTGAAACAACGTCGATAATAAGTAACATTTAACAAAAATATTTTCATGATTACTGCATATGTTTGAGTTTGTGCATTTGAGAGAGATAGATAGTTAATCCTATGAGACGATGATAAGTGCAACCTACAACCATTGTCATAATATATGACATTATTATTCAAAATATATGATGATATATTTCTCTCTCGTGCTAGTATATGGCTCTTCTTCGAAGTCTTGCCTATGTCATAACACTTTGGCATGAAGTAGTTCTTTATTCTTTAACTTGATTATGCGTGTATCTCTCATGTTGATCTCTTTCTAATCAAACAGGTACTTCAAGCTCTTCTGATCAATGAATTCTCAAAGAGAATGCTACAGAGGTCTTTATTGTATAGGCCACTACATGTCGTATATTGGGTAGTGATGAACCTCCATTTCATCACATTTATTCTTTCATTTTGGCATTAAATGCATAGCTAAATGCATGTGTATAGCATTAAATTGAATAAATTAACATTCATTTATTGATAAATATATATTGTATAAAATAATGTATTTCTTACCAAAATAAAAGAATAAAGAAAAGGAAAAAAGAAGAAAGTGTCGAATACACTAAATGACCCTTGACCCTGAGATCATGCCATCTTGACGTGGTCGACAAGAAATGAAGTAGGGGAGATAATGACCAATCGCATTAAAAACTCGAATTCTTTTTGTCAACATATTGTATTTTTAGACCTATTTTCTTTTCTTATTTTTATATCTCAAATCAATAAAATTTGAAAATGAAAATTGTACAAAAAATTACAAATATAAATATAAATATAAATACAAATTTTATTTCATTCAAAAATAATGCACAATGTGTCTGGGACACACAAAATAAAAAGATGCAAAGAAAAATTTGCATGCTCGTATATTTTCCATACAAATTCAAAATTGATCAAACTCACATTTATTATTATAAAATTAAATTGTCTATTTAATGAAGGGATTTCATTCAATTTGGAGTCAAGATGTAAAAGTTAGCTTTTGGTCCCTCATTGTGCAATATTCATGTATAAATTATTCATTATATTTATTCTTTATCACTATCTTATATTGTTTATATTTGTAAATATTATTTAAAATACAAGTACATAATTAAAATATAATAAAAATAATATACTTTAATAAATAGGTAAAGAATACCTATAATATACCTACATAATGTGTACACTTAATTATTTAAGTACGTAAATAACTTCTGAAAAATAATTTAAAAATATATTAATATGCATTTAAATAATTTATAAATGCAAAAAATATGTATATAAAATAATAAAATATGAAATACAACATAAAAAATAAAACACATCGTATACAGGTAAGCATACGTATAATAATACATGTAAAAAATAACACCTAATAAATTAACATGTAAAAATAAATAAAAAAACATAATAAAATATTAAATTAAATAACACATATTCTTCATGTTTTGAGAAAAATAATAAAATGATTTATTATTATTATTTATTTATTTATTAAGGGAATTGGCCCCTATTTTGCCCTATAACGGGATTAGGTGGCCTAAGACAGTCTCCATCCCCTCTCCTCTATGACTCGTGTTAGATCCTGTGACACCTGCTTTCTCCATTTTCCACGTCTCTCATATTGCATCAAATGGCTTAAATCCTTTATAAAGATCATATTGATATGCTCCTCCATCACACGTGAAGCTCCATCTTCCAGTACAATCATCGAGTCTGTGCAAAATCCTTTGTTTTTCTGACGTAAACATCATTTTAAATACCCCCTCATCCGCAATTTTGCCTTTTAAATTAGCCTTCTCGGTGTGTAACCCCAAAAGGTTCATCCAGGTTGAAGCTCATGGTGACAGCATGGCTTCCCCAACCCTATATGCGTGGAGAAGCACTTGGACGATGATCCCATGGTCGGAGCTCCTCTCCAACATGTTCTCTGCTCCCTGTCCTAAAACCCAAATATGAGTTGTCCTTTTATCGCATTATTAGGTAGATTCATTTCTCGTCTTTCGATTCCTACAGTTTATTTAGCATTTTATCGTTGTTTGTAGCTTAGATCTTTAGAGTAGCATTCGTCGGAGCTTAAGAAGCTTCGGCCAATGTTTCATCGTGACTTCGCCTAGTTTCACCTCGCTTCACCCTCCATACACTTCCCTATCACCTACTCTTTCACCATGTGCCATCATTCAATCCTGATCATACCTTGATTAAGGATTTCGAGGTTTCATCTCCATTGTATGCTAAAATTTCTCCTCTCCTTCGTTCCCCTTGCTTCACAGCTTCAAAGATGGGCTGAGGATCACCCCATCGAGCTAGTGAATCTTCCTCTGCAGGTATAAGCCTCCAGGCACCCAAAGAACGTTTATTTGAGGCCTGCAGGAGTCCTCTAAGTGCCCTAGAGCGAGCTAAAGCTCCTGCCCCCTATCAATGGGACCCATACATTCTCAAAGGTTCCATTAGTTTCATAGTATCCCATTGAACATGTAGAGCATTCAAGGATCTTCGGAGGAGGTCGAAGGTGTGAAATTTCACTCATCGAAGGAGCACCCTCAGTTTGTTCTTCGGAGTTCTTCCACATTCCCTCGCAACCGTCGGATCAGGAGTGCACTCGAGGTACACCGTTGGATCGAAGGCCCCCTCCACCGTCAGATCTGGGCCTTGATCTAATCATGTACACCCATCAACGAAGCGGTATTGGCCAATCTCGACCGTTGATCACGTTTAAAGCAATGTGGCAAATTAGCATCATCAGATGGTGAGCATAGGAAAGGGGTAATTTTGCTCATATTCAGTCAAGTTTTTAGTTTTCTTTTCAGTCCTATAAATTTAATGTATAATGTAAATAAATGTGTAATAATTGCAAAAGGACCCATATATTTATTGCATATTACTTATAGGTCATGTGCCAGCTCACCTCATGTGGCGGCCCACATGAGGTGGGTAATTTGCACCCGAACTCTCCCGAGTTTGGGTATTCCTGATAAATAATAAAATTATATAAATTAGTTTAAAACTGTTGGTATTTTTACATGTACACCTATATACTTTATTTATATTACAGAAATGGCCTACCACACATGTAAATTAATTTATGCTTTTATTTTTGATTAAATAGCTCTTATGCTTGAAAAATGTGAAAAAAACTATAGGACATGCTTTGAATGATGCACATCCATGTCATAAATTTTTTACATTTCTTTGCATTTCATATTTATTAAAATTGATTTAAGAGATATTCATTTCTTGTTTACAGGTAAAAATACATAAATTAGAAAAACTTATCTAAAAATTACAAAATTTTATATGTTATATATATTACTATTTAATATAGTTACATACCAAAAATCGTAAAAATATAAAAAGAAAACATTAAACCCTTCCAACCCTAAAAGATTTAGAAAAAGTTATATAAAATCCAAAAATGGTTTTCTAATGTATATTTTTTCCTATTATATTCTACACATTAAAAAGAGGTTTGAGAAATTTTGAGATTATTTTTATATTTTTAAATCTCTAAATAATATAGTCTATTTATTAACTCCCTATTTTTTGGAGTATTTTGGACTTTAAAAATACCTAAAAATATTAGTAAAAATTACCAAAAAATCAAATAAATAAATAAAAATATAAAAATCTTTTATATTTTATTTTATAAATTTTGAAATTTATAGCTATATTTGTAGATATAAAATCCCATATATACTATATATATACTATATACTCATGAATATTAATAATACTATTATAAATAACTATAAATATATTTATCATCTATAAAAAATAAAAGGAAATGTTCATTGTATATTTATATCCCATATACTACAATATTATGCATATTATATAAACATATGTATACTTGTTACATATTAAAAAGAAAAAAGAAATTAAAAATCATAAAAATATAAAAATGATAATAATAATTATAAAATTAAAAACAAAGATATATATTATTAAAAATACATAAAAACTAAATATCATAAAAAACCCATAAAAAATAAAAAAAACCAAAAAGCACAAAAATACTTGATGTTTATTCTTTGTAGATAATTATTTTTTGCCTATCCATGTAGCTCTTAATGGTTTGACCACTACACTTATTAACTATGAATATTTATTTGTAGGGTATAATAAATTTGAGCACATATAATTTATAGATTTATCACAATTGTGGGTTGATTGTTGCATTTGGTTATTGACATCTGAGAGACGAGAGAGGTACGATATAAATTGCGGGACCAGATCTGTTAGACACTACAGGCCCTCCAAGATCGGAAGTTAGGATCTCTCACGACCAACTGTTAAACAAATGGCTTTATTGTCGGGGAGCAATTACGGATAGGACTTTTTGCGCCTATTATCCATTTTTATGTCATGTCTTTTATTTCTCTCTATTCAAATAATTGTTTATATGTTCTGACATGGCTCTTTGGTGACTTTTTTACGAGGGACCGCTAAGAAAGGGGCTTCTTGGGAGGCCGAGGTAGTCTAGAACAATAGAGATCGGTGTTCCACTTTGGGCTGATATGATAAAACAAAGGAGAAGACAAGGAAAGAGGGAGGGCCAGCATATCAATTATTTTCATTTTTATTTTTCATTGAGAGAGATATTTTATTCTTATTTTTTTGTAAATATATATTGTAATAAACAGATATGTACACTCAGGGACACTTGAACTCTTCGAGTCCATTGCCCGGGTGATTGTTCACCTGGGGGCATCACTAATTTTCGTAGTTTCTTCGCTTTCTTTATTTTTTATTTCTCCCTATTTCTCCTTATTTTTCTTCATTTTCTCATGATTTGAGTTTTTTTCTTTTATTTTTATTTGATTTATGTGATTGAGCTCTTAGACTTAGGATTGCTTGCTCGATTAAGTTAGGTCTGAACTCCTAACGAATTCATGTGCCTGTAGTCTCTTATACATTTGGACTTAGATCAAATATAATTGTTCTCTGCTTGGATCTGAAACCAAGTGTCACGAGAGGTCTCTATACAACACTACTAGGATCTACTATGGCAGACACCGACGAGCCTCCAAGATCGGACTTATAGTGTTTCTCATCTGAGTTGTGAACAGCTGGTTCTTCACGCTAATAGCATTCCTGATCTTAGGATGATTTCATCAGCTTGCATTCCATATAGGATAGTTTTTAATTCTATTTAGCATCCTGCACGAAGAGAGCTGGGAAGCATTGTAAGTTTTCTTACTTTGCATGCATCATCGATTCTTCATTTGCATTGATTTTCCGATCTTCTCCCTCTGATTTTGATCAGGTAGGATGTTAAGGTAATTGGAAACTCATCAGGCACTTTCATTGAAAAATACTAAAAAAGTTATAACCTAAATAAAATCAGGACTACTCCACTTGACTGTTAAAATAAATGAAATGGATT
This sequence comes from Ottelia alismoides, assembly GCA_037367405.1. Lineage (NCBI taxonomy): Eukaryota > Viridiplantae > Streptophyta > Magnoliopsida > Alismatales > Hydrocharitaceae > Ottelia > Ottelia alismoides. Next base: position 762,963 of record JAZKJV010007543.1, on the reverse strand, counting down.
CATTATTTTGGGAAGAGCATCTCCGACATTGGATATAGGTTGTATTCTGACTAAGTGAGGAATGTACACTTAAGTACTAGAGCCCCCATCCCTAGACTTATTCTTTAAGCACTTGGGTCATCTCTCGGGCCTTGTTACTTGCTGCAAGCACTTGTCTTCGACCTTTCATTTTCAAGTTGATATGTTGTTCCAACTTGGGCATGGTCACCATAGGAGATTACACCTATGAGCTTGTATAACTGATTGAAAATCACCTAACTCTATTGAGAAGATAAATGACTGTTATCTTCGATCTTCATTGTGTTGAGTAGGTGAACATGGAGTTTGCTTTGTACAATTGATTGAGATTTTGGATCCATTCGCGTTTATCGTTCTTTGAATTTTCAGACCCCTGAGTTTTTGAGTTCTTTTTGTTATCGAGTCCTTCCCGCTTCCTTTATATACATTGATTTTTTTGTTTCCACCTGTGTAATGATATCGGCTCTTGATCCTCATTTTAGCAGTAGGATCTCACGACTTTCTTCCCACCCATATCAGTAGATATATAGTCCTGTTCAAGAAGACTTTCTTCTCGAACCACAATTTTGGCTTTATTATGCCCGACCTCGCCCGACCTCTTTGTTCCTTCCCATGTCATCTCTTCTTTCACTAGAGAATATTGTGCTGAGCTATGATGCTCGCATCGAGGCTTTGATTGCATTCATTGATTGAGTAAGCCTAGAAAATTTGAGTAGGCTAAAATGAGTGTTCTCTCCTTGGTGGATATTGGATATGATATGTGCATAGATATTCTTGATGATTCTGATTTTGCATGATCACAGGTGTGACCCTTTGTTGAGATTTTGAACTTACTTAATGGATTTAGGATGTGATTTATTCTTTATTATTTGACGATGAGACTGATACCTTAAGTTGTGACTATCTGATACTTTGTTCGATTTTGCCCCTCTTGATTCAGGTGATTGATGTACTATCTCTTTCTATGCTTCAAATCACCGGTGCTCAAAGCCTGCATGGTTTTACTCATCTCGTTGACTGATCTATCTTCCATCTCCTGACTTTCCTATCCTCATTAGGTACTTAGAGAATCTCTATCTGATATCTTGATCCATTACAATTGATTTGATTATTTGAGGGATTGTATTGTGATTAACATGACGATCTTTGTACCTCCCTTAGACTTATGCCCTCTTACTGATGACAATTGATCTATTTCTTGAGGACGTGAGACGATGCCAATATTGCCCTGAGTTTCATTGACTTAGTTTGCATTACTCCCGCGGACTATCTGCGGGAAGATGCAACATTTTCTTTACATTCGGTTTCACACACTACATGTTCTTCCGATCTGTCGGAGCATGAAACCGAGTCATGTGATATGAGCTTTCAATCTCATTGCCAGATTGTGTATCATGTTTGTAGGATGACGAGATTGATTATTATAACTGACTTCACTACAAAATACTTGGTATCGGCTGACGGTAGATTCCGTCAAGACTTCATGTAGATTCCGTCAACATTCAGAAGGGCGTGACGGAATAACTATCACGTACTATCCATCAACATAAACAATGTCAGCAATTAACATCGGTTTATCGTATTTTTGTCAGCAACATGCAAGATGACACCTCAAACAAATGGCCATGTCAGTGAGTGTTGTGGCATAAACTAATCATGTTAGATTGTTGATGTGGATTGCCACATCATTTGCCACTTCACAATGATGATGTGTCACTATATGTATATTCTTGACAAATATTCCATCAACAATAATAGTTATATTTACCATTGTTACATAATATGCTATGTAAAATTTTTTATTTTAAATTTCTTGGAAATATCATACATTAAGACCAAGCCGATTCCTGCTTAAAAGTACATTGGTAGCTATAAAATGCCATTAGAATTCACGTGGATATAAAAAGATGGTGTAAACATCCACTGCTAACACATATTAACGTAACTTACAAAAATACTGCAAAAAGCTTGATTGTTACAACTAGAACATCCACTACTCTAGCATGTTCCAAATAAAATCAATACATCTGCTATTAAATATGATGGCATACCAAGCATACCAACTATAATCTAATCTCAAAAATACATAATATATCAGAAAGTTCACTTCAATCTCCAAGGTCATGAGTGGGTAACAAAGTCAGTATCATAATCTTCATTTCTATGGTCATTGCCTTGGTGAGAGGAATGAGTAGATGGATGTTGAAATGATGGATTCCATCCCGTAGGTCGAGGAACACCATAAACAGATGCAACTTCAGATAACCACTGCGCATTTTTTTGAAAGTTCTCCTCCGTTCTCTTAAAATCTTCTTGATGTTTCATCACAGTGGCCTATTTAATAAGATTTAATAAAAGTTATTAGTTCTGTAAATTGTCATTCTAAAAATGAAACTTTACCAACTATTTTCCACCAGACATGTTTGCATAAAAAGATCGTAAATATCCTTTAAAATAAGCATGTCCATTAAACTTTGATTAAAATCATTCATCACTTAAAAATTATAATACCAAACCTGAGTGTGATGCAACTTTGCTTGAAGAACCTTTCTAGATGAGTGCTCTCTTTCTGCTCCAACTCCCGCCAGAAACAAATAATCAGTTCTCCCATTACAATAGTTTGTTGCAACTGCTTCCTCCTCTAATTCCTCTTACGATTTTAGTGGGCATGCTTAATCCGTTCTATTTCAATAAAGGACCTTGCGTTCTCCTTTTACAAAACAAGTAACAATATCAATAAGAAAACTTGCAAAATAAGAATAGAATGATAAAGGACAATGACACGTGCCACTCTAGGATTTCCAGAGTATGCTCTCTCCATAATCTCTAATTTAGTGGGAATTTTATCACTTTCTTTGCATGATATTTAAATATCAAATAATGTCATTTTAGATAAAAAATACTAATCAATAATTTAATCAATTCTTACCATGTCATACTCAAGTTGTGATAAAGGACCTGAGCCCAAAGTGTGATTCATTTTCTTTGCCCGATGATTTCTCTTAGCAATATCAGATAACATCTGCATATATGCAAACAAGAAAATAAACATTATATATGCATGATATAATTATAATCTTTTTATCCCCGATCTTCCATAAACTACCTTATCTTTCTCAGTATCCCATTGCTCTACCAAAATTTTGAATTGCCTCTCATCCACTCTCCCATCCATCCTCATTTTCTCACACATTGGTGTGTGGTCTTCATCTTCAGAAAATGGTTCATATGTCTTTGTCTTAACTTGATTTTTCCAGCTTCTAAAGTTTGCTCCAATTTTTTCAAAAACATAATGCCAAGCATTGTCATGACCATTTAAATCGAAGTCTCTCTACAATAATGTTGAATTCATTTAAGAATAAGAACATTATCAATGAGAATACAAAAAATAAAAGGATTCAGAAAATAGGATTTTACAGCCAACATCGACCAAGTATCAACCATGTTAGTTTCATCCATATTTTTTTAATGTATTGCATTCCATACGAATTTTTCTACCTGTCTCAAGAGGAGTATTGTCTACATTGCAAACCATTCGTGTCATCTTGGTCTCAACATTAGTTAAATAACGAGAACAAAATTTAAGGCATTCCTCCGCAATGTAGCCTTCTCGTTATCAAACCTTCTGGTCGACTTTTATTCCTTACATAACGCTTCAAAGTAAAAAAGATATCTCTCGATTGGATATATCCAACGATAATGTACTAGACCAGCAAGTTTTGCTTCAGTTGCTAAATGAATTTTCAAATGCATCATGATTGTAAAAAATGATGGGGGAAATATTCTCTCCATTTTGCATAAAATAAGAGCAATATCTCTCTCCATTTGCTCCCAATCCTTTAAATCTAATACTTTTTAACATAATTGCCTAAAGAATGCATATAGGTGAATCAATGGGGCATACATTAGGACATGATGTCTTTCGTAAAGCTATAGGAAGAAGTTCATGTATCAAAATATGGTAATCATGACTCTTAAGACTGTATATTTTTTCTCCTTCACATGAGCACACTTTGATATATTTGAAGAATAACCATCTGGCACTTTCACAGAATGCAGAACGCTACAAAATAATTCTTTCTCCTTCTTTGATGAGGAGAATTGTGCTGTTGGAATATAACAATGAACATCTGTTGTTTCTATCGGATGAAGCTTTTTACGAATACCCAAATACTTCATGTCTAGTCTTGCATTTAAGTTATCCTTTGATTTCCCATCAATATCTAATAATGTGCCCAAGATGTTTTCACATATGTTTTTCTCTATATGCATAACATCAAGATCATGCCTTAGTGTTACATTTTTCCAATATGGTAAGGAAAAAAAGATACTTCTTTTTTTCCATGCATGTGGCAGTGACCCATCATGATTTATGTTTGAATCTTTCGTTTATTTCTTTGACCTTCTAGCATTTGCTAGTTTTCCAAATTTAATATTCTCATGTCCTTCTAATTGCTTAAGAACATCATATCTATATAGGGTTTCGGTTCACCGCTCCATTCACATGTATTATCAAAAAAATTTTTATCACGACGATAAGCATGATCTGCAGAAAGAAATCTACGATGACCTAAATAGCACTCTTTCTTACTATATGTTAATCTTAAATACATGGTATCTTTATGAAAACAAGGGCAAGCTAATTTTCCCTTAGTGCTCCAACCTGATAGATTCGCGTAAGCAGGAAAATCATTTATAGTCCACATGATTGCTGCACGGAGAGTTAAATACTGACTTATAGATGCATCAAAAGTTCTTACACCAATATCCCACAACTATTGTAGCTCTTCGATTAAGGGCTCAAGATACACATCTATTTCATTTCCAGGTACTTCTTTTCCAGGTATAAGTAATGACATTATGAAGTTTGTTTGCTTCATACACATCCAAGGCGGTAAATTATATGGAATGAGTATCACATGCCATATGCTATAACTTGAACTCAATGAACCAAAAGGATTAAAACCGTCACTTGCTAAGCCCAATCTAATATTACGTGGATCACTAGCGAATTCAGGACACATATTGTCAAAATCACTCCATGCTCTCAAATCAGCTGGATGTCGTAGCATGCCATCATTTACCCTTTTCTCATGGTGTGACACCATTTCTTTTGCAATATTCTTTGTCATGTAGAACCTCTTCAATCTTGGTATAAGTGGGAAATAACGTAAAATATTTGCTGGAGTCTTTTTTGATGTTTTAATGTTTGACGGTGTAATAGTTTCCATAGATGCTGCTAAATTTGGCCATCTAGAGGAATCACATCTATCACATACTTCTTTATTAATGTTCTCTTTCCAAAACAACATGCAATCATTAGGACAAGCATGAATTTTCTGGTAATCAAGACCAATTGTACTAATAACTTTCTTTGCTTCATAAAAACTCTTAGGAGTTCCTTCTTCGCCTTGTGGAAATGATTCCCTTAGTAAATCAAGAAGCATTCCAAATGATTTGTCACTCCATCTATTTAAACACTTCAACTGATATAATCGAACCAAGAATGATAACCTTGAGAATTTTCACAACCATGGTGCGATGGTTGTTCAGCGTCGTCTAATAGTTTACCAAACTGTCCAAAATCCTTTGGATTATATGAAATATTAGGCTCGAAAGGTTCATTATCAACCAAAGGATTTCTTGAAATACCCACTGCAAATGTATCTTGTAACAATCCATGCATGTTATCTTCCATAATATCAGATGTATGGATGATACTTGTGGATCTCATTCTACTAGTTAATTTTCCATGTTGATCCCAAGTTGTATAATTTATCATGATTCTTCTCAAGATTAAACGTAAATAAACTTCTTCACTTGAAAGAACACGTGAATTAAGACAATCACGACAAGGGCACGGAAGAGTTCCCGGGGAAAGTCGTTTTCGATGTCTTAGTGCGAAATCAATAAACAATTTAACTCCATCCTTGTAAGATTGGTCCAGTCTATTTCCTATCTCTATCCAACTTTTATCCGAATGATATCCATTGATGAATCCACATTTTGCCATATTTATTCTATCATTTTGGCATCAAAAACCCTGGCAAATGCGTGTAAATACCTTTAATTCCAGCATCTTAGCATCCATGCATGTGTTTGTAAATAGTGTATAAAATATTGTAATTAAAGCCAAAACTATTGAATAAATAAAAGAAAAGAAAAAGAATAAAATATTGTAAATATTTTATGACCGAAACCCCGAGACCTAGACATCTTGATGAATAGGTCGACCAGGAATAAAGTAGGGGGAGATAAGTGTCAGGAACAATAAAGATTTTAATTCATTCTTTATTCATTTTGGTACCTATTTTTGGTTTCACTTTTTATACCTCAAATAAAGAAATTTCGTACATGAAAGTTGTAGATAATTAAATAAAGAAAAATACAAATTGATTTCACTCAAAAATAATGTACAGATAAAAAGTTATGATCTGAATAAGATTCCAGAACTCCAAATTCCCAGACCCGTATCTTGCAAATAAAAACTCGAAATGTACCAAACTCACCTTTAATTGTATATAGTTTAAAATAAGCTATTTAATGGCTGTGGTTTCGTACTTTTCAGAGTTACAGTTTGAAAGTTGAGTTTTGGACCCCTATTGCATACTTGTACATATTAAAATATTCACTTTATTATATGTTCATTATTTTTGTAATTTATAATTTTATAATTTTGTAAATATTACCTATGATATATGTGTACATTAAAATCAGAATAAAACTCAAAGAAAACTCAAATAAAATATATGTATATAAAATACATAGGTATAATACCTATATACATACATGTATATTTCATCCTCATATTTTATTAAGTGTACAAAATACATCAGAAAAATAAAATAAAAATATATTTAAGTGTATAAAAATAATTTATAAATTTATAAAATAATAAACCAAAATAAATAAATTAAATATAAAAAATAAAAATAAAATAATAAAATATATAGAAGAATATACCTATAAAGGGTATAAAAGGTAACTTATAAATATATACCTCATAAAAATAAATAAAAATCACCATAAAATAATTTATTAAATAATAAACATTTTTTATTGTATAAACTCAAATTAATTAATTTAGTTAATATTTTTAATTCAATTTACAAGATTTTTAATAAACTTTTGTCTTTTTGCGGATGACGTGGCCCAATCAGGCCACGCCATCCGTTGACCGGGGGTCAACTCCTTGACCCCAGGTCTGTGACCACGGGACATGCAGATGAACCCAGTTTCTTGGATTTTTCGCAGGCACGCCTTGCACCATCTCATGTTAGGCCCTTCATGACTTTTCAAGCCCAATCTTCCATGATACACGCCCATGCGTTTTTTGGGCTTTGGAGCGTTGTGGCGCCCATTTCTTCCTCGATCTTGAAGCCATGTTCAACACATTTCAAAACCGCACCCATTCACTTCCTTCTCCCCTTGAAACACTTTTGGCCGAAGCTAAGACCTCCGAGCATCTACTGTGAGTCTCCGGTGATGGAGGATTGAACCCGGCTCCTCGTCGAGGTGCGGCAAAGGCCTGAAGTGCGTTCCACCATCTTCGGTGGCCGCACCGCTGTGAGGTCTTTCTCGGGTATGTCACCTTGAGGTTTGCCCTTTTTCTTGATTTTTCTTGCATTTTCTTCTTCCCCGCAGTTGTAGGACCCAGTAGCTATTTCCCCTTTCGCATTGAATCGCATCATTGGCTTAGATCCCATCCTTGAACACCTCGCTGGAGCTCTTGAGCCCCGGCAACCACCTTCACCACTTCACACCGCTACCTTCCGCCAATAAGACATGGGTCTTGCATGTTTGTGCTGTTGCATTTTTGTTTGTCACTTGCAGGTCCCAGGAGAGGCAACTGTGCCTCACTTTTTGCTCAAGAACTGCCCCAGGTTTCGCCGGAGCTGCTTCAACTCGTTGGGGACCATCCGTTGGTCTTTGGTCCTATTTCGTCCACCTGGAGGTTTCGCCGGAGCCGCAGCTACGTCAGGAGCCCCTTGGCTGGGCCTTAGGCCGGCGGAGAAGGGAGTATCGCCAAATCGAAGCTCGCCTGGAGCCTGTTCTTCGTCAGTTCTTCCAAGCGCTCCATTGCCGTTGGATCAAGATCTTCACCCAGACATAGCAGCAGCCGTTCGATCTGGAGAACCTCAGCCATTGATCGCCATCGCAAGATATAATCAGGCACGTCTGAGCCCAACCATCATCGGCGCACCGCTGAGCGACACGTGTTCAAGTGGGAAAGATCCCACCGTCAGATCGTGCCTTTAGGTGGGAATTTTGCAACTTGTATCCCTCCAATTTTGTATTTGAATATTAGCGCTGCAAACTTTTATCTGCATGTTAATATTTTTGTAAAAATTGTGAACTGCCCCCCTGCATTTCCGGGTATTCCACTTTGGTCCTTGCCAGGCGCACGTGCTCGTCACGTGCGTCTTGGACATTTTGCAGGATTAGCCCGGGCATTTTGGCTATTGATATTTAGTTTAGCGTAATTTTAAATATATATATTTTCTGGATAATTTGCATGCTGGCCCTCTAACTTTTTGCATATTACAAAATCGTCCCTACCTGGAGTGTATTTTCTTGTTGTTATCTCTATTTATTGCATGCATCTATAGACCTCTAAAAAATCCGCAAAAATCACATTGTGCTCCTGATGCATCATATTATCACGTCATATTTTATTTTACGTTTTTATTGCATTTTAATATTTATAAAAAATTCAAAAACTATCATTTTCAGCCCTGTTTGCATTATACAATCCATAAAAATTATAAAAACGTCTCAAAAAATGCATATTTTAGTTTCTTTTAATTTCATACCAAAAATCACTAAAAAATAAAAGAAAACTCCTAAAAATATAAAAACTCCTAAAAACTTCATAAAAATCTAAAAAATTCTAGAAACATCCTAAAAATATAAACTCAGTTACTGTAATTTCCTTATTTTATTGCCTTTATTTTAAAATTAATTTGAGAATATTTAATACTGTTTGATAATTTTTATCCTCATTTTAATTTCGGCTAGTAGGTTAGTTCACTGTTTACTTGTATTTTCACTTTTAAAAATACCAAAAACGTTCAGAAAAATATCTAAAAATCACAAAAACATCTTAAAAATATAAAAAGACCAAAAACATTTTATTCCCTGATTTTGAGCATTTTTCCTCATTTTTATAAATACCTCATCTTTCTCTCTTATATTGTATATATATATTCTATTATTGAAAAAGAAAATATATAAATATAAAATACAAAAAAAGAAAACATAAAATCAGTAAATTAAAAATCAAAATACAAAAATATAAAATCCAAAAATTAAATAAAAAATATAAAATTAAAAACCCACAAAAATTTGCATATTTGTAGACATTTAATCACATTCACATTTTTGCACTTGAATTGATTGATTTATCCTGTTTGCTCCCTGAGTTTGACACTCTACATACTTGCACACTATACACATATTTTTAGAGTTATAATAAATTTTAACTCCACTTGCTTCTCATCGATTGATTTGATTGTGGGTTAATTTTTGACTAAATCCATATTTCTGAGTGGTCAACACATCGACTGTGTTCCCGCCTTGTGTGGAATACACGACCGCTCGATTTTCGGGTTTATCATCCATCTATAAAGAACAATGACCAAATATTGTATAAAAGACTAGTATATTTTATTGACCAAGTATACTAAGTAACAGTCACTTGATGAAGGTTGATATTATCTCAAAGAAAAGCTTCTTGAAAATCATTTTACAAAAATGAAAAGAATACCTTGCTTGAAATTTCCCACATTGCCTTTTAAATTGCACGATCTCGAATAGGTTGTTGTACACTTTTTTTGGAAATAGTAGATCTCCAATGAGAAATCTGGTGAAAAAATCAATCGATTTTCTTTATTATATTTCAAGGTCAACTACAAATACTATCTTATAGGTATAAGAAACTCCTTGGATGGATAAATGACAAACAAACAAGATTCTCAAATGATATTAAAAATAACTTTTTACTATTCAAAACTCCATACCACATTGACCATACTTGGTCATGTGGACTCAACAATGATAAAATAACAAAGGTTAAAAACACAACTATAAGGATAAAGTGAAAATCTTACAAAGAATTAATATTCTTATATACGGATTTTACACAACAATAGCACACATAAAATCTGATGATTTTTCGGATCATTTCTAGTTTAAGCTTTTTATCTCTTAAATCGAATATCCTAATTATCTTCTAGATGTTTCTTCATATTGAACTTAGAACCATGCTCGATAATCCTCGTTTTCTATAAATTTGAACTATGAAGTGGATTCATAGTTCAAATAAATTTAATGGATGTCACTCCATTGGAGTATGCATGCTAGACATCTTGGATCTGTGTAACTGGATATCTAAACTACTCGAAACCGAGGGTAATTTCAGGTCAAGACATTGTTAAAATATTGTGGGATCCTTGTGCAAACAACACCAGTAGACTAACAGATTTACATGTCTGTTAGACATATTATCAATTATGCAAAAATCACATAACTTCTGATTGACCTTGATTTACAAGAGTCTAGAACAAACTAGAACTCCAATAACTTGCTCTGTTTGTTACAAATATATTATAGTAACAACGTTATTCATTCAACCTCTTGTGATTCAACTCAATCCACTGAATCCATGAATCTTAAATCAAACTTGACTATCGATATCTATTTTCAAACAGAAATTGTACGTGATTTGATATGCTTTTTAAATCAAAATTGCTCTTTTATTGAATGTCAAGATTCTCTAAGAATTTATCCGCATAGTAAATCAAACAGTTAAAGATAAATTGAAGTGGATTTTATTTCTAAAGTAATATGAATTTCCTCTAGATATTAACTTGTCATAAACTCAGTGTGACCAAATCTATATCCATATACGAAAATTCTAAACTCACATATCCAATTCTCTATAATTCAACAGTTGAGACTCAAAGAATGTCCATGAAAGGTCAATATATAGTTTGGATGATTTGCCACTAGAACTTTTTAGCACTTCACATTCACTATCTAATCTATCTATCTCATTGTCTTCGGGAGCTCGTTATGAGAGGCCATTCTCATAGACCAAAAAATATATATTTCAAAAGTAGGGAACATCTTCGAATTCATCCGTAAATGGAGACCCCAAGTTTCATTGTCATGGCCTTCGTGTAGGTGCAACACTACCACACCGACCTTACACACCTATGACGATACACACATTCAAGAAACGAGATGACTCATATAGTAGGAGACAAGATGCCGCACATAGTAGGATACATCTTAAGGGGCAATGCAAATTTTAGAGTTTATTAAAGATCTTAAGACTGAAACCAAACCTTAAAGTTGAGTAAAACTATGGAAAAGGGAGAGAAATCTCACTTTCTTCCTTATTAAAAATTCTGAACTGGATATACCATCCATGAAATTTGGGTTCCTAATCAAGATTTTTTTGGCTGACATTTAAACTAAAGAATTTCAAGATAGAAATATATCAAATAAACAACAAGCAATCACTTCATAATTCTAGTAAAATCAAAACAAAATCAAAAATAAATAAATTTTGAAAGACAACTTTCCAAATCAGGCAAAATCCTTTCACCAAAGAGGGCCTTCGTCACAACTCAAACCCCAACACCCAATACCAAAATATAGGTTACTTTTGAAACTCTATATTCCTAATAACTATTGTCTTAGCAAAGTACTGGATCCTCTTCCTCTCAGGAACATCCAATCACACCATTAAAGGAAAAGCAGCAGAGATAAAAAAAATGAGTTCCATTAAAACAACAACATCATGCTCCAACAACAACCATGCTTATTTAGCAAAGAACACAGTAGTTCCACTAGCAAAAGTATACAAAAAACACATTTATATCCAAAAAAATCATAGTTCTAGAATAATATGTAATTCTCTAAATAAAAAAACTCTAAAATAACATATAATCTAGAACAAAAAACCCATATCCACCTCCATTCTCATCTACTAGACATTATAAAAGGGGAAAGCAATGATATCTTACCTTCTATAAAGACATGATAGCTAAGAAAGCTTCCCTGAGAAATGAGGAGAAGGTGGTCATCGTAGAGATTGGGGGTGGAGATGGGGAGGCAGCCAACGAGCAAAAAGTTGGAGAATGGCCAGGGTTAGGTTTTGTGTGGGACAAAGTTGACGTGGCCATCCAAGTTATTATTTTCATTTCTTGTTAGCTATTTTCATATAAATCTCCTGACGTGGCTATCCGAGTTGTCATTTTTATTTCTTGTTAACTATTTTCATATAAATCTCCTAACGTCCTTTCCGTAAGCTCATTTTTCGAACAGTGTATAAATTTTTTCCAAGTGGTGCCAACTCTAGGAAAGATGGAGCCAAAGCAAAATCAAAATCTTATAATATACATGGTGACAGAAATGGTTTTGCCGGTGAGATATACGTCAAGGATTGTTGACGGGACACTTCCGTCAAGTACTTCCATCACTCGGATAGTATTATCTTGTAGTGCTTAACTCCTTCGAGTCTGCTCTCCTTGACGGTCCTCGCAAGTATGAACCATATTCTTCATATTATTCCCCGCTTAGTTCGTAGTACTCCCCCAGGGTTATCTGTAGTAGACTATGACATTTTTCTGGTCTCTGATCTCTTCTTCTGTTGGGCACCGATCTGTCGCATGTCGAGATCACTTCTTCTGATCCGTCTGATGGATCTGACTCCTTTTAATATGCTCTCCTTGATGACCCTCACAACGATGAGATCTGTTATGATTATTCATTACCTAGTGTGTATCACTCTCCGAGGATTATATGCAGGAGGATACATCATTTTATTGGTACTCGATTTCATTTCTGTTTGTGTCTCTGATTGGCGGAGCACAAAGCCGAGTCTTCTGCTCTATGTACTCGGTCTCATCTTTGGCTATGTATCTGATCAGATGGATCACGAGATTGAGTCTTCTGATTTTTCAGGGATCTATGGCTCATCTGAATATGCAAACCTTGACTACTCTCGCAAGGTTGAGCCGTGTCTTGTGATATTTGGCATTATCTTCAATCTTACAACCTTATGTCCATCGAATATCGATCTATGTAGAGAGTATCCTATTCTTCACTTTTTGTATCTTATTGAGACTATGATTGACATGGAGGATTCTGCACTGTTCCTTCTTCCTCCACGTCCACCTATATTGGCTTTGTTCCCGCACATTGTTCTTCTAAGCCAATGTTCTGTCTGCCTCTACCGGACGTGGGTTTAGTTTTCAATCTACTTTTTCCAATAGGAGACACCCACCTAATTGCATATTCAGGTGTCTTTCTTTTTTCGACAACATCGTTCGTTTAGAAAAGAGTACGGTATTCAATTGTTAGATACCGTTATGTACTTAATCATTTCTTACTTCTTGCATAGATTGTGTCTCATCTTTTCTTCGCTACGCTCTCCCGCATGATGAACTACACCCCGGATCATTCGTAATATCTGTGTGTTTGTACTTAGGACGTACTTTATCCTAAGTATTTAGGGATATCTTATCCTAAGTAAGGGGAGAGTGATGCATTCATTCCCAGATCGTATTTTTTTATCGGTTTAATTGTCCCCTCTCTTGTCTCCTCTCTTCTTGATTTTATCTGCTATACTTAGGGGTGTTTTACCCTAAGTATAGGAGAAGACATGTGTTGTTGTGCATTTTTTCATTCCCACCAACGACCCTCCCTACTTAAAGTTAGTTATACTTAGGATTAATTAATCCTAAGTATAGGGTGGTCAATTGACTTCTCATTCTCTATTTATTTAGTCGTTGTAGTATAGGCCTCTCTACACTTAGTACGAGTTACGTCTTCCACTTTTCTCTTTGATATACAAGTTATCTAAGTACAAGGGGCAGTATATACATTGTATATACTTTAGCCATAACCCATACTTGCATATTTTGAATAATATGGCTAAAATGCTATGAATATATGGTTAATTAATTATGAAGAATAAATTAATATAAATATGTATAAAAATTCTTCAAAATTATTTGTATATACTGTTTAATAAATCAGGTAAAAATGTTTTGCAAAGTAATTTGAAAATTAAATGAAAAATATTTGAAAAATATTTGAAAAATCTTTTGAAAACATTTAGACAACTTTTTTAAAATGTTTGCAAACCTTTATAAAAGTATTTTGATTGTAAAAAGTTCTTTTATTTTCTTTAACAAATTTTTTGAAAATCAGTTTGTAAATGATTTGAAAAATGGTTGTAAAAATACTTTGAAACATCTATACATACTATATGAAAAATCTTTGCAAATTAATTTTCAAATCTTGTAAATATTTGTAACATTATTTATCAAAATTATTCACAAAATAGTTTTTCAAAATATTTGCAAAAATTTTTTAAATATTTTGGGAACCTTGTAGATAATATCATCAAATAAAATTTTACAAAAACTTGTACATAATCATTAACTTAAATTGTATAAATTTCTAATCTAAATACTTAAAAAATGCTTTAAATTACATATGCAATCCTATGTAAATATCTGCACATAATTATTTCACTAACTATTATTTAAAAATCTCTAAAAATTTTAAAATTGTCTAAAATCATAAAAACTTGCAAAATGTTTTCAAAAATGACATAAAAAATTGCAAACTTTTTCAAAAATCCCTTAAAATTCAAATAAAAAAGTGCTCACTAAAAGAGTTTCTTTTCATTGCACAACGTTTGCATTTTTTGGATTGATAATGACAATTGAACTAGTCTAAATAAAATCCGAAGATTGAAGCTTGGACTGGACCTGAATCTACTTAATCACGAGAACCTTATAAGAACTGGAGTTAAGGTACTTTCGGACTACTAGACTTAATTCTTTAAGACCATAAAACTAGGTTCAAATGTCATCTTGACTGCCTAAGCAGAATATTTCGAAACAAACACATCACTCTTGTCTACAGTGGCCTAACTTGGATACCTGCATCTTACACTTTGCTCAACTCAATTGAAGTAGTATAGGACTGGATTTTGTCATCATGAGACATATGCGAATGGAAACATTCCAATTACAGTCAGTGGCCATTGTACCCCAACCCGTTCTAGTAGCAATGAGGTCCAAGGATAAAATGTAGTGGGTTGTAATAATGCTTCAAAAAGGGATAGTCTACTGGCTCGAGAGTAAAAAGTCCTTATGTACATGCTTTTGTATGTAGTGTTCAAGAAATGAAAATAAAAAAACTCCAAAAAAATAGACGGGCAAAAATCAAGGAAAAATCAATTCCCGTTGGAGTATGTATTCAATGAGCTAGCCTAAGATTCAAGTCAAAGTATTTATGTGAGCCTACAGCTAGATGACTTGGCTACACTGGTCAAGCATCCCATTATAGATAGCTACATTGGATACCATCCATCCTATTCTCCACCTCCTATTCTAGACCAGGTCGCATGTAAACTTAGAAGTGAAAACCCCGCTTGTAGAGGAAAGAGTTGCTGGATTGGGGAATTAGGGTCATCATGTTGGAGAAGACTGCCTTTTACTGCTTAGGCCGAGAGGAGCTACATACTCGTGGTTATAAGGGTTATGTGTATGATATAGATTTGTTCTGACCTGGCTATTGAGGAGACTTGAGAAGAATTTTGTGGTTCTTAGAGGCTGTTACGTTTCAACTCCTCTTCCCAATAAGGTTCCGACCAAACCTAACTTCTAAAGGCTTGATTGAGCTCCAAACTTTTATTTTATGAAGACAACTTTAAATTTAAAGTCCATCCAGTTATTTCCTTTTATTTTCTTTTTTCGTACTTATAGGCATAAGTGTTTGCTACTGACTAACAAAGGCAAGTATAGGAGGTGATGAATCTCCATTTCATAACTTTTGTTATTTCATTTTGACCTTGAATCCCTAGCTAAATGCATGTGCATAAAATTAAATTGAATAAATTAACATTCATTTATTGATACATAGATACTGTATAAAAAAATTGCATTTATTGCTAAAATAAAAGAATAAAGATAAGAAAAATAAAGGAAGTCGAAGACATTGAGTGACCCTTGACCCCTGAGACCATGTCATCTTGATGACTTGATCGACAAGAAAGATAAGGGCCAATAATAGCATTTAAACCCTAATTCTTTTTGTCAATATATTGTACTTTTTGACACATTTTCTTTTCTCAATTTTATATCTCAAATCAATAAATTTTGAGCATGAAAATTATACATAAAAATACAAAGAAAATATGAAATTTAGTTCATTACAAAGTAATGCATAGTGTGCCTGGGAGACACATAATAAAAAACTGCAAAGAAAATGTTGAAGACTTGTATCTTCTCCATATATACTCAAAATTCACCAAAGTCACGTTTATTGTTCAAAAATTAAATTATCTATTTAATGAGGGTAGTTCATTTAATGTAGAGTTAAGATGCAAAAATTGACTTTTGGGCCCTCATTGTGAAATATACCTGTATAAAATATTCATTATATTTATTGTTTATATTTTCACTCTCTTATATTTTTATAGATTTGTAAATATTATTTAAAATACATGTAAATAATTAAAATAAAATTGAATCATACAAAATAAAATAAAATAAATGATATAATTTAATACCTATAATATACCTACATAATGTGTATACTTGATTATTTATGGATGTGAACCCAAGGAGTGGTCTCGAGTATAGCAGTATGCCTCCACTTTAAAGAACCCGGGTTCAGAGCCCAGTGGGGACACTCCAGACCCCCGAAATTACCGGGCCTACTATTAAAAAATATTTAAGGATGTAAATAACTTCTGAAAAATATATACCTATATGTATTCAAATAAATTATAGATATAAAAATTATGTATATAAAATAATAAAATATAAAATAAAAATAAAATATATCATCTATAGGTAAATATACCTAGAATAATACATGTAAAAATTAATACCTAATAAATTAATTTGTAAAAATACATAAAAATAAAAAAAAGATATTACATTAAATAAAAAATATTTCATGTTTTGAGAAAATAATAAAATCAATTATTATTTAATTTATTTATTAAGGGAATTGGCCCATATTTTATCCTGTAGCGAGCTCAGTTGAACTCGTATCACAGTCTGTAACACCCACTTTCTCCATCTTTCTACGTATCACATACTGCATTAAATCCCTTAAATCCTTCATGAAAGATCATATCCTCCATCATGCGCGAAGCTCCATCTTCTCGTACAATCATCGTATCACGTGCAAAATCCTTGGTCTTTCCGATGCAAACCTCGCCTGTAAATGCCCCCTCATCCGCCTTTTCGCCTTTTTGATCTATCTTCCAGGTGTGTATCCATAAAGGGTTCATCTGGGTTGAATCTCATGGAGATAGCATGACTGTCCCAACCCTTGTCGGTGTCAAGAAGTGCTTGGACGATGATCCCATGGCCGGAGCTCCACTCCACCATGTTCTCTGCTCCCTAGCTTAAACCCCATGTATGAGTTGTCCTTTTATCGCATATTTTAGTAGAATTATTTCTCTTTTTTCGATTCATACACTTTACTTAGCTTTTCATCATTGTTTGTAGCTTAGATCTTTATAGTAACGTTCGACAAAGCTTTAGAAGCTCCGACCACTGTTTCATCGTGACTCCGCCTAGTTTTGCCTTGCGTCACCCTCCATACCCTTCCCCATTACCTCATCTTTCTCCCCATTCCATCATTCAACCCTGATCGTACCTCAATCAGGGATTTTGAAGTCCCATCTCAGCCTCTTCTCGGGATCTCTCTGCCCCTATGTTCCTTGTTGCACAACTTCAAAGCCGGGTGAAGGATCACCCACTTGATCCAACGAATCTTTCTCTGTAAGTATGAGTCCCCAGAGACCCTGAGAATATTAATTTGAGTCCTGCAGGAGTCCTACAGATGCCTAGAGCGAGCTAGAGCTGCATGCCCCTACTGATGACGTTCTTGAAGGTGCCATTAGTTGCATATTGTTCCCCCTGAAAATGTAGAGCATTCGAGCAGCTCGGGAGGTGGTAAGAGGTGTGAGATTTCACTGATCGAAGGAGCACCTCTGGTTGTTCTTCTGAGTTCTTTCACATGCCCTCGCGACCGTCGGATCAAGATCACACTCCAGGCGCGTCAGCCACCATTGGATCGAAGGCCCCTTCCACCATCAGATCTAAGTCTTGATCTAATCACGCATCAACGAAGCAACATCGGCCAATCTCGATCGTTGACCGCGTTAATAAAGCAGCATAGCAACATCAACATCCTTGGATGGTGTGCACAATAAGGGGGTAATTTTCACTCACGCCCTGCCAAGTTTCTAATTTTTGCAATAATTGCAAAAGGACCCTTCTATTTATTACTTATTACTTATAGGTCCTGTGCCAGCTCACCTCACGTGGCAGCCCACATGAGGCGGGCAATTTGCACTCAAACCCTCTTAAGTTTGGGTATTTCTTATTAATATTATAAAATTGTAAATTAGTTCAAAACTATTGGTATTTTTGCATGCACTCCTCTATACTTTATTTATATAACAAAAATTCCCTTACTAGGCCTTGTAAATTATTTAATGCTTTTTATTTTTGATTAAAAAGTTCAGTTACTTTAAAATTTGTGAAAAACGATAGAATATGTTTTGAATGATGCTCATCCATGCCATAATTTTTATTTGTCATTTCTTTGCATTTCTTATTTACTAAAATACATTGAAGAGCTATTTATTCCTTGTATAAAGATAAAAATACAAAAAATAAAATAAAAGCATATTTAAAAATTCTAAAAAATGTATATTATATATTATTATGTAATATTATTACAGAACAAAAATGACTGAAAAGTATAAAAATAAAATAATAAAAATTGAAAATTCTCTTAAAGTAGAAAAAATTCTATAACATTAAAAAATTACTTTTCTTCTATATATTTTTATTTCTATTATATGCTAAATATTAACAATATTTTTGAGAAATGTTGGCTTACTTTTAATTTTTAAATCTCAAAATAATCTGGTCTATTCATTAATCCCCTATTTTAGAGTATTTTAGACTTTAAAAATATTTAAAAATTATTAAAATTACCAAAAAATCACAAAATTAGATAAAAATATAAAAATATAAAATAATTTATTTTTATAATTTTTGATTATTTATACCTATATTTAGATATTTAAAAGTATGTATACTATATATATACATATGAAAAAAATGTGGTTGTCTCCACCCCTATTTTCCAGCTTTTTAATTTTTTTGAAAAAACATGTCCATGTATATTCATCTATATATACCTCCAACATGTCATTTGAGTTTCATCAGAAATAAAGACTCATATACCCTCCATCGAGAACATGTATTTTTTTTTGAGAAAATGATGGGAAGGACCTCCTTGAGAGGTCCATCCAAAGAACATGTAATTTTAACAGTCTACACATTGTTGTAATCGACCTATTCTAGATGGAGGACATATCTCTATTTATGACGAAATTTAAATGACATATAAGAGGGATAACTAGATGAATATACATGATGATATTTTTTCTAAAAAAATAAAAATATTGAAAATGGGACGGGGCAACCATATTGAACCATATACATATATATACAGACACACTACATGCTTATTAATATTAATATTATGATTATAAATACCTATAAATATATTTAATACCCTTAAAAAATAAAAAAAAGATTATAATTAATTGTATTTTCATCATTTTATATATTTATCATATTTTATATCCTATATACTATTAATATTATACATATTATATATACATAAATACTTATTACATATAAAAAAGAAAAATGAATAAAAAATCAGAAAAATATAAAATTAAAAACAAAATAAAATATGTAAAATTAAAAATCCATAAAAATTAAATATCATTAAAACCAAAAAAGTTTAAAAACTCAGAAAGCACAAAAAATAGTTGTCGTTTATTCTTTGTAGACAATAATTATTTGCATATTCCCATAGCTCTCAATGGTTTGACCCTTACATTTATTCAATATATGTATTTATTTGCATGAAATTTTACCTCGTACAATTTCATTGATTTATCATAAATGCGGGTTGATTGTTGTTGCATATGGTTGTTGACATCTGAGAGCCGAGTGAGGTGTCGATACAATGTTTGCTGGACCCGCTAAGATGAGGAAAAAGCTAGATGTTAGTGATGGTTGCGTAACTGTGTAACATATTAATCATCTATGAAAAATGTTAGCCAAGTATTGCAGCATCGATAAAAAGGGTGGGGCCACCTCCACTTGTCCAACGTGTTAGATGCGTAGCAAGTTGATGATGATGTTGGCTATAGGGATGGTGGCATCGACATTGGGGATGGATGGAAGTGGAGAAGTGGTGGTGGCGTGATGAAGGGGAGGCAATAAGCGACACCTGGAGTAGTGGTGACATTAGTGATGGTTGCTATCTCCACCTCTATCTGCAATTCGTCGCCTTTATGTTGTAACGTTGAGCAATGGTTGCTATCTCCACCTCTATAGGCAATTCGTCGCCTTTATGTTGTAACGTTGAGCAATGGTTGCTATCTCCACCTCCACCTTCATGATTGAATTTTAATTTTGAACAAATGAGAATGTGGCGATAATGAAGAGGTGTATGATTGTTACAGTGTATGTTTAGAATGCGTGAATGGCCAAAATAGTCTTTTAATAAATTAAATAAAATGCAATAATATGTAATCAATCTTAATCATCGAATTGTGAACAAGTGAATGTGATGGAAGGATTTGCTGCAAAAAGACAACACCTGAATTGAAATTTCTTCTAAAAGGGTTATCCCCACATTTGAATTTTTGACGAAACGTAGAATATTAAAAAGGGAACACTGGGCCACGAATATTCGGAATAGGAAGAATCCAAGTGAGACCAAAGTCCAACATTATTATTAAGTCAACATGGAGAAATTAATTATTTCCTGCCACTTGATTTTGATGAGTACGAAGACCAAAGGGGGAATATTGAAATGACATCAGCTGTGACATAAGTCTAGAAAATTGACCTCTTGTCCCCTCAGCTGTCTAATCCCGTCACCGTCTTATAGGATAGCGATTTATGTCCCTCTTCTTTTTGAAATATCACCAATTATATCCCTTATTTAATAGGAATTATTACAAAATTTACTATTCTCTCTTTCTTTCTGTTAGGATACTGTTAAGATAAAGTACTATAGAATTGTGATTTTTTAAGAAAATAGGACACACTCGATATAACAAAAGAAAAGGAAAGAGATATAATTGATAATGTAGAAATTAAGGATACAAATGACAAAACTCCCTTTTTATATGGAGTAGGTTAGGTGAGCATTATCAAATATTGTTTACTCGAAAGTAAATCGTGTACCATTTGCTTAACGGTTTACCTTAAACCGCTTACTCGTAAAGCAACTTATGTTTGAATTTGAGTAACCCATTGCTTCACTTACTATTCTTATGGCTCGTTTGGTTGAAGGGTTGAGGTGGGTTGGAATAGCCTTCTGTAAATAGTAGCTATTTGGATGGTATGCGGGTTGGTAGAGGGTAACAATAAAGAATGTGATGTTACATTGATTTATGATGGAAATCCAACCGAAGCATGACCCAGGAAAAAGGAGGATAAATCAGGTTACCCCAAGGGTAACCCCGTATCCAAACGAGCCCTTAGGTTAAAGTTTATGGTATAAATCAAATGTT
Source organism: Ottelia alismoides (assembly GCA_037367405.1). NCBI lineage: Eukaryota > Viridiplantae > Streptophyta > Magnoliopsida > Alismatales > Hydrocharitaceae > Ottelia > Ottelia alismoides. The sequence continues at coordinate 741,284 of JAZKJV010007543.1, read as the reverse complement.
TTCTGTAATAAACTATTCTATTTATTAAAAAGAAGTCAACATCCAAAATTTATTCTAATAAAAAACTACAATCAATATATCTGACGAGTCGCTAAATACGGTAATTAATTCGAGCACGTTGTGGTACGTGTACTTAGCGATTCAATCAGAACCGAGAAAAGAATCTCCATGAAGAGTGTCTTGGCTTTAATTTATATCCCGGGCAAGTCCGGGGTCGAACACAGGGAGGCAAAGGAACAACTTTAGAGTTAATTTAAAAACTTAGATCTAGATTTCCTAGCGGTATATTTTTTAATTTTTTAACGCAAATAGGATGCCAAAATGCACAATGCAGGTGAACTAATATATTAAGAAAGCATACAACTTAGCCAATTAAGTTTAATGCCAAATCAGTTCAATTCAGCCAAATTATATTTTTCCTAGAATACTAATCCAGAGATGAACACAAAACACATTTTTTTAGAATTTTAGGGGTTAAAATGCAACAAGGAAAAATATGTACTTTTTATTGTTTTTTTCATAATTTCTCACACAAACAGTAAGCAAAAATCATGAAAATTTTACTGGAATTAAACCATAATTAAAGGAAGCAAAAGTAATATTTTTGGAATTTTTTGACAAAGTACGAATTTTTTATGTATTTTTTAGTGAAAACAGAGTGATAGTGAGTAATTAATTTCTAATAAATCCACATTATCAAATTAATCAAAGTGTGAATTATCTCAAGTAGATATTTTCATGGGGCATACAGGCGACTTGAAATTTTGTAAAAAGGATGTAAGCGGATTTAATTAAAAATCAAATACTAAAATAACTCTACAAATTATTTCAGGCACAAGACAATACCACTTTAGATGAAATTTGGGTACTAAGTTAATCACATATCAAGGTATCATATCTAATTTTTGTGGAATTTTTGGAGCAACCGTGTGTTAAATATGATTTTAAGAGCACTGATTGGGTAAAATATGAAGACTTTTAGTTTGACAATTTCAATTAATTCACAATAACTCACAAATTACAAATAAATATCCACAATGTAGAGAATTAGTTGCTCAACATGAAAGCATTTTTCATTGAATATAAAGATGCATAACATGTGTCCAAATCAACATACAAACATAGGGCTATCGATACAAACTTAGAAAACAAAATTTACATCAAAAACATGTACAGGGACTATTCCGTAATTATAAAACTATACAAGAAAGTTCTGCAATATTTACAATTAAAAAAATAAAAGAAAAAGCAACTTCTTCTTCCTTTTGCTGGGCACGATGGAGATGAAGAACCCAACGTGGGAGGGGGGATCGACGACCGGTGGGTGGTCGCGCACGGTCGTGCGCGCAGCGGCGCGCGTCGGAGGGGGAGGCGGCGCGATGGCGGGCGGAGGACTGGAGATGGAAGGCGGAGGGGGGGTTTGCGCGGGTGGCCGCGGCTGCTGGCGCAGCTCGCGTGCGGCCGCGCGAGGAGGGGTGTGCGGCCTGGAGCGGCTGTGCGGAGGGCGAGCGGCGGAGCCGCCTGACGGTGGCTCGGAGGTGGCGGCGGCGGCCGGCCAAGGGGCACGCGGTGAAGAGTGGCGGCGGCGGTGGGTGATGCCCACCGCTGTGCGTTTCTTTTGTTTTTGTTTGATTTTTTTACTGTTGTAATGGAGTTTTTTTAATTTAAGTTTTTTTTACTTTTTCTTTTAAAGTGAATAGAAGAAAATAAAATAGGATGTGGTGATGATGAAGATGTGATCAATTTAAACAAATGAAGGAGGATGATAATATGATGTGCTAAAAAATAAAGATAAAAATGATGAAAATGAAATTACCTATGGGGGAAGACGGTCGCCTATGGAGTGCTCGCAAGAGCACGATCTTCGCTCGAATCACTGGCGTGCGATGAGCTCGAGCAGCGCGCGGTTGCGGTTGTGATGTTGGCCAAAGAACCAACGGATCTCACCGGAAAGAGGACTGTCGTCGCTCGACCGCGGTTGCGTCGTTGTCACCGATTCAACTCTGGGAACTAGGCTCTCCTCACATAAAGATTGATCAAAGGCAAATTGAGGAGGATGGGATGTATATATAGATGATGAAATGAGAGGTTATTAAAATGGTGGGAAGTTATTTTATTAATGGAGTTGAATGGAAAGTTTAAAAAATGGTGGGGTTGAATGGAGGTTGGTGGTAGGATGAGTTAAATGGTGGTTATTGTAGAGAATGTAAAATAAATAAATAAATGAAATAAAGTTGGCTACTTTAATTACAATAGAATAAAAGAGAACAAAATAAATAATGGAGAATTTACAAGGGAATACATACAACATATGCAATTTTTTTGTTTACTTTTCTAACTTATATTTTTTTGTCTTTTTAATAAGAGATATTTACAATGAAAAAATACTATAAAATAATATAATTAAAATACAACACAACAATGATAAAAAAATGAGGAAAGAATGAATATATACATAATATACAATGTACATCTAGGTCTCAAAACCCAACTTTTACAAATGAGCTCCGATTTTAATGAAACCATTTCCGTTGGATAGATAATTTTCTAACTTGAACTTTAAAAGTGAGTTTGGTGAATTTGGAGTTCATACGGAGCGGAAATTTGGTTGGAAGTTGGTCTTTACGGCTTTTTCCCTTTGGGATCTAGGAGCATTTATTTGAGATAAAATTTGTTTTGTATTTTTGTATTTTTATATACATTGATATGAACACGTTGAAGAAAGAATTAGCCAAAAATGAGTTGATATGAAATTATTAAAAATATATGAAGTTTTGGGCTATTTACATGTATAGAACTCCTTTATTTTTGCGGCTTTTTATGTGTAATTTATTTTGTACAATCTAATATACAATAATTAGTGTGTTTTATTTACAAGAGACATTTTGTTAATTTAATGAATTTATGCACATTTTTCTGGAATTTTACTCGGGGATTTTGTTAAGATTAAGATATTGAGATGATGAATCGTGGATTCATCACTCCCCTATACTTAAACTTTGCTAGTCCTCAAGCAAGTAAAGATTAAATAAGTTGGGTTGACCCCTGACTGTGCATGTGAATACAAGACTTGATCCATTCAAGAACTCTCAGTTTTAGAGATCCTAAAATTCTAAGCTGAACCAAGCTCTAGTGAAAAGGTATCCAATTTCCCTAATCATCAGACTCTCTTTGTATACATATATAATAGGGGTATGACTTTAAGTGTTGACCACAGTTACAAGAGTAGAGTCACAACGTCACCCAAGGTTCTAGTCCAAGAGACTCTCCTAAGGACCCGATCCTCAACACTAGGGAATAAATCATTTCTTGCATCCAATCCACCGTCTCTTTAGTTGTCAGACTTGAAAGTGTAGATGGAAGGCCAGTTGATGGAGGGCATAGGATTGTGTCATTTCTTCTCTCCCTCTCATTGGAACAAGGATCCTCTCAAGTGCCTTTTTACACAACGCATATTTTTGGTGTTGATCAGTGCATCCGTCAAGAGAAGTTGGAGCCATCTGCACTTGTTTTCCTGAGAGTACACCGGGGTGTGCCTTTTTTGAGTACCTATCGTACCTTCTACACCCAGACTTGTAGCATTTACGATGCAGAGCCATTTTTTGGTGCAAGCCCGACTCCTGGTCCTAATAGCGGTGGTTTGAAATGGTTGGGAGCGCTCGCCTTTGGTGGAAGCTCTTTTGATGATTGGCTTTGTGGAATGAGAGATTTTCTTTATCATTTCATTGCTTTGTATTATTTTTGGCTAGCTCCACTGCTTTTACCAAGAGTTGATGCACACTGATCAACATTTTTTTATTTTATCACACCCTGGCACATAGGTAAATATCAAGAGATAGTACAAGAACCGTGTTCTCATACTGGCTAAAGATGCTGACACTCAGGTTTCATGAAGCCTTCATTGATTTTATCCCATCCTCGAGCATCATTAAATCAAGTCCAAACTCAAATCCCCCATCCCAGCTCCTCAGGTGAAGTTTCAACTCATCTCATCATAACTGTAGTCGTGTATGTGAGGTGCTGATCATATTCTTAAGGTAGAGACTAAGCATGCAGTATAGCACACAAATCTTTCAAACTATAAAAATGTGAATAATTAAGTCCAAGACCCTAATGACTAAGGCTGGTTAACTCAAAATCTCAAGAGCTCATAAACCAAGTGTTCTTGAACATCACTAGTCTTGTGTGAAAGTGAATTGTGTCAGGGATTAAACCAACTTATTAGTTAGTGTGTTTTGTTTTTTTTTGTGATTTTTTTAAAGTTTTAGAAAAAAGTTTTTTTTCAAAAAGTTTTTTTTGACAAACAAAGGCAAAGAAGTTTTTTTCTTGTTAGAAAAGTTTTGCTCTTTTTTTTTTGAAAAGATAGGTAAATAAGAAAGGATTTTTTTGAAAACTTTTTTTAAAGAGGATTTTTTGAAAAGATTTTTTATCAAATAAGGAAAAAGAGTTTTTTTAGAAAAAAATTTTGAAAAAGTTTTTTTAATAGATTTTTTTTGAATTTTTTTTGATTTTTTTTTGATTTTTTTTAAAAAAGTTTTTTTAAAAAAGTTTTTTTTAGATTTTTTTCTTTGAAAAAGTTTTTTTTGAAAGTTTTTTTACCCATCCCATAATTTTTGCATAATATATACAAAAATACATGAAAGTACGAGCTATGGGTAAAGTATATATGTAATATATACACGCCCCTCTATACTTAGCATGTGCTATGTCCTCATGGCACAAGAAGCGAGAAAAAGACATAGCTCGTGCTAAGCGTAGGATGACTAAAATAATAAAGAGTATAGAAGTCGATCCGCCCCCCTATACTTAGGTTCTGGTCAGCCTAAGTGTAGAAGAAGAGCAAAAATGGGGCGGACGAGGTCAAGAAGAGAAATGGATGAGTATACATATGGAGGGCATCGGCTCCCCCTATACTTAGGCTCTTGGTAAGCCTAAGTATAGGACAAGAGTAAGTGTAAGAACCGATGTGATCTGAAGAATATACAAAGAAGGGCGAATGTACAAGAGGAATGAATCTTCTAAGATGTTGAATCTTGATGATGCATCTTCATGATGAGTAATATGATGTATCTGCTCTGTGCTCGCTCTGCATGAAGTTGATGACCTTGACTTGGACTAACTGCTCTTTTGAATCAACAAAATGCTTCAACAGTTGTCCATTTACCACATGAGACTGTGCACCATCTGTGAGATCAGCTATCTCTATACTTCCATTCTCGTGCACTTTCTTAACAACAAAGGGGCCCGTCCATTTAGATTTGAGCTTCCCATGGAACATCTTCAACCTGGCATTGAACAACCATACCTTTTGTCCAGGGACAAAGTCTTTGCACCTAATGTGCTGATCATGCCATCTCTTTACTTTGTCCTTATAAATCAAACTGTTGTCATATGCCCTGTTTCGAATTTCCACGAGCTCGTTCAAGTTCAAGTCTCGACAAAGCTTCCCTAGGTGACAACTCCAGTTAATCTTCTTAATTGCCCATTCGGATTTATGAATCAATTCTGCGGGCAAATGGCACGGCTTGCCATAGATCATTCTAAATGGTGAAGTACCCAATGGTGTCTTGTAGGCTGTCCTATAGGCCCACAGAACTTGGTCCAAAAGCTGAGACCGGTTTTTCCTATCATGACGAACCAATTTCTATAAAATACTCTTTACCTCTCTGTTCGAAACCTCTGCCATGCCGTTGGACTGTGGGTGGTAAGGACTAGTAACTCTATGCTTAAATCCATAGTCCTTAGCTAAAGATCTCATATCCCGGTTCACAAAATGGCTACCCCCATCAGATATAAAAACTTTTGGCACCCCAAACCTAGCAATAATATGGTCTTTCACAAACTTACAGACAGTCTTGCTGTCTGCGGTTCGTGTTGGGATAGCCTCCACCCACCTGGATAAATAGTCAACCGCCAACAATATGTACTCATGTCCTTAGCTGTTGGGAAAGGGACCCATAAAATCTATGCCCCATGCATCAAAAACATCACAAATAATCATCGGTTGCATGGGCATCTTATCTCTCTGTCCAACTGTCCCTCCCATCCTTTGACAGATAGGGCACGGCCGTACAAAATCAATAGCATCTCTAAACAAGGCCGGACAATACAATCCACATTGAAGTACTCTGTGAGCGGTTCTCTTTCCCGAATGGTGTCCTCCAGCCTCAAGTGAATGACAATATGTGAGGACACTCTGGTATTCCTCCTGAGGAATACACCTTCTCCAAACACAATACGATCCTTTGAAGAAAAGGAAAGGATCGTCCCAGTGGTATCTCCTCGAATCCGACTTCAGTCGGTCAATACTGCTCCTAGTCCAACCATGGGGAACCTGCTTGGAGACAAGATAGTTCACCATGTTGGCATACCACGGGAGTGAGTCAATAACACAAATTGAGTCATCTGGGAAGGTCTCTCTAATCCGCTCAAAATCAGGAGAATCCTTAAGTTCAATCCGAGAAAGGTGATCAGCCACAACATTCTTCACTCCAGGTTTATCTTTTATCTCCAAATCAAATTCCTGGAGGAGTAAAATACACCTAAGAAGACGCGCCTTCGCGTCCTTCTTTTCCATTAAATATCGAATGGCTATGTGATCTGTATAAATTATCACCTTAGAGCCCAAAATATATGATCTGAACTTCTCGAGGGCCCATACTACCGCGAGCATTTCCTTTTCAGTCACTGTATAATTTTTCTGTGTAGGATCTAAAACTTTGCTCGCATAATGAATCGCAAACGGAATCCCCTCTCACCGTTGTCCTAACACAGCTCATATAGCGAAATCTGAAGCATCAGTCATGATCTCAAAGGGGAGAGACCAGTCAGGAGCTTGTAGGATAGGCGAGGCACAAATCTTCCTCTTCAAGAGCTCAAAGGCCTCCAGACACCTGTGATCTACAATGAACTTTGTATCTTTTCCTAAGAGCTCAGTCAGTGGGCGGGCGATCTTTGAAAAATCCTGAATGAATCTCCTATAGAATCCAACATGCCCTAAGAATGACCGCACTGACTTCACGTTGGTAGACGGATCGAGTTTCTTGATCACCTCCACCTTGGCAGGATCAACCTCCATTCCCCTTTTGGAGATGACATGCCCCAACACGATACCCTCCGTCACCATGAAGTGACTCTTCTCCCAGGAGAGTACCAGATTCACCTCTCTACACCTCGTGAGGACTCGGTCCAAGTGCACTAAACATGTATCAAAAGAATCACCATGGACCGAGAAGTCATCCATGAACACTTACAGGAAATCTCCCACCATCTCGACAAAAATGGTTATCATGCACCGCTGAAATGTGCCTGAGGCATTGCAGAGCCCGAAAGGCATGCGCCTGAAGGGATAAGTGCCGAATGTACATGTGAATGTGGTCTTTTCCTGGTCCTCAGGGGCTATGGCCACCTGGTTGAAGCCTGAGTACCCATCAAGAAAATAGAAGAACTCTTTCCCTGCGAGTCTCTCTAAGATCTGATTAATAAAAGGCAAGGGAAAGTGATCTTTCTTGGTCGCGGCATTCAAGCGCCTGTAGTCAACACAGACACGCCACGACGTGGGTACTCGTGTCGCGATCTCTACCCCCTCCTCGTTGATGACCATCTGAATTCCCGACTTCTTCGGGACAACATGAAGTGGGGCCACCCACTTGGAGTCAGAAATAGGGCATATAAACCATGCTTTGTACCATTTCTCAATCTCTTTCTTCACCACTTCCCGTAGATTGGGGTTAAGTCTCCTTTGGAACTCACGGGAAGGTCTTACATTATCCTCAATAAAAATATGGTGCGAGCAGAGAGCAGGGTTGATGCCCACGAGATCCGACACTGTCCAGCCTATTGCTTTGCGGTTCCTCTCTAAAACTTCTAACAACCTAGACTCCTGTTCTAAAGTCAAGTCTGAGCTAATGATGATAGGATATCTCTCTTTGGGTCCCGCAAGAAAGGCATACTTGAGTGTAGGAGGTAGTGATTTCAGTTCTGGCAATGTGGTATCATCAAGCAGATCTGGCTGAACTGAATCTGAATCTGGTTTCGTGCTGCATGAAGGTGGACTAAGCTGAGTAGTACTCGCCACCATCTCAGAAGTAAAGGGAGTCGGATCGTCAAAGAAACGCAGTAGTTCGGCCAAAGCCACGTCCGACTCATCATCTATATCCCATGATCATTCCGAAGAGGATGGAACTGACAAATCCGGATGGATCTCTATGTCATCATGGGAATAGGTAGATGCATCTCTTACAAGATCAGACAACACCTGACAAACTGCATCATCCACTATACCCTTTCCAGATGAAAGGGACTCGCTCTGTCCTGAAGGAATCTGTCCCCAAATCTCAACTGTGGTAATCATACTGCAATCTGCCTCTGAAGATGAGTACTCTGTGCTAATCTCTGAATCGGGTCGCTGACACTTGGTATTCATCTCAAGGTTCACTTCTCCGCCTGGAGAACGGAACTTCATCATTCCCGTACCATAATCGAAAGATGCGCCTGCAGTCCTAAGGAAGGGCCACCCAAGAATGATCTGAGATTCTCTCCAATGATTGGGGGTCTCCATGTCCAAGACTGTGAAATCAACTTGATAGTTCTGCCCCTCAATCGAGATAACTACGTTCTTCACTTCTCCCTTAGGTCTCTTCACTGAACGATCTGCAAATTGGAGTAAAGCTCTAGATTTGGGAAGTGGTCCCAACTCCAATTTCTGATATAATGCTAAGGGAAGTAAGCTAATCGAAGAACCGTTATCTAGGAGTGTGCGTGCAAATGCAATGTCGTCAATACGACTCTCCACATAGTGAGCACCCATGTCTCTCTTTTTCCTTGGCAAAGTCTGATTCTTGAGACAATAGGTTGTGGCTACCGATAAGACATGTGTCTTTATATTTTGGTTATCTTTCATCCTGCTAACCCTTGTAGGTGTGCATCTCACCTTAAGGTATTTTTGGAAGGCAGGATGGTTAGCCACATATTCATCAAATGGTCCCTTAACTGTGATATTCTCTTTACAAAACCGTGCCATATCGGGGTCATCTTTCTGGATCTTTTTGATGCGTTTTCCTGCCGTAAGAGCACGAGGGAAAGGGAAGGAAGCTAGAGAAACAGAAGATGAAGAGTCTAAATCATGAACTGAAAGATCATTCTTGGCATTAACGGAAATAGAGTTCTTCATACATGAATCTTTTGATGCAACATGGGATCGAAGTCAAAACTATCTACTACAGATTGTGAATAGAAGCTGGAGTGGTATCAGGCACGACTGGAGATGCAAGGTCCTCCGTAGACTCAGAAGTGTATCCATGCTGCCGATGATGCATGCGTGCTCTCCTTCTCCTCTCAGCTCCCTGAGTAGAAATCCTCGAATGATGCTGATGGGGCTCCTAAATATGATGCCTCTCCTCCTCGTCCTCTGAAGACTCCTCAGGTAGAGCTTCAGAGATGCCCCTCCTCGTATCCCTCGCCCGGTCAGGTACGGTCACGGTCCTTCCACTCTTGAGTGACATGTGATTAGCCTCGTCACACGAAAGAATCTCATGTTCAGATCTAGGAGATGCTGAGCAGTATACCTGACCAAAGTGCTGCTGAGAACTAGATCTGTTCAGGTTATTGGGGTTAGCCTGAACTTGGGCTGGGATAGAGGTCGAGGGGGCAGTCTGCTCGTCTCGCCATCTGGACAGGCGGTTGACATCCACCCGTAAGTCATGAATCTCGTTTCTGTAGGAACGTAGCTCGTCGAGTATCTGCTGCTGTATATCCACAGGACTAGACGAAGAAGGAAGTGGATAAGATTGGGAAGAAGAACGGGAAGACTAGCCCTGCTGGCCAGAGTACTGCCTCTGTTGCTGTTGCTGGGGTTGCGGACCCTGCTGGCTCGCCTGGTGATGGCCCTGTCGGCCATACTGCTGGTACTGCTGCCTCTGCTGCTGGGGTGGCTGGAATCCAGGGCTTTGCTGTGAAGGAGGTGGTACGGAGGTGAATGCGGTGTTGTGAAAGGTCGGGGGACGCTGGTAGGTCTGTCGGTCTCCCGTACTTCCCTGCCTGACAGGGTCCTGAGTATACCATACTCCATTCACCTCCCAAACCGGTGGAGGCTCCTCCTGAACTGTCTCTGCTAATGGAGGTGGCTGCTGGAAAGAGTGGGTGTAGGATTGGTCCTGCTCCCACGGCTGGGGTTACCCTGACACCAACTGCTCCTGAACATGGTGAACTCGGTATACGGGAGCAGAGGGTGCAGTCACGGCAGGTATCTTTATCTTAGATATCCTATCAGTCAACTCCTCCATTTGTTTTGGGATATTGGAGACACTCCTATCCAATTCATCAATTCTCCTGTCAATCCTCTCGACTACAGTAAGTTTGTCAGCAAGGAGTCCCATACTAGGGATTACGTCCTGAGAGAGATCAACTACAGCTGATTTCCCCCCTCCAAGTGAGAGTGAACTGGGGGATGGTGTATAGGCCCTGCTGGCCATCTGTGAGCGGCTAGTTTCAACCATCTGCTCGAATACCCTCCAGACGGTATCCGCTCCTCGAGATGTATAGCTGCCTCCACAGACAGTGCTCACTAAACCCTGCATCTCAGGGTTGAGACCAGTAAAGAATGACTGGACCAAGATGTTATCATCTAGTGCATGACAGGGACACTTCTGCAGGATGTCCTTGAATCTTTCCCAAGCATCAACAAAAGCTTCATGGGGGTAATTGGGAAAAACTCGTAATGTGCATCCTCATCATGTTCGTTCTACTCAAAGGGTAGAACTTCTTCAAAAATAGGTCCTTGAACTGGGCATATGTGGTGACGGCGATCCCAAGATTCTTTACCCAGTAATCAGCTTTGCCACCCAAGGCAAATGGAAGGGCTTTGAGCCTAATATAATCTTCGCTAACATTTTGATGTTTGAGGTTAGCGCAGATGAGCTCAAAGTCCCTTAGGAATGCATATGGTTCCTCAGAAGCATTCCCATCAAAGTGTGGCAACAGGTTCAAAAAATGCGGCTTCAATTCAAAATCAACCTCGGGTTCGACCGGACTCAAGTAGTTCCGAATTTGATATTGTCCGGGGTTATACGCCGCATCCATTGGTGGTTGGACCCCAACATTCAACTGTCCTAACTGAGCTCTGAGAAATGCATGTTGCTGCTCAGATGCAGCTAATCTGGCAAGTATCATTCTCATTGGGTCTTCATTGTTCTCTTCTTCCTCTTCTTTCTTCTTTGGAGGCATTTTACTTGTGTCTTCTATATGGCCTGAATCAGCAAGGTGTTCTTGATTAGAAGAGGATTTATGAATCAAAATACTCTCATCGAGGCGAAGGTCTTCCTCGGTGAGGTGGGAAGAGAGAAAGGGAATGGTTTGAGAGTAACCATCTCGAGAGTGGGTGATCCTGGGCTCAAGAGGGTCATGAGTCCAGGTTGGTCCTGTTAGCAATGTGAGCCCCGGGCGAACCATTTCTACAATAAATGTTATTGTAATGAATAAATTATCAATAAAAGTTATTGATTATTTTTCACTCCCTTTCTGAGATTAATGAATGAATGCACTATAGGGTCCCTCTGTACAATAAGGGTTATGTACCATGGCCAATTTAACAATCATACAACTGTTGATTCATTGGATGAATCATAGAGGCTGATGCTTGGATGAATATCTAAGGAGTTAGATAGAGGACTCATCAAGAATCATCAAATGATTATTAAGTGATGATCTCCAGCCTGAGTAGGAGATGGCAATCCTATCTCATATGGCTGATATCTGACTGACCTCTTGATGCAGGTCCTCTACATGGGAATAGTGATTCGGAGGTGTCAGGTTAGTTGAGTCAATGGGTTGACTTAACGAGATTGAGATAACCGAAGACCTACGTTGAATACTGTCACAACATAGGCATGCATCCTCTGATCGGAGGCAGATGTATAGCTATATGTCTGAGTGTGTACATTTGGCAGACCAATAGGTTGATGACCTAACCAAGGTCTATACACCGACGAGCTGGTGTGCATGTAAGGACATATGAGTAATACGATCTCTCAAAGGGATCATATAGGTTCACTTGTGAATCGGGAGACATGAGCTCACTCATGAGGTATTGGGACTGAACAAATTCCATGCATGGTCGTCGTGCTTTGGAAGTATGACATGAATTTGAAGGTAAGATATATGCTTTGTGAAAGCATATGATCTATACCAAGTCCCAGTGACCAAGATTGAGAAACTTAATGATCTAACCCTGAAGATGACAGTGTAAAAGTGATCTTTATCTTCATGATGATCATAGGTCTTCCAGTATGTAGGATGTACATGTATTAGGAATACCTGAAGGGTGATTTGATCATATACGATTGTATAACCATGACGCTTCCATTCCGATGGAGTGATGAAACAGGTTTGGATTTTAGTGACTCCTCTCATTAGAGAAGTGACCTAATCTTAGTCTATGAACTGGACATTGATCTGAATGAGATTCAGATGCAATGAGAAGATTAGGTCTACGGTCTTGATTTGATCAAGCATCAGTGGGAGGTCCATGGGATCTGGATTTGACATATGATCTCAACATCTAAGTCACTATACGTGGAACAATACAATCGCCCTGTCCTTATCTCCAAGTATCTGCGGAGAGATTGCATTATTCTTGACGGGTTCAAGAATAATTCCATAAGATTTAAGCAACGAAGAGATCATGATTAAATGTCATTTAATCATCTTAATGTATGAAGAAATTATCCAATATAATTAAATGTGATTTAATTATTATGGATAAGAATAATGTGGATAGAAATATCCAATTATTCAAAATATATTATAAATGTGATTTATAATGTATAAGAGAGAGCTAATTATAATTTATATGTGTTGATTAATTATTATGTGTATTGGATACACATTGTGTAATTAATTGACCATGTAAATTATATGTTGTTTTGGGTTGTGAATATGATTCACAATTTTTCCATGGCAAGATTGCAATATTCTCAAAGATAATTGTGAATTATTTTTGAAGAATAAAAACCCAACAAATTTGTTGCAAATAAATAAGAGAGAAAATCAAGGAGATATGCAATCTCATGGGAATCCATGAGATTGCCTCCTTGGGCTCTCATGGTGGGCGGCACACCATTCCTATATGGAATGGGTGGCCGTCCAACATGGAAGGTGCATGGAGATGAAATCTCCATGCACATTCTCTCCTTATATGTTGGGTTGATTTAGGACTAAATTATATTTGATTTTATCAAGTATATTTTAACCTAAATTTGTTGCTTTTTGACAACAACAATCTTGGCCATTGGATTGACATAAATCAATCTCACCCATTGATTTTATGTATCCCATGGATTGAGATCCATGGATCCCAAAACCCTATAAATAGAGAGGCATTCCATGCTCTCTCTTTACTTGCAATATTGGAGCTCTCTCTCTCTCTCTCTCATTTCTTCATACACGACAACCCTCTCTCCCTCTCTTGTTGGTGGCCATCCACCATACCCTAGAGGAGGGAATCGTCGTCGCCATCGCCACCGCGCCGCCGCTTGGACGTTCTTCAATTCTCCGTCTTCTTGGTGTGCTACGCCCACGAAGGAGACGTTCGATCTCGTGTGACGAGATCAGGAGCAACCACGCTTGGATCAACTTCTTGGATTACGAGGACAACGCGGTTCATCCCCGCGCTCGCAAGCAGTCTCGCCGACGATCGGACTTGAGACAGTAGGTCTCTTCTCTTAGAGACTCGATCAACCACGCTTCAAGAGGTATTGCATTATACTTGTTGTGGTTATAGATGAAACGATCTGAGAATGGTTCTCGGATCATGTGGTTTCATCGAATAAAAATTTTAAATTCCGCTGCACCGAACAACTAGTGCGACTACTCGTTCTTTGTCGTATCCGATACGACGATCACGCTTCCGTGATGCGCTTGAGGATAAATTCCATATCCTTCAAGTGGTATCAGAGCCAGGTTGACGGTTTCGAATATGATTCGAAAATCGAGGACGACTTGGGTTCGTTAAGGTCGTGAAAGTTTTATCGCATTTGATTTCGCAGATCTGTTTAGTAAATAATTTCGGCCATGTTTAAATCGTTTAAGCACGAATTATTTACTTGCATTATGTTCCCCATTAAATAAGGAAACCATAGGATCTGAGTTTGCGTAAATCGGATTTCATATGCTCAAAATGAATATGTATGCCCTGTTGCGGGAACCGTAGATTTTAACATGATTAAAGAGTTAATTATTGTTATCATCTGCCTTGAAATGCGTGTAACTCTGCTTTCTGTCCTAAATCAAGTTAGCAATCTATGAAAATTGAGTTTGCTTAATTTGGATTTAAATTGATTGAGATATGTTAATTTTAGTGAGTAGGGGTCACAACTAAAATTGCAGTCCTAATCAAGAACCAAGTGATTGTCAATTAGTGAAGTTAATTGTTAATTTCGTGAAATAATCTTGAAAAATTATTTGTGAAATATTGGAACATGATTATTTGCCTAATTGACTTGGCCTCAACCAATAAATTGATTGGATATGATCCAAATCATAATTGGAAACACAATCTTCAAACTTGATGCTTGAATAGGATTGGGAATTTGTGTAGCAAATTCCCTTATAATCAAAAATTGTTTTTGATTACTATATGGTATAATTTCGGTTGAAAAACCGATGATCATCTCAAATACAAATTGATATATCTGGCATTATGCTTTCTCGAGGTGGATATGGTGTCTAGTCGAAGAGCATTGGGGTAGCGGGTTGCAACGTATGTGGTCCGTCCCACTCTCGTCGGTATTGGCCATGACAGCGGGTAGGGACTGTATAATGCCGGAGAAAATCAATGTGTATTTTCTAATTATTAAAATTCGAATTAACATGTATTTTGAGATATTACCATATATATTCAAGTAAAATAATCAAGTTTGATTGATTGGATTGGATTGATAATTAATTTAATATGATTAAATTGATTATGTCCAATAGAGACACTCTATTATGAATAGAGTTATTTCCCTTGGAGGAATTAATTATATGAATGTGATTCATAGTAATTTATTAAAATTTGAATATGATATGGAGGATCACATAAGTGACATCCATGGTCTCCCGTCAAGGCGAAGGGTTCCGTCGCCAGGGATTGCATGTGGGAGACGCCTGTCCGAAGTGACAACTCCTGTATGCAAGCGCATCTGGATCGGGCTCTTTGCTTCTCGAAAGAGTAAGGCCGTATGCATAGTGACCCCAATATCGGATCCTCATATTATTGGAGCGATATTGGATTACGCATAGCGAGTACTATTCCTGTTGACGGTTGGTTCAATTAACAACAGGTCAACATCGCCTTAGGGGTGGTGGGCCTGGGTGTTAAAGACCGAATTGGGAAAATGTAAGTTGGACTTGCAAGGCGGAATGTGTTCCCGCTTCTCTTTGTTGGAGTCGCAGATTCTCATATTATTGGGATGTGACAAAGATAGAGAGGAGATCCCAATTCTTGCTAGAGATATAGCGGTAAGTATATCTCTTACTTTGAAAGTGATTAAGGGAATGAACTTTCAAAGTCGACAATGCAAGAATAATTTGATTTAAAATGCCTTAATCAAATATTATAAATTTGAATATATTTTTATATTCTAATATAGTGCATTCTTAATTTCAGAAAATGAAGTCTTTGAACCCACTTAGTAGGCTTCTTGAGGTCAACCAATTGACCGGCCCAAATTACTCGGATTGGATCCGTAATTTGAAGCTTGTTCTCTCTGTTGAGCGCATAAGTTATGTGCTCTTCGAGGACAAGCATGAGAACCCTAAATCCAAGGAAGAAAAAGCATTCAATGATAAGTATGATGAGGATCTTGTCTTGGCTAGGTGCTATATCCTAGGTTCTCTCTCCAATGTTCTGCAGAAGCAACATGTGGAGATGAGTACTTGTCAGGAAATAATGCAGAATCTTAAGGATATGTTTGGTGACATTAACCGCACTCAGCGGTACAATGTTATGAAAGACCTCATTCGCTGTAGAATGCAGGAAGGGACTTCGGTCCGTGAACACGTTCTCAAAATGTTTGGGTACTTGTCGGAGCTGGAGACCCTTGGGGCAACGATGGATGCAGACATGCAAGCTGACTTCATTCTGCTGTCATTGCCCAAGTCTTTCAATAACTTTGTAGTGTCATTCCACATGAACAAGCTGGAATTGACAAGTGCTGCTCTCCTTGTTGCATTAAAGTCTGCAGAAGACGTAATGAAGAAGGATGGTCCTACTGGCAGTGCAATGGTTGCACCGGTTAAAGGGAAGCGCGGTCGGAAGCATGGTTCTGGAAGGGCCCGGCCCAGAAGAGAAAGAAGAAGGGACAAAGTGTTTCCTCCTCTTCCAATGCGTCCACTCTCATGGCGTCGAAGAAAACCGACGTTTGTCGCCAATGCAAGAAGCCAGGGCACTGGAGGCGTAACTGCCCAGATTACCTGAAGTCCTCAGACAAAGTTAAAGCCCCAGCAGGTATGAAATCTACTTTCATCATTGAAACTAGCTTTCTCGCCGGACGAGAAGGAAGTTGGGTTATAGATTCTGGTGCTTCTGTTCATGTATGCAATTTGTTGCATTTGTTTCAGAAAACTAGAAGTCTCGAGGAAGGGGAGAAAGTTATCCAGATGGGATCTGATGTAAGTGTTGCAGCAGTGGCCGTCGGGACTTATAGACTATCATTATCTAGTGGTAGAGTCCTTATACTTAAAGAATATCTTTATGTACCCGAAGTCAGAAGGAACTTGATATCTGTATCTAAGCTTGTTAGAAGCGGATATTCATTCCTTTTCTGTAATAAATTAGTCATAAATCGTTATGATAAATATATTGCGGATGGTGTTTTGACTTCTGGTGGACTCTATGAGTTGTGCATTGATAAATGTATCATGAATGTGACAACCACTAATAAAAACCCTAAAAGATCCAGAGAGGATAAAAACATCTCAAATGAGATTTGGCATCAAAGGCTTGGTCATTTATCTGTTGATAGGATCAATAGATTGATAAAGGATGGACCTTTAGATTTTCTGCAGCTTCAACCTTTGCCCACTTGCAAACATTGCATTCAGGGTAAAATGACTAGGACGCCTTTCCGTAACAAGGTTACGAGATGCGAAGGTATTATTGACCTAATACATAATGATGTATGTGATCCCTTCAGTACTGCGACTCGAAATGGATACCGATATTATTTGACGTTTATCGATGACCATTCGCGATACGGGTTTATCTTCCTATTATGTCATAAGTCTGAAACCTTTGAAAAGTTCAAAGAATTCAAGGCTTTGGTTGAGAACCAAACCGATAGGAAGATTAAACGGATTCGATCTGATCGAGGTGGCGAGTACCTATCAGATGAATTCAAGGAATACCTTAAGGAGAATGGAATTGTTTCCAATCTCACTCCTCCTGGAACTCCCCAACTTAATGATGTTGCTGAAAGACGCAACAGGACTATCATGGACATGGTCCGTTCAATGATGAGTAAAGCACATTTACCTCTTAGTTTCTGGGGATATGCAGTAGAGACTGCAATATATATCCTGAATAAGATTCCTAGCAAATCCGTGCCTAAGACTCCACATGAGCTATGGTATGGAACCAAACCTAGTGTTAATCACTTAAGGGTTTGGGGTTGCTTGGTCCATGCGAAGAACGTGGACGTAAGTAAGCTAGAATCTCGCTCTCGTGAGTGTTACTTCATTGGGTATGTTAAAGATGGTATTGGATACCAGCTTTATGACCCTGAGACCCAAAAGGTTTTTGTTTCTAGAGATGTGAAATTTCTGGAGAATGATTTCCTTAAAGGTCAAGACAATAATGAAGTAGAGGAACTCATTGAATCCCCTGAGGATTCTGAGCTTCCTAGACCAGAAACTGAGGAGATGAATAAAGATGAAACACCCATACCTCTTCGAAGGAGTTCGAGGGTGGTTGCACCACCTGAAAGGTATGGATTTCATGTGTCAGGTGAGACTGACATTGATCCTACTTCATTTGATGAAGCACTCACGGATCAAGACATGGATAGATGGATGCTAGCAATGAAGTCAGAAATTGACTCCATGCATAAGAATGGTGTATGGACCCTAGAGGATCCACCTAAAGGGGTAAAACCCATTGGGCGTAAATGGATCTTCAAGAGAAAGAGGGG
Organism: Ottelia alismoides; assembly: GCA_037367405.1. NCBI lineage: Eukaryota > Viridiplantae > Streptophyta > Magnoliopsida > Alismatales > Hydrocharitaceae > Ottelia > Ottelia alismoides. The sequence continues at coordinate 723,117 of JAZKJV010007543.1, read as the reverse complement.
ACCTGGTGGGAAAGTAGAGACTTTCAAGGCACGGCTAGTGGCCAAGAGCTACACACAGAGAAAAGGCATCGATTATGATGAGACATTCTCTCCTGTGGCTATGCTTAAATCCATCAGGAACTGCTAGCTATAGCTGCATATCTTGACTACGACATCTGGCAGATGGACGTCAAGACGGCTTTCCTCAATGGATACCTCGAGGAGGACATCTACATGGAGCAGCTTCAGGGCTTCATGACTGAGGATGGCAAAGTATGTAAGCTGAAGAAATCCATCTATGGGCTCAAGCAAGCTTCTCGTAGCTGGAACATCAGATTTGACGAAACCATAAAGAGTTACGATTTTGTGCAAAATCCTGATGAACCTTGTGTATACAAGAAGACTAGTGGGAGCGCCATAGTGTTCATCGTGCTTTACGTAGATGACATCCTTATCATTGGGAATGATACATGGATGATGACCAGTGTGAAGATTTGGCTGTCCCATACCTTTGAGATGAAAGATCTTGGAGAAGCCTCTTACATCTTGGGTCTGAAGCTGTTCAGAAACCGAGAAAAGAGGATTTTGGGATTGTCACAACATGGATACATTAAGAAGATTCTTGAACAATTCCGTATGGATAGTTCCAAGAAAGGATTCCTACCCTTAAGACATGGTATCCACCTGTCTAAAGGAATGGCTCCTCAAACTGTTGAGGAAAAGAAAGCCATGGTTGGATGCCCTTATGCATCAGCTGTAGGAAGCTTAATGTATGCTATGATGTGTACTAGGCCAGATATCTGCCATGCAGTGGGAGTGGTAAGTCGTTACCAATCCTGCTATGGAGAACAACACTGGAATGCAGTAAAGAACATATTCAAATATCTAAGACGGATGCAAGATTACATCTTGGTCTATGGAGATGGTGATCTCCAAGTCTTGGGATATACAGATTTGGACTTCCAATCGGATGTAGATGATCGAAAGTCGACATCGAGGTTCGTGTTCTTGTTGAATGGTGGTGCTGTGAGCTGGAGAAGCAAGAAGCAGGACACTAATGCAGATTCGACAACAGAAGCCGAATACATTGCCGCATCGGATGCTGCAAAGGAGGCGGTGTGGTTGCGCAAGTTCGTGCTGGAGCTTGACGTAGTTTCCTCTGATACTCCCATCCCGTTACTCTGCGATAACACGAGAGCCATTGCCCAGGCAAAGGAACCCAGATGGCATCAAAAGAGCAAGCACGTGGAAAGGAAATACCACATCATTCGGGAGATACAAAGCGTGGTGATATCATCATCACCAAGGTGGCCTCTGCCGACAACGTTTCTGATCCTCTTACCAAACCTCTGACACAGAAGGTTTTCGACCAGCATGTAATGAGTATGGGTTGAAAGATTGTACCTGAATGGTTCTGAGGGCTAGTGGGAGATTGTTAGCAATGTGAGCCCCGGGCGAACCATTTTTACAATAACATCAATAAAAGTTATTGATTATTTTTCACTCCCTTTTTGAGATTAATGAATGAATGCACTATAGGGTCCCTCTGTACAATAAGGGTTATGTACCATGGCCAACTTAACAATCATACAGCTGTTGATTCATTGGATGAATCATAGAGGCTGATGCTTGGATGAATATCTAAGGAGTTAGATAGAGGACTCATCAAGCATCATCAAATGATTATTAAGTGATGATCTCCAGCCTGAGTAGGAGATGGCAATCCTATCTCATATGACTAATATCTGACTGACCTCTTGATGCAGGTCCTCTGCATGGGAATAGTGATTCGGAGGTGTCAGGTTAGTTGAGTCAATGGGTTGACTTAACGAGATTGAGATAACCGAAGACCTACGTTGAATACTGTCACAACATAGGCATGCATCCTCTGACCGGAGACATATGTATAGCTATATGTCTGAGTGTGTACATTTGGCAGACCAATAGGTTGATGACCTAACCAAGGTCTATACACCGGCGAGCTGGTCTGCATGTAAGGACATATGAGTAATACGATCTCTCAAAGGGATCATACAGGTTCACTTGTGAACCGGGAGACATGAGCTCACTCATGAGGTATTGGGACTGAACAAATTCCATGCATGGTCGTCGTGCTTTGGAAGCATGACATGAATTTGAAGGTAAGATATATGCTTTGTGAAAGCATATGATCTATACCAAGTCCCAGTGACCAAGATTGAGAAACTTAATGATCTAACCGTGAAGATGACAGTGTAAAAGTGATCTTTATCTTCAGGATGATCATAGGTCTTCTAGTATGTAGGATGTACATGTATTGGGAATACCTGAAGGGTGATTTGATCATATACGATTGTATAACCATGGCACTTCCATTCCTAGGGAGTTATGAAACAGGTTTGGATTTTAGTGACTCCTCTCATTAGAGAAGTGACCTAATCTTAGTCCATTAACTGGACATTGATCTGAATGAGATTCAGATGCAATGAGAAGATTAGGTCTACGGTCTTGATTTGATCAAGCATCAGTGGGAGGTCCATGATATCTAGATTTGAGATATGATCTCAACATCTAAGTCACTATACGTGGAACAATACAATCGCCCTGTCCTTATCTCCAAGTATCTGCGGAGAGATTGCATTATTCTTGACGGGTTCAAGAATAATTCCATAAGATTTAAGCAACGAAGAGATCATGATTAAATGTCATTTAATCATCTTAATGTATGAAGAAATTATCCAATATAATTAAATGTGATTTAATTATTATGGATAAGAATAATGTGGATAGAAATATCCAATTATTCAAAATATATTATAAATGTGATTTATAATGTATAAGAGAGAGCTAATTATAATTTATATGTGTTGATTAATTATTATGTGTATTGGATACACATTGTGTAATTAATTGACCATGTAAATTATATGTTGTTTTGGGTTGTGAATATGATTCACAATTTTTCCATGGCAAGATTGCAATATTCTCAAAGATAATTGTGAATTATTTTTGAAGAATAAAAACCCAACAAATTTGTTGCAAATAAATAAGAGAGAAAATCAAGGAGATATGCAATCTCGTGGGAATCCATGAGATCGCCTCCTTGGGCTCTCATGGTGGGCGGCACACCATTCCTATATGGAATGGGTGACCGTCCAACATGGAAGGTGCATGGAGATGAAATCTCCATGCACATTCTCTCCTTATTTGTTGGGTTGATTTATGACTAAATTATATTTGATTTTATCAAGTATATTTTAACCTAAATTTGTTGCTTTTTGACAACAACAATCTTGGCCATTGGATTGACATAAATTAATCTCACCTATTGATTTTATGTGTCCCATGGATTGTGATCCATGGATCCCAAAACCCTATAAATAGAGAGGCATTCCATGCTCTCTCTTTACTTGTAATATTAGATCTCTCTCTCTCTCATTTCTTTATACACGACAACCCTCTCTCCCTCTCTTGTTGGTGGCCGTCCACCATACCCTAGAGGAGGGAATCGTTGTCGCCATCGCCACCGCGCTGCCGCTTGGACGTTCTTCGGTTCTCCGTCTTCTTGGTGTGCTACGCCCACGAAGGAGATGTTCGATCTCGTGTGACGAGATCAGGAGCAACCACGCTTGGATTAACTTCTTGGATTGCGAGGACAACGCGATTCATCCCCGCGCTCGCAAGTAGTCTCGCCGACGATCGGACTTGAGACAGGAGGTCTCTTCTCTTAGAGACTCGATCAACCACGCTTCAAGAGATATTGCATTATACTTGTTGTGGTTATAGATGAAACGATCTGAGAATGGTTCTCGGATCATGTGGTTTCATCGAATAAAAATTTTAATTTCCGCTGCACCGAACAACTAGTGCGACTAGTCGTTCTTCGTCGTATCCGATACGACGATCACGCTTCCGTGATGCGCTTGAGGATAAATTCCATATCCTTCAGGTCCATGTTGCGCATGGACTTGTGAATAAATACTTCTTGGAGGGTTCAATGGGAAATTCGCAAAGTCCGAATAAATATCCCCCCAATCAGTCATCTTTGATGTCAAAAAACCCGATTAGAACACGATATTCAATGAGGCGCTAGTTCTACGGTGCACGTAAATGTGCGGAGTGAACTCACACACTACAAACACAATTCAAACCCTCGGTTTCACCAACTTAACATGTGAAGGCCGTAAGAGTTCGGTCGAATTATCTTGTCAATTTTAGTTGGTGAGAAATACAATCTTGGAAAGATTAACGAGCTGTTAGGTGCCCGTATTTTCTTATAGACTGACCCGGTTCTTTCGACTAGTTTGGCCTACTTTCAGCCAGTATAGGAGTAAGTACAAGCCGAAGCCCGTTCCTTGAGGACTAAAGCGCCCTCTAAACCTCCCACTCTGCTAAGGAAGTCCGGACCGTATAAATACGGCTACCTGTATTCCTCACTGAAAAGTAGCTAATCGCCTGAAAATAAAGAACCAGTAGTAAGTAAGAAATCCAGACTTGGCTCTATCCTAGGGTTGTCTCTCTCTCACTTGCAAGTAAAACAAACAATGAGGGCTTTATGCACCCGAGAACAGGGGTTCTTTTTATTCCAAATTTTTTAAATCGACCTGCTCAATTCAGTCCCAATTTTAGAGTTAGGTTATCACTTGAAATTTATGTGAACACACAAGCACGTCTACCGTTCAGTCCCAATTTCCTTTTGACCTTAAGTTATAAAACAAGAGGGGAATCGGAAATCGGAACGCAAACGAGAAACTATGATGCATGCTCATAAGAAGGTATACTTACAGTGAATCCCAGCACTCTCCATGCGTTATGCAGAACATAATTTGTAAATTTTACACTAAATGCATGCAGATCGAAAAAACCGCACCTAAACAATATACTATTAGCGGGGAAGAATTGATTTAATTTTGAGATAAGTAGTACGTGTTTATGTGTGTCTCATTATGAATCTTATAAGATAAGTGAATCTTCTAAGATATGTGTGGCCTAAATTACGATGGGCACAAACAAGTTTGATGCTAAACTACCGTGTGCCTAATCCTTAAATTCGCCACTCAAGTCGAGCCCCACCCTCACCGGAGAGTGAAACAGGTCTCGACACACCACAAATAAAGTCCAAGTCTCTTTACACCTGCGAGCTCTCAAACAAGAGCCTCTATAAAGGAGCAAGCTACCTAAATAATTACAAGAATTTATAAAATTTCTCTCGAAGATAAATTAATTCTCTTGCTCTTCAGCAGTCGGCGCGCATCGCGTCCGTCGACCTCCGATGCACTCCAAGTCCACTGGACCCTCGCAAGAAAAATGAGATTTATATTAGAGAGATAAACAACAAAATATATACAATAATATTGAAGAGAAATAATGGAGAAGAAAAAATGGATTAATTACAAGTGGTTCGGGGATCAGACTACCCGAGTAAGTGAAAAATTAAATCCAAATTTTTAAACTAATGCCTAAGCTGTTTGCCTCCCCGGCAACAGCGCCATCTGACGAGTCGCTAAATACGATGATTAATTCGGGCACGTTGTAGTATGTGTACTTAGCGATTCAGTCAGAACCGAGAGAAGGATCTCCGTGAAGAGTGTCTCGGCTTAATTTATATCCCGGGCAAGTCCGGGGTCGAACACATGGAGGCAAAGAAACAACTTTAGAGTTAATTTGAAAATTTAGATCTAGATTTCCTAGCGGTATATTTTTTAATTTTTTTAATGCAAATATGATGTCAAAATGCACAATGCAGGTGAACTAATATACTAAAAAAGCATACAACTTAGCCAAATTAAGTTTATTGCCAAATCAGTTCAATTCAGCCAAATTATATTTTTCCTAGAATATTAATCCAGAGATGAACACAAAACATATTTTTTTGGAATTTTAGGGGTTAAAATGTAACAAGGAAAAATACACACTTTTTATGGTTTTTTTCGTAATTTCTCACACAAACAGAAAGCAAAAATCATGAAAATTTTACTAGAATTAAAACATAATTAAAGGAAGCTACAATAATATTTTTGGAATTTTTTGACAAAGTATGAATTTTTTATGTATTTTTTAGTGAAAACAGAGTGACAGTGAGTAATTAATTTCTAATAAATCCACATTATCAAATTAATCAAAATGTGAATTATCTCAAGTAGATATTTTCATGGGGCATACAGGAGACTTGAAATTTTGCAAAAAGGATGTACATGATTTAATTAAAAATCAAATATTAAAATAACTCTACAAATTATTTCAGGCACAAGACAAGTGCACTGACCATCTTGGGAAGGTTCTGAAGGTAGAGCCCCGCGGAGCCGAAGGAGGTAGCTGACTTCCGTACCCTAATCCCTGACCTCTTGCTTGACCTCTTAGCGACCTTTTCTCGCTTTTCCTCCTATTAAGTAGGAGACATGGAGTTCCGAGCGGACTCTTCTTTCTATATCCTTGGATGTTGACTGAAATCCTTTCCCATTTCTGCTTTATGGGATGAAATTTGGACACTAAGTTAATCACAAATCAAGGCATCATATCTAATTTTTGTGGAATTTTTGGAGCAACCTGAGTTAGATATGATTTTAAGAGCACTGATTGGGTAAAATATGAAGACTTTCAGTTTGACAATTTTAATTAATTCACAATAACTCACGAAAATACAAATAAAATATACACAATGTAGAGAATTAGTTGCTCAACATGAAAGCATTTTTCATTGAATATAAAGATGCATAACAGGTGTCCAAATCAACATACAAACATAGGGGTATCGATGCAAACTTAGAAAATAATATTTACATCAAAAACATGTACATGGACTATTCCGTAATTATAGAAACTATACAAGAAAGTTCTGAAACATTTTTAGTGCGGTATTTTTTTATATTTTTTTATGCAACAAGAATGCAAATGCAAGTGAATCAAGACACTAAGAAAGCATACAACTTAGCCAAATTAATTTTAATGAGAAATTAATCCAATTTAGCCAAATTATATTTTTCCTAGAATACTAATCCAGAGATGAAAACAAAACACATTTTTTTAGAATTTTAGGGGTTAAAATGCAATAATGAAAAATTCACACTTTTTATGGGTTTTTTCGTAATTTATCACACAAACAGAAAGCAAAAATTATGAAAAAATTACTGGAACTAAAAGATGATGCAAGGAAGCTACAGTAATATTTTTAGAATTTTTTGACAAGTTATGAATTTTTATGGATTTTTTAGTGAAATCAGAGTGACAGTAAGTAAATAATTTCTAATAAATCCAGTTATCAAATTAATCAGGGTGCAAATTATCTCAAATAGATGTTTTCATGTGGCATACAGGAGACTTTAAATTTCGTAAAAAGAATATACGTGGATTTAATTAAAAATCAAATACTAATTTTACTCTATGATTTATTTCAGGCACAAGACAACTCCAATGAATGTGAAATTGGGACTGTAACTTAATCACATATCATGGCATCATTACTAATTTTTGTGAATTTTTTGGAGCAACCGTGTGTGAAATATAATTTTAAGAGTCCAGAATGGGTAAAATATGCTAAATTTCAGTTGAACATTTTTAATTAATTACCCATGTAACATAAAAATCCAAATAAATACTCAAAACGTACACAATTAGTTGCTCAACACAGTGGTATTTTTTATTGAATATAAATATGCAAGATAGATGTCCAAATTAACAGGAGAACACAGGGGTGTTTGTGCAAATACAAAAGCTGAAATAAACAAACAACTATACAGAGGGACTTGATTGTAATTACAGAAACTTTACGAGAAATGTATGCAATTTTGACAATAAAATAATAGAAAAAATGAACCTTTCTTCTTCTACCTCTTGCTTGGGCGTAGATGAACCCAAATCTGTGGAGTGCTCGGCGGACGGCGGAGGCGCGCGGCCGCGCTCGCGGGCCGCGGCGGCTGAGGCGCGGAGGCGAGTGGCGGAGGTTGCGGAGTAGGGGCCGCGCTGGGAGCTGTAGCTCCTCCGCGGGCGGCCGCCGATGGGAGGCGCGGCAGGAGCGGGGGCGAGGGCGACGGAGAGACGAGCGGCGGAGGTCGCGGGCGGCTGGGGTGGCGGCGCCGCTCACGTGGCCGCGAGGGGGCGGAGGTGCAGCAGGCGGCTGGGAGGCCGCCGGCTGGCGGCAGTTGGGCGGAGGAGGCGGCGGCGGTGGGTGCTTCCCCCACCGCTGCTGCGTTACTTTTTTTTGATTTTTTTTAAATTTTTTGTTTGATTTCTTTTTTTCTGCTGTAATAAAAACCCTTTTTTTGTTTACTTTTTTATATTTTTATTTTTTTTAAACAGGGAATAAGATGATTGTGGAGAAAGAAAGAAGAAAAAAAAATGATGACGGTGGTATATGATGAAGATGATGGAGATGAAATAAAATGAGAAATAAAAAAATGCTATGATGAAGGTGCTTCAATAAAAGGATTTTTTTTGTTTTAATTTTTTTATATTTTTTTACTTTTGTTTAAAACAAGGAATGAACATGATGAGGAAAAAAAAAGTGATGATAGTGGTGAATGATCAATATAAACAAATGGAGGATGGTTGGTGAATGTGATGTGCTAAAAAAATTGCAAAACTAACAAGATGACAAAATGAGAAGAAAATTACCTACGGTGGAGACGGTCGCCTATGACGTGCTCGTGAGAGCACGGTCTTCGCTCGAATCGCCGGCGCGCGATGAGCTCGAGCAGCGCGCGGTTGCGGCTGCGATGTTGGCCAAAAAGCCAACGGATCACACCGGAGAGAGGGCCGTCGTCGCTCGACCGCGGTTGCGTCGCTGTCACCGATTCAACTCAGGGAACTAGGCTCTCCTCACATAAAGATGGATCAAAGGCAAATTGAGGAGGATGGAATGTATATAAAGAGATGGAAAAAATGGAAGTTAGAATTAAGATGGAGTGGGATAGAGGTTAATAAAATGGTGGAGTTGAATTAGAAGTTAGAAAAATGGTGGGGTTGAATGGAGGTTGGTGGTATAGAGTTGAATGGTGGTTATTGTAGAGAATGGAAATTAAATAAATAAATAATGATATAAAGTATGCTACTTTAAATACAACAAAAATAAAGAGGGAAAAAATGGTGAATTTACAAGTGAATACATACAACATGTACATTTTTTTGTTTGCTTTTCTAATATGTATTTTTTCTTTTTAATAAGAGATATTTACAACGGAAAAAATACAATAAAATAGTATAATCAAAATATAACACAAGTACGATTTTTTTTGTATTTTTACTAATTAAGAAAGATAAAATAAAAATGAAGAAGGAATGAATATATACATAATATACAATGTACATCTAGGTCCCAAAACCCAACTTTTGCAAATGAGCTCCGATTTTAATGAAACCACTTCCGTTGGATAGATAATTTTCTAACTTGAACTTTAAAAGTGAGTTTGGTGAATTTGAAGTTCATACGGAGCGGGAATTTAGCTTGGAAGTTGGTCTTTACGGCTTTTTCCCATTGGGATCTAGGAGTATTTATTTGAGGTAAAATTTGTTTTGTATTTTTGTATTTTTATATACATTGATATGAACATGTTGGAGAAAGAATTAGCCAAAAAGGAGTTGATATGAAATTATTAAAAATACATAAAGTTTTGGGCTATTTACATGTATAAAACTCCTTTGATTTTGTGGCTTTTTATGTGTAATTTATTTTGTACAATAATTAGTGAGTTTTATTTACAAGAGTCATTTTGTTAATTTATTGATTTTATGGACATTTATTTGGGATTTTACTCAGGGATTTTGCTAAGATCAAGATATTAAGATGATGAATCGTGGATTCATCACCCCCCTATACTTAAACTTTGCTAGTCCTCGAGCAAATAACGAATGAATAAGTTGGATTAACCCCTGACTGTGCATGTGAATACAAGACTTGATCCGTTCAAGAACTCTCGATTTTAGAGATCCTAAAATTCTAAGCTGAACCAAGCTCTAGTCAAAAGGTACCCAATTTCCCTAATCATCAGACTCTCTTTGTATACATATATATAAGGGATATGACTTTAAGTGTTGACCGCAGTTACAAGAGTAGAGTCACAACGTCACCCAAGGTTCCAGTCCAAGAGACTCTCCTAAGGACCCGATCCTCAACACTAGTGAATAAATCATTTCTTGCATCCAATCCACCGTCTCTTTAGTTGTCAGACTTAAAAGTGTAGATGGAAGGCCAGTTGATGGAGGGCATAGGATTGTGTCATTTCTTCTCTCCCTCTCATTGGAACAAGGATCCTCTCGAGTGCCTTATTACTCAATGCATTTTTTGGTGTTGATCAGTGCGTCCGTCAAGAGAAGTTGGAGCCGTCTGCACTTGTTTTCCTGGGAGTACACCGGGGTGTGTCTTTTTTGAGTATCTATTATACCTTCTACACCCAGACTTGTAGCATTTACGATGCAGAGCCCTTTTTTGGTGCAAGCCCGACTCCTGCTCCTAATAGCGGTGGTCCAAGTGGACACTTTTGAAATGGTTGGGAGCGCTCGCCTTTGGTGGAAGCTCTTTGATATTTGACTTTGTATGGAATGAGAACTTTTCTTTGACATTTCATTGATTTGTAGTATTTTTGGCTAGCTCCACTGCTTTTACCAAGAGTTGGCGCACACTGATCAACATTTTTTTATTTTATCACACCCTGGCACATAGGTAAATGTCAAGAGATAGTACAAGAACCATGTTCTCATACTGGCTAAAGATGCTGACACTCAGGTTTCATGAAGCCTTCATTGATTTTATCCCATCCTCGAGCATCATTAAATCAAGTCCAAACTCAAATCCCCCATCACAGCTCTTCAGGTGAAATTTCAACTCATCTCATCATAACTGCAGTCGTGTATGTGAGGTGCTGATCATATTCTTAAGGTAGAGACTAAGCATGCAATATAGCATACAAATCTTTCAAACTAGGGAAATGTGAATAATTAAGTCAAGGACCCTAATGACTAAGGCTGATTAACTCAAAATCTCAAGACCTCATAAACCAAGTGTTCTTGAACATCACTAGTCTTGTGTGAAAGTGAATGTGTCAGGGGTTAAACCAACTTATTAGTTAGTTTTTTTTAGTTTTTTTTTGTTTTTTTAAGTTTTACAAAAAGTGTTTTTTTTTTCAAAAAGTTTTTTTTGACAAACAAAGCAAAGAATTTTTTTTGTTTTAAAAGTTTTGCTCTCTTTTTTTTCAAGAGTTTTTTTTTGAAAGATATAGATAAGAAAGGACTTTTTTTTTAAAGAGGATTTTTTTAAAGTTTTTTTAAAGGTTTTTTTTTGTCTATTTTTTTTGAAAAATATAGATAAATAAGAAAGGATACATTTTTTTTGAAAAGATTTTTTTTAGAGCAAATAAGAAAAGAGAACAAAAAATATTTAAAAGAGAACAAAAAACATTTTTTTTAAAAGTTTTTTTAAGAGATTTTTTTTGAAAAAGTTTTTTTTACCCACCCATAATTATTGTATAATATATACAAAAATACGTGAAAGTACGAGCTATGGGTAAAGTATATATATAATATATACACGCCCCCTATACTTAGCATGTGCTATGTCCTCATGGCATAAGAAGCGAGAAAAAAGATATAGCTCGTGCTAAGCGTAGGATGGCTAAAATAATAAATAGTATAGAAGAAGAAGAGCAAAAATGGGGAGGACGAGGTCAAGAGGAGAAATGGATGAGTATGTACACATGACGGGCATCGGCTCCCCCTATACTTAGGCTCTTGGTAAGCCTAAGTATAGGACAAGAGTAAGTATGAGAACCGATGTGATCTGGAGAATATACAAAGAGGGGAGAATGTACAAGAGGAATGAATCTTCTAAGATGTTGAATCTTGATTCTGCGTCTTCATGATGAGTAATATGATGTATCTGCTCTGTGCTCACTCTGCATGAAGTTGATGACCTCGACTTGGACTAACTGCTCTTTTGAATCAACAAAATGCTTCAACAGTTGTCCATTTACCACATGAGATTGTGCACCATCTGTGAGATCAGCTATCTCTACACTTCCATTCTCGTGCACTTTCTTAACAACAAAGGGACCCGTCCACTTAGATTTGAGCTTCCCATGGAACATCTTCAACCTGGCATTGAACAACCATACCTTTTGTCCAGGGACAAAGTCTTTGCACCTAATGTGCTGATCATGCCATCTCTTTACTTTGTCCTTATAAATCAAACTGTTGTCAAATGCCCTGTTTCGGATTTCCACGAGCTCGTTCAAGTTCAAGTCTCGACAAAGCTTCCCTAGGTGACAACTCCAGTTAATCTTCTTAATTGCCCATTCGGATTTATGAATCAATTCTGCGGGCAAATGGCATGGCTTGCCATAGATCATTCTAAATGGTGAAGTACCCAGTGGTGTCTTGTAGGCTGTCCTATAGGCCCACAGAACTTGGTCCAAAAGCTGAGACCAGTTCTTCCTATCGGGACGAACCAATTTCTGCAAAATACTCTTCACCTCTCTGTTCGAAACCTCTGCCATGCTGTTGGACTGTGGGTGGTAAGGACTAGTAACTCTATGCTCAAATCCATAGTCCTTAACTAAAGATCTCATATCTCGGTTCACAAAATGGCTACCCCCATCAGATATCAAAACTTTTGGCACCCCGAACCTAGCAATAATATGATCTCTCACAAACTTACAGACAGTCTTGCTGTCTGCGGTTCGGGTTGGGATAGCCTCCACCCACCTGGATAAATAGTCAACCGCCAACAATATGTACTCATGTCCTTGGCTGTTGGGAAAGGGACCCATAAAATCTATGCCCCATGCATCAAAAACATCACAAATAATCATCGGTTGCATAGGCATCTCATCTCTCTGTCCAACTGTCCCTCCCATCCTTTGACAGATCGGGCACGACCGTACAAAATCAATGGCATCTCTAAACAAGGTCGGCCAATACAATCCACATTGAAGTACTTTGTGAGCGGTTCTCTTTCCCGAATGGTGTCCTCCAGCCTCAAGTGAATGACAATATGTGAGGACACTCTGGTATTCCTCCTGAGGAATACACCTTCTCCAAACACAATCCGGTCCTTCGAAGAAAAGGAAAGGATCGTCCCAGTGGTATCTCCTCGAATCCGACTTCAGTCGATCAATGCTGCTCCTAGTCCAACCATGGGGAACCTGCTTGGAGACAAGATAGTTCACCATGTTGGCATACCACGGGAGTGAGTCAATAACACAAATTGACTCATCTGGGAAGGTTTCTCTAATCTGCTCATGATTAGGAGAATCCTTAAGTTCAATCCGAGAAAGGTGATCAGCCACAACATTCTTCACTCCAGGTTTATCCTTTATCTCCAAATCAAATTCCTGGAGGAGTAAAATCCACCTAAGAAGACGCGCCTTCGCATCCTTCTTTTCCATTAAATATCGAATGGCTGTGTGATCAGTATAAATTGTCACCTTAGAGCCCAAAATATATGATCTGAACTTCTCGAGGGCCCATACTATTGCGAGCATTTCATTTTCAGTCACTGTATAATTTTTCTGTGTAGGATCTAAAACTTTGCTCGCATAGTGAATCGCAAACGGAATCCCCTCTCGCCGTTGTCCTAACACAGCTCCTATAGCAAAATCTGAAGCATCAGTCATGATGTCAAAGGGGAGAGACCAGTCAGGAGCTTGTAGGATAGGCGAGGCACAAATCTTCCTCTTCAAGAGCTCAAAGGCCTCCAGACACCTGTGATCTACAATGAACTCTGTGTCTTTTCCTAAGAGCTCAGTCAGTGGGCGGACGATCTTTGAAAAATCCTGAATGAATCTCCTATAGAATCCAACATGCCCTAAGAATGATCGCACTGACTTCACGTTGGTTGGTGGATCGAGTTTCTTGATCACCTCCACCTTGGCAGGGTCAACCTCCATTCCCCTTTTGGAGATGACATGCCCCAACACGATACCCTCCGTCACCATAAGGTGACTCTTCTCCCAGGAGAGTACCATATTCACCTCTCTACACCTCGTGAGGACTCGGTCCAAGTGCGCTAAACATGTATCAAAAGAGTCACCATGGACCGAGAAGTCATCCATGAACACTTCCAGGAACTCTCCCACCATCTCGGCAAATATGGCTATCATGCACCGCTGAAATGTGCCCGGGGCGTTGCAGAGCCCGAATGGCATGCGCCTGAAAGCATAAGTACCGAATGGACATGTGAATGTGGTCTTTTCCTGGTCCTCAGGGGCAATGGCCACCTGGTTGTAGCCTGAGTACCCGTCAAGAAAACAGAAGAACTCTTTCCCTGCAAGTCTCTCCAAGATCTGATCAATAAAAGGCAAGGGAAAGTGATCTTTCTTGGTCGCAGCATTCAGGCGCCTGTAGTCAACACAAACACGCCACAACGTAGGTACTCGTGTCGCGATCTCTACCCCCTCCTCATTGGTGACCATCTGAATTCCCGACTTCTTCGGGACAACATGAAGTGGGGCCACCCACTTGGAGTCAGAAATAGGGTATATAAACCCTGCTTTGCACCATTTCTTAATTTCTTTCTTCACTACTTCCCGTAGATTGGGGTTAAGTCTTCTTTGAAACTCACGGGAAGGTCTCACATTATCCTCAGTAAAAATGTGGTGCGAGCAGAGAGCGGGGTTGATGCCCACGAGATCTGACACTGTCCAGCCTATTGCTTTGCGGTTCCTCTCTAAGACCTCTAACAACCTAGACTCCTGTTCTAAAGTCAAGTCTGAGCTAATGATGACAGGATATCTCTCTTTGGGTCCCGCAAGAAAGGCATACTTAAGTGTAGGAGGTAGTGATTTCAGTTCTGGCAATGTGGTATCATCAAGCAGATCTGGCTGAACTGAATCTGAATCTGGTTCCGTGCTGCATGAAGGTGGGCTAAGCTGAGTAGTACTCGCCACCAAATCAGAAGTAAAGGGAGTCGGATCTCCAAAGAAACGCGGTAGTTCGGCCAAAGCCGCGTCCGACTCATCATCTATATCCCATGATCGTTCCGAAGGAGATGGAACTGACAGATCCAGATGGATCTCTGTGTCATCATGGGAATAGGTAGATGCATCTCTCACAAGATCAGACAACACCTGGCAAACTGCATCATCCACTATACCCTTTCCAGATGAAAGGGACTCGCTCTGTCCTGAAGGAATCTGTCCCCAAATCCCAACTGTGCTAATCAAACTGCAATCTGCCTCTGAAGATGAATACTCTGTGCTACTCTCTGAATCGGGTCGCTGACACTTGGTTTGCTTCATCTCAAGGTTCACTTCTCCGCCTGGAGAACGGAACTTCATCATTCCCGTACCATGATCGAAAGCTACGCCTGCGGTCCTAAGGAAAGGCCGCCCAAGAATGATCTGAGATTCTCTCCAATGATTGGGGGTCTCCATGTCCAAGACTGTGAAGTCAACTTGATAGTTCTGCCCCTCAATCGAGATAACTACGTTCTTCACTTCTCCCTTAGGTCTCTTCACTGATCGATCAGCGAATTGGAGTAAGGCTCTAGATTTGCGAAGTGGTCCCAACTCCAATTTCTGATATAATGCTAAGGGAAGTAAGTTGATTGAAGAACCGTTATCTAAGAGTGTGCGTGCAAACGCAATGTCGTCAATACGACTCTCCACATAATGAGCACCCATATCTCTCTTTTTCTTTGGCAAAGTCTGATTCTTGAGACAATAGGTTGTGGCTACCGATAAGACATGTGTCTTTATATTTCGGTTATCTTTCTTCCTGCTAACCCTTGTAGGTGTGCATCTCACCTTAAGGTATTTTTGGAAGGCAGGATGATTAGCCACATATTCATCAAATGGCACCTTGACTGTGATATTTTCTTTACAAAATCGTGCCATATCGGGGTCATCTTTCTGAATCTTTTTGATACGCTTTCCTGCCGTAAGAGCACGGGGGAAAGGGATTGAAGCTAGGGAAACAGAGAATGAAGAATCTGAATCATGAACTGAAAGATCATTCTTTGACTTAACGGAAACAGAGTTCTTCATACAAGAATCTTTTTGATGCAACATGGACTCAAAATCTAAACTATCTACTACAGGGTGTGGAATAGAAGCTGGAGTGGTATCCGCCACAACCGGAGATGTAAGGTCCTCCGTAGACTCGGAAGAATATCCATGCTGACGATGCTGCATACGTGCTCTCCTCCTCCTCTCGGCTCCCTGAATGGAAATCCTCGAATGATGCTGATGGGGCTCCGAAATATGATGCCTCTCCTCCTCGTCCTCTGAAGACTCCTCAGGTAGAGCTCCAGAGATGCCCCTCCTTGTATCCCTCGCCCGGTCAGGTACGGTCACGGTCCTTCCGCTCCTGAGTGACATGTGGTTAGCCTCGTCACACGAAAGAATCTCATGTTCGGATCTAGGAGATGCTGAATAGTATACCTGACCAAAGTGCTGCTGAGAACTAGATTTGTTCAGGCTATTAGGATTAGCCTGAACTTAGGCTGGGATAGAGGTAGAGGGTGCAGTCTGCTCGTCTCGCCATCTGGACAGGCGGTTGACATCCACCCGTAAGTCCTGAATCTCGTTCCTGTAGGAACGTAGCTCGTCGAGTATCTGCTGCTGAATATCCACGGGACTAGACGGAGAAGGAAGTGGATAAGACTGGGAAGAAGAACGGGAAGACTGGCCCTGCTGGCCAGAGTACTGCCTCTGCTGCTGCTGCTGGGGTTGCGGACCTGCTGGCCCGCCTGGTAATGGCCCTGTCGGCCATGCTGCTGGTACTGCTGCCTCTGCTGTTGGGGTGGCTGGAATCCAGGGCTCTGTTGTGAAGGAGGTGGTGCGGAGGTGAATGCGATGTTGTGAAAGGTCGGGGAACGCTGGTAGGTCTGTCGGCCACCCGTACTTCCCTGCCTGGCAGGGTCCTGAGTATACCATACTCCATTCACCTCCCAAACCGGTGGAGGCTCCTCCTGGACTGTCTCTGCTAATGGAGGTGGCTGCTGGAAAGAGTGGGTGTAGGATTGGTCCTGCTCCCACGGCTGGGGTTGCCCTGACACCAACTGCTCCTGAACATGGTGAACTCGGTATACGGGAGCAGAGGGTGCAGTTGCGGCAGGTATCTTTATCTTAGATACCCTATCAGTCAACTCCTCCATTTGTTTTGGGATCTTGGAGACGCTCCGGTCTAACTCATCAATCCTCCCGTCGATCCTCTCTACTACAGTAAGCTTGTCAGCAAGGAGTCCCATGCTAGGGATCACATCCTGAGAGAGATCAACTACAGCTGATTTTCCCCCTCCAAGTGAGAGTGAACTGGGGGATGGTGTATAGGCCCTGCTAGCCATCTGTGAGCGGCTAGTTTCAGCCATCTGCTCGAATACCCTCCAGACGGTATCCGCTCCTCGTGATGTATAGCTGCCTCCACAGGCAGCGCTCACTAAACCCTGCATCTCAGGGTTGAGACCAGTGAAAAATGATTGGACCAAGATGTTATCATTTAGTCCATGACAGGGACACTTCTGCAGGATGTCCTTGAATCTTTCCCAAGCATCACAAAAAGCTTCATGGGGTAATTGGGAAAAACTCGTAATGCGCGTCCTCATCATGTTAGTTCTACTCAAAGGGTAGAACTTCTTCAAAAACAGGTCCTTGAACTGGGCATATGTGGTGACAACGATCCCAAGATTCTTTACCCAGTAATCAGCTTTGCCACCCAAGGCAAATGGAAGGGCTTTGAGCCTAATATAATCCTGGCTAACATTATTATGTTTGAGGTTAGCACAGATGAGCTCAAAGTCCCTTAGGAATGCATATGGCTCCTCAGAAGCATTCCCATCAAAATGTGGCAGCAGGTTCAGAAAGTGCGGCTTCAACTCAAAGTCAACAGTGGGTTTGGCCGGACTCAAGTAGTTATGAATTTGATATTGTCCGGGGTTGTATGCCGCATCCATTGGTAGTTGGACCCCAACATTTAACTGTCCTAACTGAGCTCTCAGTAATGCCTGTTGCTGCTCAGATGCAGCTAATCTGGCAAGTATCATTTTCATTGGGTCTTCATTGTTCTCTTCTTCCTCTTCTTTCTTCTTTGGAGGCATTTTACTTGTGTCTTCTATATGAACTGAATCAGCAATGTGTTCTTGATTAGAAGAGGATTTATGAATCAAGATATTTTCATCGAGGCGAAGGTCTTCCTCGGTGAGGTGGGAAGAGAGAAATGGAATGGTTTGAGAGTAACCATCCCGAGAGTGGGTGATCCTGGGCTCAAGAGGGTCATGAGTCCAGGTTGGTCCACGTTGCGCATGGACCTGTGAAGACATACTTCTTGGAGGGTTCAACGGGAAATTCGCAAGGTCCGAATAATTATCCCCCCAATCAGTCATCTTCGATGTCAAAAGAACCGATTAGAACACGGTATTTCAATGAGGTGCTAGTTCTACGGTGCACGTAAATGTGCGGAGTAAACTCACACAATACAAACGCAATTCAAACCCTCAATTTCACCAACTCAACACGTGAGGACCGTAAGAGTTCGGCCGAATTATCTTGTCAATTTTAGTTGGTGAGAATACAATCTTGGAAAGATTATTGAGCTGTTAGGTGTCCGTATTTTCCTACAGACTGATCCAGTTCTTACGACTAGTGTCGCCTGAAAATAAAGAACCAGTAGTAAGTAAGAAATCCAGACTTGGCTCTATCCTAGGGTCGTCTCTCTCTCACTTGCAAGTAAAACAAACAATGAGGGCTTTATGCACCCGAGAACAAGGGTTCTTTTTATTCCAATTTTTTTAAATCGACCTGCTCAATTCAGTCCCAATTTTAGAGCTAGGTTATCACTTGAAATTTATGTGAACACACAAGCACGTCTACCGTTCAGTCCCAATTTCCTTTTGACCTTAAGTTATAAAACAAGAGGGGAATCGGAAATCAGAATGCAAACGAGAAACTATGATGCATGCTCAGAAGAAGTTATACTTACAGTGAATCCCAGCACTCTTCATGCGTTATGCAAAACTGAATTTGTAAATATTACACTAAATGCATGCAGATCGAGAAAAACCGCACCTAAACAGTATACTATTAGCGGGGAAGAATTGATTGAATTTGAGCTAAGTAGTACGTGTCTATGTGCGTCTCATTATGAATCTTATAAGATATGTGAATCTTCTAAGATATGTGTGGCCTAACTTACGATGGGCACAAACAAGTTTGAATCTCAACTACCGTGTGCCTAATCCTTAAGTTCGCCACTCAAGTCAAGCCCCACCCTCGCCGGAGAGTGAAACAGGCTCGACACACCACAAATAATGTCCAAGTCTTTTTTACACATGCGAGCTCTCAAACAAGAGCCGCTATAAAGGAGCAACTACCTAAATAATTACAACAATTTACAAAAACTCTCTCAAAGATAAATAAATTCTCCAAGCTCTTCAGCAGTCGGCGCAGGTCGCGTCCGTCGACCTCCGATGCACTCCAAGTCCACCGGGCCCTCGCAAGGAAAATGAGATTTATAGTAGAGAGATAAACAACAAAATATATACAAAAATATGAAGAGAAATAATTACAAGGAAAATGGATTAAATACAAGTGGCTCGGGGGTCAGACTACCCGAGTAAATGAAATCTAAATCCAAATTTTTAAACTAATCCCTAAGCCGTTTGCCTCCCCAGCAACGGCGCCATCTGACGAGTCGCTAAATACGTTGTTTAATTTGGTCACGTTGTAATACGTGTACTTAGCGAGTCGGTCAGAACCGAGAGAAGATCTCCGTGAAGAGTGTCTCGGCTTAATTTATATCTCGGACAAGTCCGGGGTCGAACTCAGGGAGGCAAAGGAACAACTTTGGGGTTAATTCGAAAATTAAGTTTTAGATTTCAGTGCGGTATTTTTTTATATTTTTTTATGCAACAAGAATGCAAATGCAAGTGAATCAAGACACTAAGAAAGCATACAACTTAGCCAAATTAATTTTAATGAGAAATTAATCCAATTTAGCCAAATTATATTTTTCCTAGAATACTAATCCAGAGATGAAAACAAAACACATTTTTTTAGAATTTTAGGGGTTAAAATGCAATAATGAAAAATTCACACTTTTTATGGGTTTTTTCGTAATTTATCACACAAACAGAAAGCAAAAATTATGAAAAAATTATTGGAACTAAAAGATGATGCAAGGAAGCTACAATAATATTTTTAGAATTTTTTGACAAGTTATGAATTTTTATGGATTTTTTAGTGAAATCAGAGTGACAGTAAGTAAATAATTTCTAATAAATCCACGTTATCAAACTAATCAGGGTGCAAATTATCTCAAATAGATGTTTTCATGTGGCATACAGGAGACTTTAAATTTCGTAAAAAAAATATACGTGGATTTAATTAAAAATCAAATACTAATTTTACTCTATGATTTATTTCAGGCACAAGACAACTCCAATGAATGTGAAATTGGGACTATAACTTAATCACATATCAGGGCATCATTACTAATTTTTGTGAATTTTTTGGAGCAACCGTGTGTGAAATATAATTTTAAGAGTCCAGAATGGGTAAAATATGCTAAATTTCAGTTGAACATTTTTAATTAATTACCCATGTAACATAAAAATCCAAATAAATACTCAAAACGTACACAATTAGTTGCTCAACACAGTGGTATTTTTTATTGAATATAAATATGCAAGATAGATGTCCAAATTAACAGGAGAACACATGGGTGTTTGTGCAAATACAAAAGCTGAAATAAACAAACAACTATACATAGGGACTTGATTGTAATTACAGAAACTTTACGAGAAATGTATGCAATTTTGACAATAAAATAATAGAAAAAATGAACCTTTCTTCTTCTACCTCTTGCTTGGGCGTAGATGAACCCAAATCTGTGGAGTGCTTGGCGGACGGCGGAGGCGCGCGGCCGCGCTTGCGGGCCGCGGCGGCTGAGGCGCGGAGGCGAGTGGCGGAGGTTGCGGAGTAGGGGCCGCGCTGGGAGCTGTAGCTCCTCCGCGGGCGGCCGCCGATGGGAGGCGCGGCAGGAGCGGGGGCGAGGGCGACGGAGAGACGAGCGGCAGAGGTCGCGGGCGGCTGGGGTGGCGGCGCCGCTCACGTGGCCGCGAGGGGGCGGAGGTGCAGCAGGCGGCTGGGAGGCCGCCGGCTGGCGGCAGTTGGGCGGAGGAGGCGGCGGCGGTGGGTGCTTCCCCCACCGCTGCTGCGTTACTTTTTTTTGATTTTTTTTAATTTTTTTGTTTGATTTCTTTTTTTCTGCTGTAATAAAAACCCTTTTTTTGTTTACTTTTTTTTATTTTTTATTTTTTTAAACAGGGAATAAGATGATTGTGGAGAAAGAAAGAAGAAAAAAAAATGATGACGGTGGTATATGATGAAGATGATGGAGATGAAATAAAATGAGAAATAAAAAAAATGCTATGATGAAGGTGCTTCAATAAAAGGATTTTTTTGTTTTAATTTTTTTATATTTTTTTACTTTTGTTTAAAACAAGGAATGAACGTGATGAGGAAAAAAAATGTGATGATAGTGGTGAATGATCAATATAAACAAATGGAGGATGGTTGGTGAATGTGATGTGCTAAAAAAATTGCAAAACTAACAAGATGAAAAAATGAGAAGAAAATTACCTACGGTGGAGACGGTCGCCTATGATGTGCTCGTGAGAGCACGGTCTTCGCTCGAATCGCCGGCGCACGATGAGCTCGAGCAGCGCGCGGTTGCGGCTGCGATGTTGGCCAAAAAGCCAACGGATCACACCGGAGAGAGGGCCGTCGTCGCTCGACCGCGGTTGCGTCGCTGTCACCGATTCAACTCAGGGAACTAGGCTCTCCTCACATAAAGATGGATCAAAGGCAAATTGAGGAGGATGGAATGTATATAAAGAGATGGAAAAAATGGAAGTTAGAATTAAGATGGAGTGGGATAGAGGTTAATAAAATGGTGGAGTTGAATTAGAAGTTATAAAAATGGTGGGGTTGAATGGAGGTTGGTGGTATAGAGTTGAATGGTGGTTATTGTAGAGAATGGAAATTAAATAAATAAATAATGATATAAAGTATGCTACTTTAAATACAACAAAAATAAAGAGGGAAAAAATGGTGAATTTACAAGTGAATACATACAACATGTACATTTTTTTGTTTGCTTTTCTAATATGTATTTTTTCTTTTTAATAAGAGATATTTACAACGGAAAAAATACAATAAAATAGTATAATCAAAATATAACACAAGTACGATTTTTTTTGTATTTTTACTAATTAAGAAAGATAAAATAAAAATGAAGAAGGAATGAATATATACATAATATACAATGTACATCTAGGTCCCAAAACCCAACTTTTGCAAATGAGCTCCGATTTTAATGAAACCACTTCCGTTGGATAGATAATTTTCTAACTTGAACTTTAAAAGTGAGTTTGGTGAATTTGGAGTTCATACGGAGCGGGAATTTAGCTTGGAAGTTGGTCTTTACGGCTTTTTCCCGTTGGGATCTAGGAGTATTTATTTGAGGTAAATTTTGTTTTGTATTTTTGTATTTTTATATACATTGATATGAACATGTTGGAGAAAGAATTAGCCAAAAAGGAGTTGATATAAAATTATTAAAAATACAAAAAGTTTTGGGCTATTTACATGTATAAAACTCCTTTGATTTTGTGGCTTTTTATGTGTAATTTATTTTGTACAATAATTAGTGAGTTTTATTTACAATAGTCATTTTGTTAATTTATTGATTTTATGGACATTTATTTGGGATTTTACTCGGGGATTTTGCTAAGATCAAGATATTAAGATGATGAATCGTGGATTCATCACTACTTTAATTACAATAGAATAAAAGAGAACAAAATAAATAGTGGAGAATTTACAAGGGAATACATACAATATATACATTTTTTTGTTTACTTTTCTAATTTGTATTTTTTTGTCTTTTTAATAAGAGATATTTACAACGAAAAAATACTATAAAATAATATAATTAAAATACAACAAACAATGATAAAAAAATGAGGAAAGAATGAATACATACATAATATACAATGTACATCTAGGTCTCAAAACCCAACTTTTACAAATGAGCTCCGATTTTAATGAAACCACTTCCGTTGGATAGATAATTTTCTAACTTGAACTTTAAAAGTGAGTTTGGTGAATTTAGAATTTATACGGAGCGGAAATTTGGCTTGGAAGTTGGTCTTTACGGCTTTTTCCCTTTGGGATCTAGGAGCATTTATTTGAGGTAAAATTTGTTTTATATTTTTGTATTTTTATATTCATTGATATGAACACGTTGGAGAAAGAATTAGCCAAAAAGGAGTTGATATGAAATTATTAAAAATATATGAAGTTTTGGGCTATTTACATGTATAGAACTCCTTTATTTTTGCGGCTTTTTATGTGTAATTTATTTTGTATCATCTAATATACAATAATTAGTGTGTTTTATTTACAAGAGACATTTTGTTAATTTAATGAATTTATGTACATTTTTCTGGAATTTTACTCGGGGATTTTGCTAAGATCAAGATATTGAGATGATGAATCGTGGATTCATCAATAACATATATAAAACAAGTTTTTTATCGATTGTGTCTCTATAAGATATTGTAATATCAATTATGTCTCTCCCTTTTGGAGAATATCAGTTCTGCCACTGATTTCTTCCACAATGGTCACTTGTGTCCCTCAAGTTACTTAACGTCCATCCCCATTACAAACTTAAGTTTGTAGACACAAAGGGAATTAGATAAAAAAAGGTTGAAAGATTTTCCACCTACTAAGCCCCCTCATCCTCCATCCCATTATCTCTAGCCCCCTCCTCCGCCAGCCACATGAAGTACATATCAAACGCCTCCTTCCATTGCATGTAACTGAAGACAATTTCAACCGTTCTCAAACGTCGAAATCACCGTTATAAACCATGTCAATAATCACCTACCGTTACTCTCAGCAACCCTACCGAAGTCCCTTCTCAGGAAGTCCCTTCTCAGGCCACCTTCGAATCGTTTGCCGAACACAAGAGAAAGGTACATCCTCAACACAATCTTCGTCCTAGGATGTGATGGTTTGACACTTGAAGCAAAATCCGCGAAAAGATTCTTCATGCTGCAGAACCACCAATCTCTGTCAAGCTTCGTGTACTGTATCACACTTTCGAGGTGACGATCGAAATTGACGGAGCTCTACCGAGCTCGATTTTACCCAACCCCATGAGTAGTATCCTCCAAGTAGCTCTCTTATCCCTTGCTTTTCGTTCCTTCGCCATTCTTCTCTATTCTCCTTTCTCTTTAGTTCTTCTCCGTCCCTCCTTTACATATATGAAAATCAAATCAAAGCCCAATCTGGCTTCAATCGAATCAGTCTTCGTCCCTTCACTCTTTACCTTCTTCCTTCTGCAGATTTCCCCCCTCCATTCTTCTATGTCTTTACTAAACCAACCCCATTTCAGTCTTGTTCTTGTAAGGGATTTCGGGGACAAGAAAATGACATGCCTAGGCTGAGGCGAATCAGGATTGCACCAGACTGCCGATCTTGCCCTATGAAGATGAGGTCGCGAGGCACCATGCATCCTTGGGATGAGACATAAGCAGAGGATGAATGCCATGCGGTAAAACGAGAAAATGAGAGTCCCTCTTTCAATAGGTCATCCTCTTGTGCGAGATGTAACATATCAAGACGGGCATCTGCCACCTCCGTGTGCTTTGATCCTCACCTAGGGCAAGAGCAAGCAAAGCCTCTCGCTTTCACGCCTGACCACACCTTACTCAATCTACTACCTTCACAACTTCACTGAAAGTATGGAAATGCCAAAGCGAAAGAGTAGAACTGCGTGAAGCGGAAATGAATTGTATAGATTGATGGAATTGCACTATGCCGAGTTCTCTCCTTGTCCACTACTTCTGATGAACGACAACGATCGGACAAAGGCAAGAGGTCCTAGTATATAAGGAGAAGACCGAGGCCTATTAATATAGTCGCGATATTGAGGTCAGATCTCAGCCGAACTTGACCACGTACTCAAGCTTTGGATCGATACCACGCATACCTCCCTTCTCGTGTTAACACATTCACGAATTCCATCTCAAATATGTATACGGACTCCTTACTACTTGAACCTCAAAGAGGTATAATACAACTTAACGCCTAGGACCTCTCGGCTCATCTGCTCAAGCTAGAGAATAAGAGGACTCTATTTTCACTACGTAATTAGACCTATGTGCCTTATCATCCCTAAAAAAGACGAACTTCACATTAGTCCCTTTTCCAGGCCGACCTGGAAATTTATATCATTAGTAGTGGGCTTTCCGAGCTTGAAGCTGCAGGCATCACGAGAACTCCACTTTCCATCTTTGGCGTGGCCTGCCTCACTTGTCTTTTTTCTTTCATCAAAAGAGAAGAGATGCCGGAATTAGGGCCCCTAAAAGCATGCGTGAAATAAGAGGGCTTTTCTTGCTAGATCAGTAGTCTAATTACCCATACTCTGTCTACTTAATCCCAGCCTGGGCCCCCTCTGGAACCCGGCCTCAAAAAGAGGTATTTGTCTTGTAGTGTAATATCTAGAATTAGGTCAAAATCATCACGGATCACTACTGAACTCTGTCAATTCCCTTATCGACGCGCCCAGGGTGCCGAATCCTAGGTCCTGGTCCAGTGATCAGTTGAGTCAGCAGGCAGTCAGGTCTTTCATCGAAATAAAGCACTATGGTTGATGTCTTCAGATCTTCCCGTAGTGACATCAAGTCAAGACTAATGGCTAAGAAAGACTAGTTCTTAAGGGCCCATCTCAATCTCATCTTGACTGCCTATACTTCCTGAAACCTATCTTTCCTTGCACTTCGACAACTATTATATATCGTCTTTGATGGGACTATAGTATCTGACTTTCTCTTCGCTTAGATAAGTTTGAGTGAGGCTGAGTCTAGTTCGTCAAGCATCAAATCGACTTCTTCCATTCGTGATTTCCATTAGTCTAGTCCTTCAATCGCTAAAGGCAAGGAGGAGGCTTTCCTTAGACCTCTTGATAAGACGTATGGAGTGAAAGGTGCGAAGTCGGCTGATGTGCCGATTTGGGCATCCTCATTGGGTATTTTGCATTTTTATCATTTGAATAATTTGTGTTTCATTCCTTGTTTGTTATCAATAGTTTTTTTCAACTAACATCTTTTGCTATCAAAAGTACAACATTTACCATAAGAATGTAATTACATTTGAATGGTAAATGTATATCCTTTCTATTCTAAAATTGTTCTTTTCAAAAATTTTAAATTTTTAGTTAATAATTCTTTTCTTTTATTATATTACATATTAAATTCCTTATTCTAATTATTATATTTATGCTTATAATATAATTTTAGAGAATAATGGTATAATATATGTACCATTATAAAATCTTCAACCCGAGAAACCAATGTAGACAAAGTCTTCAACATTCCTCTACATTCGTTTCTCGAGATTAAGGTTTCGTAATCCAATTATATGTTTCTCTAAATAAAATTGATTTTTGTTCGATCCCACTCGTATTCGATCGATCATTCTTATTCACTTTTTATTTGATTTAGATTTGTATTCAATGAATACGCTATATGAATTTGTATCAAATTATATGGTTCCCTAAATCCTCGTCCAACTCATATTCGTACGTAGATTTTTATTCGTATTCGATATAACGATGTGAATATGGATAAGAAAATTGACATATATGATATGTATCTGATCCCCTTTCATCGCTAGTCAGTGTTGATCTGACCACTCTAAAATTAAATTGGATAAGTTACAATTATTACTTATAAATATATTAATTAGAATAAGGGATTTAATATGAAGGAAAATAATTATAAACTAAAAATTTAATATGTTTGAAAAGAACAATTTTAGAATAGGAAGGATATACATCTACCATTCAAATGTAATAAATCATTGTGGTAAATGTTGTACTTTTGATAACAAAAGAGGTTAGTTGAAAAAAACTATTGATAACAAACAAGGGATGAAACACAAATTATCCAAATGATGGAAATGCAAAATACCCAATGAGATGCCCAAATCAGCACTTGAGGTGTTGATTTGGGCAAACTCATTGCGTATTTTACGCTTCCATCCCTCATGTCTCCAAATCGGCACATTAGGTGCTGATTTGGGCATTACTTCCCAAATCGATACCTCATGTGCCGATTGATAGCTATATTTTTAAATATTATAACTTGATAGTTGTTTAATTAATTAAGAATATTTTAATAATTATTTAAAAAAATCCCTTCTTGTTTCATACAACCCAATCGGGACCATTTCACTCTCATCTTCTTTCTCTCTATTTCTTCTCTATTTCTCAAATCCCCCCATCTCTTATGAGAGCAACTCCGGTTCTTCACCCCCCATTCCCCCTACATGATTGTTGTTGCTTAACGCTGAGCCGAATAAACAAGTTCGACCTCCATTGATGAGCATTGAATGACCACTGCGGTGTGCCCATTGTCTAATCACAGAGGAAGAAAATGAGAGGAAAGACCGTCGTTCTAACCCACCTGCAACAACACTCCAAACAGCTGCCAACACGAGAGGAGCACCTCCATATTCATCATCATCTTGCTGTTGCACCACCGTCGAGCTTGGTCGTGTGTCAACCGAGCTTCGCCTTCTTTGCCACCAACAGAGGATGAGGTCGACGAGCTGTCGGAGGAGGAGTGGGAGAGGGGTTCAGACAGTTTTGTCCCTCTTAACTATACATTGATGTAAAAAAATCATACTTTAGTTTAACTCATTAACAGGAAAATCAACGGAACGGCACGTGTGATCATTGTGGAAAAAGATTATTCCCAAAGAAAAGAGGTATAACTGATAATACAATATCCCAAAGAGGCACAATTAATAAAAGCCCTATAAAACATAAACGACATCATATTTACCATTCTATACCATTTAAGCATTTAACATTTAGTTTTTCACGAAAAGATATATATTTTACTAAACCTACGAAGAGAGATTATATATTGTTAATGGAGTTAGCGATCGTTTGCCTCTATTTAAAGAATTAACTATAATGATTATTGAATGAATGATATTTAAATGCTTGGACTCGTATTTGTTACTCTACGATATATATTATATTTCATAGTAATTATAAACTATTATAATGTGTTTAATCTTTAATAATTTCTATTACCTTTAATGGTCTCAATTATGCTTTTTAATGGGCAAGGAGAATTTGTTAAAAGAGGAGAACTTTTTCTGATGAGTATATCGCAGCTAGGGATGATCATAGGTCAGGCTGGACCGAGTCTTCAAGGGCCCATGCCGAAGCTCACTTTAAAATTTTCCGCCAGCAATTTTTTTTGGGCTCGGCCAAAGCCCAAGATCGGCCCATTTCCATTCTCCCATAAATCAGGTTTTGTAAAAAAACTTCTCAGTTCAGCATCTAATCATTGGTTTTTGTAAATAACTATCTTATAAAATAAGATAATTTCACTATAAAACCAAGCCTTCTATTGATGGCACTAGGGCTCAAAAGACACATCATCTCCTGCTATGATACCTCCTGTATCAGACCAAAAGATACTAGAAAACACATTGAATACATATATAAACACTTTTCCTTTGAATAAACTTGATAAATCCATCTCAGATTTCTTTAATCAGGTCGTTATTTGTAATTCCCTGATAAACCATCCACAAAATCACACTGAACATATGGCTACATCATGTTCTCTGGAATATGTAATTTAAGTTGGCCCCTACATCCATGGATCACCATGAATGGAACTTGGTTGCAACCCACAACGAGGGAATCCACAAGCAAAGACAATTTTAAACTAAAGAATGACTCTAACAAATAATTCTAGTAAAGAATAAATGATTCCAGCAGATGCTTCCAACAAATAAAGAGGTAACTTGGAACATTAAAAAAATCACGGGGGGGGGGGGGGGGAGGGGGGGGGGGGGGTGGCTCCAGTCGGGCCAAGTAACGGGCCCACAATGGGTCGGACTCTCGGGTCGGGTTGGGCTAGGTTGTGCCAAGCCTGAGCCTAGCCCAAAAAAGGTCCAAGCTTAAATCTTTGGCCCAATCCCTGCCCAATGTACATGTGAGCTTTTGAGTTGGGCTAGGCCGGCTCAGCATAATGCACATCCCTATTCTCATCTCTTTACAAAGGGGAAGGTCCATTAGGAATTGTTTTTTTTCCAATAATGCCAACATATAAATGTCAAAAATGACTACAAAATCCACATTCTCTTCTTCTTCTTTGTCTTCCTCATCTTCCTTCTCCTCCCCTTCTTAAACACTCGAACATGAGATCAAGGGATCACCGCTCCGACAGAGGGAGGAGAGAGGTTGGAGAAGTGGGTGGGGGTCCGTCCCTTCGATCTGAGCAAAGCGCGAGGCCCTAGCTCCTGGGCGGTGACATATCGACCATAGGACTAGTCCGATACCTACACCAGGGAAAAAGATGTCGAGCACACGACCGTTGACCCTGCAACAAGGCAGGACAGATGGGGACCTTGTAGCTGATGATGTCTGGGAGATGCTAATGCTAGATATATGGGCCTCAGTCCCTAGGGGAACTATGAAAGCATTGTGAAGTTGGGGTTTGGACCTCCATCTCTGGCTGTAGGGGAGAGAAGAGTCGGGTTTCATTAATAGCCATCTAGAGGGTCATAGCGATTTGGGTTATTCCCAGTCCTGGGACTTTCAACAAAGTTCGCTCAAACCTGAGATTGCAACCTCTTGAACAGACCCATACTATCATATCTGTAAAGACTGACCCAGTTGAGACTTCGATACAAAAGAAGAATAGAACCAACGAAGAGAGGTGACATGCGGAGGCCCTACTCTATTATAAGCTCAGACAAACATCTTTCTCCTTGAACCCCTTTCCCTGACCTCTCGATCCTCCCATAATATAAGCATAAAGAGCCTAAGGGGCCAATCAGAGCTTTATGCGGTCTGGCCAATCAATTAGATCTAGCAACTTTCCGCGTAGCTTCTAGTCTCCCTCTTCCTCTTCTATTTATCCTCCTCCCCCCCTCATCTATTCTTCTTCTTCCTCCCCCTCCTCCTCATCATGATCCATTTCTTCTCCTCATTTTCTTATTGCATCTCATTTTCTTCTCCTCCTTATCTGCCTCTTCCTCCTTCCCACTGTTCTACATCCTCCTTATCATCATCCAATTCTTCTTTGTGCTCCTATTCTTCTTCTTCCTCCTCTTGTAATTATTCTTCCGTTATTCTTCTTCATGCTCAAGCTACTCTCTTCCTCTTCCTACTTTTATTTTCATCTTCCTCCTTCTCATTTTATTCTTTTATTTTGATCCCATCTTCTATTTCTTCTTCTTATGCTAACAAGCATTTGATTCATAGTTAAATATGCCAAATGTTGTGGGCCACATAAGAGAATTGTGCATTGATGAAACAAGAGACAACATAAATAGGAGAGAGAAAAAAGAAGTGAATCAAAGAAAATAGGTGGCTCTCCTCTAATTTCGTTATTTCACTATTTATGTATCCAGGAAAGTATTCCAAGCCGAACACAAGGAGGTCGAAAATCACACTTCGATTTTTGCAGAAGAAAATATTTTTGTGATTTTTTATTTCTTCTCAGAGAAAATCTTTTTGTCGGTTTTAGTTTTGTAGTTTTTATTTGATTTTAATTTTTCAAAGTGGTACTTTTTTAAAAATAAATGTGATAAAATATAGTATATATGTGATAGGAAATATAGTGTGATACTATATAGTAAATCCACAAAAAAACTCAAGCAACATGCTCAAAAAACACTCAAAACAAAGCCAAGATAGAATCACAAATCAAAGAACTAAATCTCGATGAAATCACGATAAAAATACTTCGAAAATCATCTCAAAATAAATCAAGGGTAGTCATGGATTTACTCCAAGAAAATCGTCAAATAATGATGTCAATAAGTGTCCCGAAATGTCTAATGTCTACATGGGTATCAATGTAAATAACAATAAAATAAAAATAAAAGTTCTCTCAAATAGGTCAGGGACCTATTTGTAAGAAATATAATCTGGAATTATGTTTAGCTCATCATGCAAGGACCTAAATGTAATAATAAGAAATCTTTTGGAGTAACTAAATTCTAGAACTTCGCCGTGCATCTTTGCAATTTTTTTACCCATTCGTAATTAATGGATGCGATTAGATGGCGTTGCTGGATCTTGAGCGTTCGATGGAGACACCTGTCGCACACCTGTGCACCGTGTTCTCGGCTATGTTCTTCCCCAATCTTGAGCTGGTGGTGGCGCTTCTGGATGAATCTCCTCTCCGACGATGTTTGCGATGAGGGCAGACATCCTATAGGGCCAGAAGGGGGTCTCCTACCCCCTTCAAGCTCGCTTGCAGGACACGAAGGCGACGAAGGTGCTGAAGGTTGAAGAAGGCTCCTGTTATGGTTTGGGGGAACACGTTGATGCGTCCAGTTGATGTTGTTCCGATTGATTGAGAAGCTCCAGATGCTGATTTAGAAGATCCAGATGTATTTTTGCACCTACAAATGATGTTGGTGTGCTCGATTCAAGGAGAATTGACCAAAAGATTAAGTTCGTGCAGTGCAAATAATCGTTCCAGGAAATAGGAATTTCAAAGTGAAATTGAGTGGATTTGAATCATTTCTTAAATTTGTGAAGGGAATTGGTTTGGATCGAACGAAGGTGATTAAGATGATCTAAGATGGTGATTACTATGTTATATGGACAAGAATGTAGAGGAATGAAAATGGGTGGATGAAGTGTAGCTAGGGAGATGAGTATCAGACCCTTCTGGTCATAGCTCGACGATATGCCACTTCATAGGAGCTAGATGTCACGAAGGTTACGATAAAATGCAGCTTGCACCTTGGAACTCTCCTCCCGACTTCCCTCCTCCATGCGAGGTGGTTACCATACACTGTCACCGCCAATGGTGGGCGGAACAAGGTGGAAAAAGTGGTTAGTTTGTCCTCGATCAGGAGTGCTCTAGAGAGGTTGGTTGTTATGGTGGAAGTTGTGATGATTAATAAGGGAAGATGATGAAGGGGTAGATTTGATCGAAGGATATGCATGTAAGTAGGTTATTAGGGCTGTAAAATGAATGGATTGGATGTGTTTTTGGATTAGAAACGACGTGGGATAAATTATATGAAGGTAGTAGTTCGAACAGATCTTGAACATAATGTTCTTGGAGAAGATGAAATGTGGTGCTGACACGTGTCAGTACCACATAAAACCTGAAATAAAATTAGTTATAAATTAGATAATAAATAATAAATGGCAATTATTTTAAATATGTATAAAATAAGAAGTACAAATAATTAAATTATCTAATTTATGGTGTAATTTATTTTTAAAAATAATATATATTTTATGAGATATAAATATAATATTAATAATTAAATATAGTATAATTAATAAAAGCTTATTATTTTTACTCAATAATTTAATAAATAATATATTATTTATATTTATTTAATTAATATAATAATAATAATAAGAGTTGTATGATTTCTATGGATTTTAATAAATTGCTTTATATATAACTCATCCATGGCCGACCCCAAGCTCGGGTAAATGAGGAGGGTTGCGTTAAGTACCCAACAACCATCGTAAAATGGTCGGAGAAAACATCCAAAATACTATTTTTAAAAAAAAATACTATTTAGGAAGTTGCCTCATGACAGTTAGAGAGGGCGAGGACAACCCAAGAAGTGTTAGAAAGAGACTATACGAAGGGATCTTAGTTTTTTTGATATGAGTCTGAGATTAACCCAAGGTAGATCTGAATGGAGGCAGAGAATCCATGTAGCCGACCCTACTTAATTATGGAAAAAGGCTTTGTTGTTGTTGTGAGTTTATATATTAATAAATACAGATAATTGGTTTGTAGTTCAAATTCATGTATATTTTAGGATTTTTTTATTTATTTAAAATATTAAATAAAGGTTTTAATTTCTAAAATTTGTATAAATAAAATAGAAGGACAAGAAAATAATTTAAAAATATAAAATTACGTGATCTATAAATAGTATGTACATAATAAAATAAATAGCCTAAAAACCCAATTGTCATTAGGTTCCAAAGCGGCTATTTTCAAACAGACTCCGATTTTAATGAAATCACTTTCATTAATTTGAGAATATTATTTTATAAATTTTAAAAAAGAGTATAGTGACATTGGAGTTCTTATGAAGAAGTTATGAGGTTCAGAAGTTACGAAATTGATAATTTGAAAACCAGATTTCTTGACATACATACGTGGTGGATTTTTTGTGATTTTTATATTTTTTTATATACACTTGAATAAATAGGAATTAGTGTATTATGTACAATGTTAGTTATTTTTTTATATTTTCTTCCTTATCTTCCCCTACTTTCTTGTTTGTCGACCAAGTCCTACTGATTTGGTTTTGAGAGTTAGATTATTTAAATATATCTTTTAGCTATATTTATATTTATTAGCCATATTGTACATATATACATATTTATAATACGTCTTCTTTTCTTTTCTTTCTCTTTATTATTTTATTTGTTTACATGTTTTTAATGCATAAAAAATACGTTTTTATACACGAATGGTATTTTGGTAAAAGATGTGAATTGATGGATATTTACTTGTATTTGTTAAGGATTCTAAGATAAATATGATAGAAGTGTTAATGAATCATGGATTTATCATTGCTCATATCCTCTTCTTCCTTACCCTTCTCCTATCTCCTACCCCTTATCTTCTATTTCCTCTTCATTATCCTATTTTCTTCCCCTTCTTCTTCCTTTTCTATATTTCCATCTCACCTTGTACTTCACACCTTCAATATACATTTAAAGTTATTGTGATAGGAAGTTATGATTGCACAAAATTATACTAATATATTCAAAGAAAAAACACTTTTAAAATGATACTTTAAGTTATGCATAGCATGGAGCCATGCAATAATTTTAGTCCCTCTTTGACGTCACTACCTACTCCATAGTCATCATATCCATATCAAAGATGAACCTATGGGTGCTTCAGTAGAGGTCGGGTCACGTACTGTAACAACATTTGCAGTTCTGTATTATTCCTTCAAAACTTATCCCTCCTCTATCCTTGTGTCTCATGTATCAATGCGGAGGTCATAGATATCGTGATTAGACACTGAGTTGAGGATGAGGAGGCTCCATTTCAGAGATATCACTCGCTCATGGCA
Organism: Ottelia alismoides; assembly: GCA_037367405.1. Lineage (NCBI taxonomy): Eukaryota > Viridiplantae > Streptophyta > Magnoliopsida > Alismatales > Hydrocharitaceae > Ottelia > Ottelia alismoides. Next base: position 689,050 of record JAZKJV010007543.1, on the reverse strand, counting down.
ATACCATCCCCGACACTATGGCAATATCCAAGAAGCTTGAGAAGTATTACCCTCATGTACATCTCCTTGTTGTATGATGATGACTTACCTACCAAATTCACCGTATCATGCTAAAAATGGAAGTGTTGTGTTTGTTTTTGTCCTTGTAACTATTAAAATAAAGGGATTTTTACGTCATGAACTCTAGAAACTTGTTAAATTACGTTTATGACATTTTAAACATCGATATTCCTTCCTCGATCCTTTAAACTTGCTTTTGTCATACCCCACGAATCCACCTTGCCATTAAATTTATTTTTACTTGAGTTAATGCCTTGGATTAATATAACCAAGGAGCATTGGATGGTCGATCTTCCACCTCCTCATTTCCTTCTTATTATTCATCTTCCTTTTCCTCCATTACTCTTCTTCATCCTCCTCTTTTTTTCTCTTTCTTTACCCCATCTCCATCCATTTACGAGAAACACCTGTGAGGGCGTGGCCTAAGCTCAGTACTTCAGACCAAGTCGGTGTTCCACACAATGTGGGAACACTGTCGATGACAAGGCCCTACTCAGTCACACACGATAGAAGTGCCAATACTTTGCTAACCCAAATGATAATCAAGGTGACACAGATCGGGTTTTGAGCTCTAATACTTATGGGTTGCACCTCACCCAGTCGAGAAAGTACCTGAAAACAATGTGGATGTTATGAACCCCAAACGTTGATGGCTCATTACGAATTTTATTAATGTGAAAGTGTTATTAGCAATCCTCTTGTTTTAATATTTAGAATTTTAATTTTTTGAGTATTTTTCAGAGAAAGCTGCCTAATGAATTTTTTTATATATTTCCTTTAATCCGAATATGTGTAAAAACAAAGGGAGAAGGAGGAAAGGCAATGCAAGTTGTCTCTAAGATGGAAATCTCACCTTAGTGACGAATGATGCATGCAAAGTTAGAATAACTTACAGTGCTTACCAGCTATCTCCATATGGGATGCAAAGCAGAATATATAAATTTATACTATATGCATGGTATGAAAATTGAGAAAGTGTCCTAAACAGTAATTGTTATTATCATGAAGAACCAATGCTAAATATCTATAGATGAAACCTTAGGGTTTGATCTTGGAGACTCCTCGGTGCTTGCCATAACGGGTCCTGCAACTGTATAACGGGTCCTGCAAACGTTGTGTGGAGTCTCTCATGACAAGTGGTCTCAAATCTAAATAATCAACAATTAATTTTAAATAAGTCCAAATATATAATACTATAGGCACATGCTTCTATTAGGTATTTGAACCTAACTTACTGAGTCAAGAAAATCCTACTAATAAGGGTTCAATCACACAAAACAGATAAAACAAAGGTAGAAAGCTCAAAACGTTTGAAACAAAATAAAAGAAAGGTGATAAAACATGAAAAACCGTGACGAGCCCCCAAGTGAATAGACACTTGGGCACTGGATCTCGTTAAGCGTAGGAATGTCCAAATTGTTACGAATTAATTTACAAAAATAAATTTCTCTCTCACAAAACAAAATAAAAACTAAGTCGGGCTGCTCGTCTCCTTCTTCCTTGCTCCTCTCTATCACTCTCTCATGGTCGCTCACTAGTAGAAGGTCGACCTTCGCTCGACTCGGGTGCATCCACCACCTAAGTCGCCATACAGTCCCTCGTAAGAAAGATCAACAAGAAAAACATATTAGACCAGTCAAAATAATTATCAAAAATAAATGATAGAAAAACAAAAAGAAGAGTAAACTGTATATGTACAACTAGCTACACTATATTGCTCCCTGACAATGATGCCATTTGATAGAGTGATTATATTATGGAGGAGGGTCGTACGCTCCACAGACGCCTGGAGTGCAGTCAATGTGTCAACCACTCACAAAGCTCGATGCTAATATCAAAAATCAACCCACAATATATAAAAGCAATAAAAATGACTGATGTGGATCAGAATTTATTATAATCCAGAAATAAATGTGTATAGTGGACAAGCAAATTGGGTGTCGAACACATGAAGAAAATTCGATCTGGCAGTATATTATTTATAAATAAATAATGAATAAATAATGTGGGCCATTGTATAATATTCACTCAATTAATTAATGAATTAATTTGTAGGTCTTTAAATTAAAATAAAATGAAATTTTTTATTTTATTTTATATATGTATTTTTATTTTTACTGATGTATTTTTACAATATTACTTTTTTTTATAATTTTTATTTCTTTTTTCTTTAATATATAATATAAGTAGATATATAACTATATATATATATGTAATATTTATAATATCGGTAATATACGATAGAAAATATATAATAAATATACAAAAAATCATAAAATCGAAATAAGAACAGTTCCTTTTTATTTTTTAAGGTTTTAAAAAATATATTAAGGTATTTATAATAATTAATAATAATATTAATTATATATAAAGCTATATATATAATATAATACGGGAAAAGGGATGTTGAGCCGCTGGTGTAGGGAATTCACTGCACTCGGATCCTGCACCGTTGGATTAAATCATATCCCATCGTTGGATGACAAGAGGTCCCAAACCCCTCGCCTCTCTCTCCCAATCCCAATCCCAATCCCAATCCCACGCCCCTCCCCTCCCCCCAAACCCCCCACCTACAGCACGGGAGAGAACCCATCGGGCGCTCCGGGCTCGCTCACCTCCAACCTCGGCGGCACGCGCGCTACCCCCACCTTCTAGCCTACCGCACACGCGCGACCGCTCTGTGATCTCCCCTACGTGCTCCCCACTCCAGCCTTCGTCGCATGCGCATCCCCTTCCCCTCCAGCCTTCGTCGCATGTGCTTGCGACCTCCTCCATCCTCCGTCGCATACAGTGCCCCCGTCGTCTCCCTAGCACTACCCATCTCGTTTCCCCCGCAGAGCATGCCTAAGCCCCTGATCCATTGTATTCCTCTGCTGCGCGCACGAGCCCTAGAACGAGCAACTCCCTCTGTCATCGTCCGGCCACGCACGCAAGCGCGAGTTCATCCCACTTCTTCTCCGCGTACTCTCACACTCGTCTGTCAGTACCTCGCATAGAATTTATGTGTATGTCAAAGCCTGTTTGTAGAGAAAGTGGATAAGGCATCTGCATCTCATTTATCATTATAGTCTATACGTACTTACTCTTTTTTTTTGATTGGTAAGTATAAAATATCATTGAACTATAAGATGAGCATTTACAGGCGTCACCACAAGGTGAGATGACAAAAATGGGCAGAAATAACCCAGAATTACAGAGCATGGTGCTTGGGAGTACAAAAACCAAGCAACCATGTTGGAATTAGTGCATCAAGACATTGACTGCAGAGATTATGTCACGAGCTACACCCATAGCCAAAGAGGCAGAGCCGGAGGACCATCTGAGATTGCGTTCCCTCCAAATTGACCACGAAGTGGCTGCAAGGGAAATGCTCAGCTTCGTTTTTATGTCCCTGTTCATCAAAGACCCAGCCCATTCCAGGATTTCAACCAAGCTGGGGGATGGTGGCCTTGGAAGTTGCAGGGAGCAGAATACCATATCCAAGATGTTGTTGGCAAAGCTGCACCGAAAGAAAACATGGTCACAGGTCTCCAGATCCAGGCCACAAAGGTAGCACATGCTAGGCACCGCAAAGCCATGTCTCGCGAGCCTATCCAAGGTCGGCAACCGGTTGATAGTAGCACGATAAAGGCAACACGAATGTTTGGGGGCTGACGCAGTATTCCACACGATCCCCGCCCACGGAACAGCAGTAGCACGGAGACGAATAAGGTCAAAAGCCTCAGCGAAAGAGAAGCCCTTTCGGGAGCGGGTCCAAGAGTAACCGGCATGAGTAGCAGTGATAACGCCTTGAATGGTCTCGCGCCTTGCGAAAATGGCCCGCCAAATAGAGGACGCATTGGAGCTCAGAGTGACCTCCCACAGATTGCCATTATGGAGGTATTTTCTACGCAGAAAAGTAGCCCAGTTAGAGTGCTCAGCCGAGAGGAGTCGCCAAGACCATGTTACAATCATTGCAGATCGTAGAGAGACGAGCGATCTTAAGCCGAGGCCTCCCTCAGACTTAGGCAAGCAGACGGTGCGCCAACCAACATCGCTACGGCCAAAACTCCAAAGAAAATTTGCGCATAATTTGTCAATGCGACGCGCGGCGGCAATTGGGATGAGAGTCCCAGCGGCCCAGTAGAGAAGGACACCGGAGACCACCGATTTGAGTAACTGAAGGCGGCCGGCAAGGGATAGGGCCTTTGCTTTCCAGCCACAAAGCAAGGCCCTAACCTTGTCTTCCAAAGCAGTAGCAAGAAGCCCGTTTCTGGATGATGAAGATAGGGGCAGCCCAAGGTAAGTCGTAGGGAGCCTCGCACTTAGAATACATGTCTGTAGAGTGAGGCCAAAATCGGCAGGGGCACATCGAGGACGAAATATCTTGCTTTTATGGGCGTTCAGTTTTAGACCCGAGATTTTCTCAAACTCATCAAACACCCTCCTGGCCGCAAGCAATGAGGCCGAAGTACCCTTGCAAAAGATTAGGATATCATCGGCAAAAATAAGGTGAGACGGCGCACGGAGCCGCCCCCTCCCCATAGTCTTTAATTCCCCCCTGGCCACAGCAGCCTCAACAAGCATAGTCAAAGATTCCATTCCAATAACAAAAAGGAGAGGGCTAAGTGGGTCCCCCTGCCTGAGGCCACGAGTGCCCTTAAAGAGGCCCGCAGGCGAACCATTCATCAAGATCGAAAACGAAGAAGTTAGAATGCAGTTCGCTACCCACCCGAGCCAGGCCTTCGGGAAGCCCATCCTATTTAGGCTTTTAAGGATGAACTGGTGCTCCATTGTGTCAAATGCTTTAGTGAGGTCTATTTTTAAGAATGCACGCATGCGATTTGACGACCGGTCAAACCCTGCTGCAAGTTCCTGAGCCAACCGAGAGTTATCCCCAATCAACCTCCCCCTTATAAAGGCCGTTTGATTGTCTGAGATGAGATGCGGCAGGACAACGGAGAGGCGCGAAGCAAGCAGCTTAGAGAAAATTTTATAGGTCACGTTGCAGCAAGAAATGGGTCTGTAGTCGCCCAGACCCGAAGGGGAGGTGACCTTAGGTACCAATGTAAGAAATGTATGGTTTACCTCACGGACCATGTTGCCACCCGCATGGAGAAAATTCATGGCAGCAATGATGTCGCCTTTTAGAATAGACCAGTGCCTTTTGAAGAACCCTGCGTTAAACCCGTCAGGCCCCGGGGCCTTGGAGGGGGGTATGGAGCGTAAAGCGTCGAAGATCTCGTCCTCACTAAACGGACGCACCAACCACGCCTGAGATTCCTCAGAGAGAATGACTCTAGGGAAGGGAGGGTCAACAGTAGCAGGGCGTGGAAGAGCCGGGCCAAGCATATCGCCATAGAAGGCGACAGCAGCAGATGCAACTTCAGCGAATGTATCCAGTCGACGTCCATCGCATCCAATGAGTGAAGAAATAGCATTACGAGAGGCCCGGGCTTTTGTCGAGAGATGAAAGAACTTAGAATTTCTGTCACCAAGCTTAAGCCAGTCAATGCGGCTCTTTTGCCGCCACGCCGACTCAAGGTCGTTCTCTAGCTTTAATATGTAATCTTTTGCGTCTGCCTCCAGCTGGGCAATGCATGGATCAAGGGGTTCCGTCGATAAAATGGAATTGATAGTGGAGAGAGTTTGCTCCATGTACTTATGCTCTTGAAAGACGTTTGCCTCCCTACGCGCCCACTCCTTGAGGCTTAGCTTTACCAACTTAAGCTTCCTTTGTAGTCGGTAAAGAGGGTTGCCGTGGATGTTTGAATTCCACGGAAGCTCAATCGCATTCAAGTAACCAGGCCTAGAGGCCCAATAATCAAAGTACCGAAAGGGTTTCCTTGAGAGCGGAGCCTCCGCCAGACGGATGTGAAGCAGCTGATGGTCACTCAAGGCCGTCGGAGTGTAGTTGAGCTTGACATTAGGGAAGAGGTCTAACCAAGCATCATTAACCAAAGCTCGATCCAGCCGAACAGCGATTCTTGATGGGCCAATGGTAGAGTTGGACCAAGACCAGTGGTTACCCGTGGATTCCATTTCCAGGAGATCACAATGGGCAATGCAGTTGTTAAAATCATCCAAGCTACCGCGTGCTGGAGCACGGCCCCCCTTCTTTTCAGAGAAGAAGCGCACAGTGTTGAAGTCCCCGAGAACAACCCAGGGGATGTTTCTGGGCTAATGAAGACGCATGAGATCATCCCAAAGCTCCCTCCGTGTGGACATGTTGTTGGAGCCATAGACCACTGTGAGGGTCAGATTGAGGCCACCCTTATTGGAGCAGGCGAGCGAAATTGATTGGGTGGAAACGTGAATCGCGGCGCAAGACCAGACCGCTTCCCGCCAAAGGACATAGATACGGCCCAATAACGTATCATTGTGAATAAGACTCCATCCCTGCGGGATGATGGAGGCTAAATTGTTCCTGTTCTGTGGCCTGATCTTTGTCTCAACGAGGCCAACAATTTCTGCACCCAGCAAGTTGAGGGTATTAAGAAGCGACCTTTGCTTGCGCGGCTTATTAAGCCCGCGGATGTTACAAGCGATAATAGACATTAAGGGGTGTTGTTGGAAGGCGGTGAAGCCCCTGAATTCTGCCCAATGGGCTTGTGCGGCCTTCTCCTCCTGTGCGTTGCAGTTTCCCAGGAAGGATTGACTACCACTGGCTGCTCCGGAAAGGCCATTTTCGAATCTGATCCGCAGTCCGGGTTGTTTAGGTCAATCCCAGCAGAGGATTGTTCATCCTGTGTCGCATGGGTATTCCTCTTAACGGATGCCACCTTCCTGTGAAGGAGGTGCTTGGAGCCAAAAGGAAAGGCATTTATTGTTCTGGCAGAGGAAGGAGTGCGTTTGGGAGGCTTCTGTGTGGATATGGAAGGAGGTTTGTGATTAGGAGCATGATTCTCATTCTTCTCATTAGAAATTCCCTCTTGGGCGTTGCTTCCAGAAATCACAGCAGACTCTGAATGGTTTGTAATTGCTACTGCACATCTGACTCAATTGTGCAGATAGTTTATTTCTTTCTCCATCTGGATTGAGATTAAAATGGAGGACCCACTATTGAGGATGAGAACATGTATGCAGAGATGACATTCAATAGAAGGCATTTTATATTAAAGTGGGTTGGAATTGCTAGATGCATTAAAAAACTTATTCTTATCTATATTAATAGATCATGGTGCTTCCATGACACACCATACATGTTAAACTTTTTTTTCATGGATATTGCAACTAAGTAGGCATGTTGCTCCATTTCTCCCCTTAAAAAAAGGTCAGGAATACCAATGGTTAAATAGTCAAAGAAGTGCATATTCTCAAGCCGATGAAGCATATTTTCATTGAAGAAAATAGGATTGTCATACATCTTTGTTGTATTTATGGAAACATCCCGTAAGACTCAAGTTTGTTGATGGTGAACGGTCATACATCCTTACAGTTTATCACATCTCATACAAGTAATTTTGCAAAGCAAAATCCACACAGTTACTTTTACATCTTATAACTGCTGCTTTATACTTTTAATTTTTTATTACTTCTCTTTCTTACTGTTAATTGTGTAATTCTAGTTTATTCATGAATTTCATATTTATGGTGAAATATTACAGCATTTTGAAGACTTAGTTGAAATGACTCCTACTATTCTTGACAAAGATGGCATGGGTTTGAAATCCTGTTCCAGCAACGATGCCGGCATTGAAATCACAACTAAAGATGTATATACAAATGTTGAAAAACCTTTCATCGGCATGAAGTTCTGGTCGGATGAAGATTTTGTTAATTTTTATAATTCATATGCAATAAGGGTGGGATTTTCTGCACGTAAAAATAAACTATGTTGTTCGGAACGAACAAATCTTCCCGTTGCTAGAAGAATTGTTTGTTCCAGGGAAGGATTTAAAGATATGAAGGACAAAAGATATGAGGGTTGAGAGGTCAAGCGCAGATGAGAAACTAGAGAAGGTTGTGAAGCTTACATTTATGCATCTGTGGATGAAGAAGGGATTTGGGTGGTGCGAACATTTAATGAAACACATAATCATGTCTTGACAAGTCCATCAAAAGTACAAATGTTACGTTCACATAAGGAGATTTCTTCTTGTGCGAGGTGTCTAATTGACACATTGCATAGTTGTGGCTTGGGTGCATCCAAAATTTCCAGTGTTCTAAGCGCATCTTGTGAGAAGAATATTACTAGTCAATTTTGCAGAGATCAAATCAAACTGAATCGAAAGAATAATCTTGGACATGAGTGTATGACCGTTGTGAGATGCTTTGAAGAAAAAATGACGCTAGACAATGATTTCTTCTTTAAAGTTGAAGTTGATGAAGATTTCATGGGAAGAAGTGTCTTTTGGGCAGATGGACGATCACGAGCTTCATATATGCATTTTGGCGATGTGTTGGTATTCGACACCACATATAGAACCAATAAATTCCTCATGCTGTTTGCTCCATTTACCGGTATAAATCATCACCGACAATCAATATTATTTGGATGTGCTTTACTTGCTGATGAGACTACCGCAACATTTATCTGGTTATTTCGTACATGGTTGCAATGTATGCATGGGAAGATGCCCAATGCAATTATTACTGACCAAGATCCTGCGATGCGGGAAGCTATCTCTGTTGTATTTCCACAAACAACACATAGATTTTGCATCTGGCATATAAAAAAGAATGCATTGATTCATTTACGTCAATTGCGATGTGACAAGCAATTTGAACATGATTATAAAAAGTGGATTTATGGATGTCAGAATATTGAAGAGTTTGAAAAAAGATGGGGAGAACTTCGAGCCAAGTACAACATTGCAGAAAATGGTTGGCTTCACAATATGTATGAAATGCGAGAAATGTTGGTTCCTATTTATCTTAAGGATGTTTTATTTGCAGGAATGTCATCAACTCAACGTTCTGAAAGTATGAATGCTTTTTTTGATGGATATGTCTGTTGTATTAAATATTGTATTTAGGTTTTAATTGGAAAACCTATGTAATTACAATTGCAATTAATTTGGTTTCAATTGGGAAATCAAATGGTTTGGAGGGAAAGTTGGGAATTCTCAAATTTGAAACATGGATAAGTTCGGGTTGAAGTTTAGTACCATACCTTGGACATCTAAACTTCTGGTAGACTTATATATGAGTCTCCACCTCAAGCTCTTGTAGCAATAGTAGAGAGGAGGAATGGAGGACCACACGTGCACGCACGCGCTCCGCTCCGTCTCCGGCTCCGGCACGGGCTCGGGAGAGTCAACTTGGATCTCGATACTTTTGCTGCGGGTTTCATTTGGTCGTTCGATTAAATTAATCAGACGGATTAATTTGATTTCGATCACATTGGGAATCGGACTTGATCCAAACGCCTTGACTTAGCCGCGGTTTTGGAATTCGAAAGGACACACCCGTTGAGGGGCATTTTCGGAAACTGAAGGGACCATGCGCTAGGGCACGCGAGCTCCTCTTTTTATATCCCTCACCCGATGCCGTCTTTCTTCACTTGCAAGAAAAAACCCACCGTCACTCTTGTTCTCTCTCACTCTCTCTCTCTCTCTCTCTCTCGTGTCGGCGACCTGTTTCTTCTCAGCTGCAAGTTCTCGGAGGTGCTTTCGAGGACGGTCTCGTCGGTGTGCGCGGACGATGACCGTGAACCATTGTATCCTGGGAGCGGATCACCAATACCCTACGTACCGGTATTGTGGGGGCGAAATCCTCTCTAACGATAGTCCATTTCATGGACGCTTCGGTGATTTCTAACCTTATATTTCTTATATTTTGCTTGCCGCAATTTGTTTATTGCTTACCCTTTTCTGGATCACGCCCGTTTGTTTGTTTCCGTGTGATTAATCAATTCTGATTTGCTTATTGTAATCGGATAATAAAATTGGATTTGCACGTTATTAATCTTAATAATCTGTAATATTGATCTGTCAATCCATTGGAATCTGTATGATTACTGTTTAATATGTGCATGGTTGATCCTGTTTACAACAATCTTAGAGAGGATTTCTGGAATCATTTATAAAATAATATCGGAAACAATGTTTAAATCGAGGGTAGATAAGACCGTTATGCCTGAAAAGTTTGATGAACAGAACTTTAAGCGTTGGCAACAACGCATGAAGATCTGGTTAACCACCATAGGTTTAATCTCAATGCTTGAAACTGAATGTCCTACGGTGGAAATGGAAAACCCCTCGCCCGATAACCAGAAGGCGTAATCTGCGTGGAAGGAACGCGACCGTATATGTCATGGTTGCATCCTGTTGGCTTTGTCCAACACGTTGTTTGACGTATATTGTTCGTCCACGCAGATTACGAAGGGGCTATGGGAAGACTTGGATCGGAAGTACAATACCGAAGATCTCGGTATTGAGAAATACTCTGTGGCTACGTTTTTGAAGTTTTTCATGGCCGAAGGAAAATCAGTTTCTGAACAGGCACACGAGTTTTTACTCCTGCTCCATGGATTAGAGGATGCCGAAATGAAACTTGCAAAAAAGTTTCAGGTCATGTGCATCATAGAAAAATTCTCCAAGTCGTGGGAAGACTTTGGTATGACCCTCAAATACAGGAAGGAGAAAATTTCTATGGATGACTTGATGGTGGCAATTGCCATAGAGGAGGAACACATGAAACAAAAACCTGTGCTTCCTGTTGATATTCAGGCTAAGGTCAATTTTATGACCTCGAAGAGCAAAGATAAGAAGGGGAAGGGACCTAATAACAATAAAAACCAAAGGGCAAGATCCAGAAAAAGGTAAAAAATAAAGCCTGCTGCCACTGTAATCAGGTTGGCCATTGGAAGAAGGACTGTCCGTCCTTGAAGGCTCAACCTAAGGCTACAGACGGGAGTCCACAAGTGAATATGATCACTATGGGACTCGGGGCTAGCGAGGGGTATGTCTCTGTAAAATCTGAACTATACCATATCCATTATCCAAATGAGTGGCTTGTGGATACGGGAGCCAATGTAAATATATGTTCTGAAAGAACTTTGTTTTTTTCTTATCAGACCTGCAGTGTTGGGACTGTGAAGATGGGGAACGATTCTGCAGCCAGGGTGCTAGGGTCGGGACAAGTCAACTTGAGGTTCTCTTCTGGACGTGTTCGGACGTTGCACAGGGTGCTGCATGTTCCTGACATCAAGAAGAATGTTTTATCTGACTCTATATTAGTTAGAAATGGTTTTGAATTAAACTTTAAATGTAATAAAGTTGTTATTCTGAGACATGGCATTTTTTATGGAAAAGGCTATCTGGCAGACTTTGATTTGTTATTTAGAATTAGATGTGATTCAATAAACATTAATGAATTGAATGTTTTGAATTCTGAATGTTCTAGTTCTGTATCTCATGTTGTGAATAATCTAGAATCTTGTTATCTATGGCATGGTAGATTGGGACATGTAAACTTAAATTCAATTAAAAGGATGATGAATTTAGAGTTGATCCCTAAATACACTATTGATAAAACTCAAAAATGTGAAATCTGTGTGCAAGCTAAGACTCCTAGGAAGTCTTTTCAGTCTGTCTCTAGAGATAGTGAGATCTTGGATCTAGTGGACACGGATATCTGTGAGTTTAATGGCGTGTTGACCCGAGATAATAAGAAATATTTTATCACCTTTATAGATGTTGGCAGTAGATACTGCTTTGTATATCTAATGAAAACCAAGGATGAAGCCTTAGAGAAATTTCTTATATTTAAGAATGAGGTTGAGACACAAACAGGAAAAGTGCTTAAACGCCTTAGGTCAGATAGAGGTGGTGAATATACCTCTAACTTATTTGATGAACAATGCAAATCGTTTGGCATAGTTCATGAAGTTACGACCCCATATTCACCTCAATCAAATGGGATAGCAGAACGGAAAAATAGAACCTTAACCGACATGATCAATGCTCTCTTACAGAGTTCTGGACTTCCAATCTATATGTGGGGAGAGGCCTTGAATACAGCTTGTCATATTATGAATAGGGTTCCTCCAAGACATATGGAAAAGTATCCTTTTGAACTTTGGAGAAATAGGAAACCTAGTTTAAGATATCTCAAAGTATGGAGCTGTCTCGCTAAGGTTTTATTCCTAGAACACAAGAGAAAGAAGATTGGTCCTAAAACTATTGATGCGGTCTTCTTAGGTTATTTGGAAAATAGCTATGCATATAGGTTCTTGGTAATTCGGTCCGAGATACCGGGCATAGAAGTCAACACCATTGTTGAACTCCGTGATGCTACTTTCTTTGAGGATGTCTTCCCGTTGAAGACTAGGATTCCTCAAAATCTGACCAATGAGGGCGCCTCTACATCAGGATCTATTCCAGATCAAGTGGAAAGGATAACGAATGTGGGGGTTGAAACTCAACCTGAACCCAATGATCTTTTTGAAGAAATTTAGCCAAGGAGGAGTAAAAGACCTCGGAGAGCTAAGGATCTAGGTAGCGACTTTGTTGTCTACCAGATCGAGGGTGATCCACCAAGTTACAAGGAAGCCATGGCTTCATCTGAAGCAAAACAATGGAATGAAGCCATCAAATTTGAGATGTATTCCATTATGACTAATGGAACTTGGGAGTTGGTTGATTTACCCAAAGGGTGCTCTACCATTGGGTGCAAGTGGGTGTTTAAGAGAAAGCTTAGACCTGACGGATCAATTGAAAAGTATAAAGCCAGATTAGTTGCCAAGGACTTTAGGCAAATGGAAGGTATCGATTATTTTGATATCTATTCCCCTGTGACTAGGATGACCACAATCCGGATGCTCATAGCATTGGCATCTGTATATGATCTCTCTATCCACCAGATGGATGTGAAGACCGCTTTCTTGCATGGCGATCTTAAGGAAGAGATCTATATGGATCAACCTGATGGGCTTGTGACTCCTGGGAATGAGGGAAAGGTTTGCAAGCTTGTCAAATCCCTTTACGGATTGAAACAAGCACCAAAGCAGTTGCATGAAAATTTTGATAAGACTATTTTGTCATGTGGCTATAAGGTTAATGAATCCGATAAGTGTGTCTATTCCAAGTTGAAAGGTGATGAGTGTATTGTCTTGTGCCTGTATGTTGATGACATATTGTTGTTCGGATCACATATGAGGATTATTAATGAGACTAAGGCATTCTTAAGCAGCAAGTTTGAGATGAAGGACATGGGTGTTGCTGATGTGATCTTGGGTCTCAAACTGACAAGGTCAGTTGATGGGATTGTAGTTTCTCAATCTCACTATGTTGAGAAAGTACTTGAGAAATTTGGATATCAAGATTGCAAGGCTGTAAGAACTCCCTTTGATTCATCCAAAACGCTGTTTAAGAATAAAAGTGGAGTACCTGTAGCTCAACTAAGGTATTCACAAGTGATAGGAAGTTTAATGTATCTTGCAAATTGCACGAGACCTAATATTTCATTCTCGGTTGCAAAGCTGAGTAGATACACTAGCTGTCCTGACCGTACTCAGTGGGAGGCTCTGAATCGAGTACTGAAGTACTTGAAGGGAACTATTTTCCTTAGTTTGCATTATGGTAGACATCCATATGTACTAGAAGGATACAATGATGCAAGCTGGATAGGGAAAATAGAGGAGTCTAGGAGTAATGGTGTTATATGGTATGTTTTTACCCTTGGAGGCGGTGCAGTCTCCTGGAGGTTTGTGAAGCAGACCATTCTAGCTCGATCCACTTTTTAGGCCGAGATGTGTGCTTTAGACACCACTGGAATTGAGGCTGAATGGCTAAGGGAACTTCTGTGTGAAATTCCCATGGTAGGTCAGCCTGTTCCTGCGATCTCGGTACATTGTGATAATATGACCACAATTGCCAAGATCAAGAGTTCAAAGTTCAATCAGAAAACAAGGAGACACATACAAATCAGACTTAAGACGTTAAGGGATTTGATGTCTCGAGGAGTGTTGGCTGTGGATTTTGTTGGATCCAAAAACAACACGGCAGATCCGCTGACTAAGGGACTTGATAGATCTTTAGTCCTAAAGTCTAGGCTTGGGATGGGACTGAGACCCATTGAGAGTTCCTCCACAGTGGCAACCCAACCTATCTGAGTGGAGATCCCACAAAGTAGGTTCAATGTGGTAATAACAAGCTGTTTGGAGAACTGGTTGGCACTCTAATATTTATGTGTAAGCATGAGTGTCTTATCCCTGGAAGCCTAAGTGCCGTTTAAGCTGCAAGTTTAGGAAGAGCATAGGCTCTGAATGGGTTCAAGCCTTTGGGCAGGATGTTAGCAGTGCATCCTTAGAGAACGCCACCTATGTGAGTGTTACTGTGGGCCGCAGTTAAAGGAAGTGGGTCTTTCCTGAACACACTCATGAAACAAGATAAGGGTGCATGGCCTTTAAGAGCACTAACCCTGAAGTTTGCACCAAGAACAATGCTTTGTTGTTTCTACAGTATACTTTAACACTAAGGTCTGAAGTTCAAGACGTAGTTCACTTCGTTCCTGTTAAAGTGAAAGTAGTAAACTCAGGTAGAGGTTCAAACCGGAAGGTACCTTTACTGAAAGCAAAGTATGGACAGCCGAAAGAAATCTCTTAAATCTTTTTTGAATCACTTTTTCAAATTAGTGAATTCGTGGGGGATTGTTGTATTAAATATTGTATTCAGGTTTTAATTGGAAAACCTATGTAATTACAATTGCAATTAATTTGATTTCAATTGGGAAACCAAATGGTGGAGGGAAAGTTGAGAATTCCCAAATTTGAAACATGGATAAGTTTGGGTTGAAGTTTAGTACCATACCTTAGAGATCTAAACTTCTGGTGGACTTATATATGAGTCCCCACATCAAGCTCTTGTAGAAATAGTAGAGAGGAGGAATGGAGGACCACACGCGCGCGTGCGCTCCGCTCCGTCTCCGGCACCGGCATCGACTCGGGCTCGGGAGAGTCAATTTGGATCTCGAATCTCGAAACTTTTGCTGCGGGTTTCATTTGGGTTTCGATTAAATTAATCAGACGGATTACTTTGATTTCGATCACATTGAGAATCAGATTTTATCCAAACGCCTCGACTTAGCCGCGGTTTTGAAATTCGAAAGGACACGCCCGTTGAGGGGCGTTTTCGGAAACTGAAGGGACCACGTGCTAGGGCACGCGAGCTCCTCTTTTTATATCCCTCACCCGACGCCGTATTTCTTCACTCGCAAGAAAAACCCGCCGTCACTCTTGTTCTCTCTCTCTCTCTCTCTCCCGCGCGCGCGCGTCTGCGACCTGTTTCTTCTCGGCTGCAAGTTCTCGGAGGTGCTTTCGAGGACGGTCTCGTTGGTGTGCGCAGACGACGATCGTGAACCGTCGTATCCTGGGAGCGGATAGCCAGTACCCTATGCACCGGTATTGTGGGGGTAAAATCCTCTCTAAAGACAATCCATTTCATGGACGCTTCAGTGATTTCTAACCTTATATTTCTTATATTTTGCTTGCCGCAATTTGTTTATTGCTTACCCTTTTCTGGATCGCGCATGTTTGTTTGTTTCCGTGTGATTAATTGGTTCTGGTTTGCTTATTGTAATCGGATAATGGATTGGATTTGCACGTTATTAATCTTAATAATCTGTAATATTGATCTGTCAATCCATTGGAATCCGTATGATTACTGTTTAATATATGCACGGTTGATCCTGTTTACAACAATGTCCACTCTCTGACACCACTATCTGAGTTTGTATTGTAGTATGAAAGGGCATTGGATGCATGCCGTGGAGCTGAAGAGAGTTGTGTTAAGGCAATGAATACAATGGCAACATTGTGGTCCAAAAATCCAATGGAAGTACAAGCTTCTACTTTTTATACACATGCAAATTTCTTGAAATTTCAAGATGAATTCAAGAATATTGTTGATTGTGATTCTCGAAAAGTTGCAAAGGATGATGAAGTTGCTACATACGAAGTTCATTTGGATTCATCTCCGAATCGTAAATACAAAGTTGATTTTTCCTGAAAGATTTGAGAGCCAAATGCTCTTGTAAGAAATTCACATCCGAAGGTATTATTTGTTGTCATATTCTTTACATCTTCAAGAAGAAGGGATTACATGAAATACCAAAGGAATATTTATTAAAACGTTGGTCAATGGATGTAAGATTTGTAGGA
This sequence comes from Ottelia alismoides, assembly GCA_037367405.1. NCBI lineage: Eukaryota > Viridiplantae > Streptophyta > Magnoliopsida > Alismatales > Hydrocharitaceae > Ottelia > Ottelia alismoides. Next base: position 672,906 of record JAZKJV010007543.1, on the reverse strand, counting down.
ACGAGACAACAAATTGTTTGCGATGCACAAGACAAGCCGAGTCTTGACATGTTATGGGGTCTTCGTTCATTATTCTCGGAGATATATGATTGGGGAAGTTTTAGTAATACTAATTTTGAAGTTGAATAGAAAATAGCCGAAGAGGGAATGAAAAAGATCAAGGAACTGCAAAAGAATGATGTGAGCAAACAACCTCCTACCGCTGAAATAAATCCCACTGTTGAATTAAGAGAAAATCATTTCAATATCCGTGATCCACATTGTATTAAAGCCAAAGGAAGACCTCGCAAAGTAGTGAGAATGAAGTCCAGTGTCGAAGTATCTTCTTTTCAAGCTACTATAAAGCAACACACATGTGGAAATTGCGGGGATAAAGGACATTATCAAACTACATGCAAATTCAAGGTAATGATTCTTTGGATAATTGGTTCCAATTTTGATTCAAATTTAATTTGATTTATCTTTCTATATAGGCGGCAACTTGATGAAGATCATTTGGATGTATTGCGGACATGTGTACTCAAGATCTTCTACCCATTCTCCGAAATTAATTCTTGAGACCAAGTTGGAGCTAACTGTGATGGTCTTGTTTTGTCTTTGGCTTTTACTTTTGGAGTCTTCTTGCCCCGCGCATGTGTGGGCGACTCAAGTTGCGTTGTAATCTTAGTCAAAGTACCATATTGAACTACCTGTAATACATCTTACTAGAATTTTAGTTTTGGATTCTCAACATCTTCAGTTTGGAAGCTGAAAATCAATTTTCTTATCAAAAACGCAAATTGTTTGGAGAATAGTTTCAAGAACCTCCTTTTGCAATGAAACGAATGGACATTCAGAACTCCTTCTAAGTGTACTCATCTGTTGCATAGTGAAACAATATTCAAATGTCATTTCATTACATGATGTTTCTTTACAGTCTTCAGGAGTTAATCTTTTGAATTACGTTAATTAAAGATTTATTTAAATTTGCATTTAGTACTAATTTTAGTCAATGTTGATTCACTTTGTTGATTGATGGGTGATTTATTGAGTTGGGTTTGTTCAAACTCCACTGTTGTTTTATACTGTTCTCTAGCTTGTGCTTGCTCCATAGTAACGTTGGAAATTTACTCATTAAAAAATGCAGCTTATATAGAAAGGCATGTGCAGTGGTTCCTTCAAATTCCTTTGTTTATTTGTCGTTGTTCAGTTAATGAAACAAACTGTAGAGCCTAAATTATGTTTGCAATAAACTTCAACATGTGGAGAGAGGGAGAGAAATACAGTTCTCATCTCCAGTATGTTTGTTTCCTTTCCAAAATTCTAAACACCATGAAAGTATGTATTCATGACAATTTCAAACAACATAGTGGTGTTGCAAGAAATATCACATAAGCATCTCCTTCTGATTCATTCACTGTAGAAAAAATACGATTGTTTCTCATGTAAGTTACATATGCCCTACATTGGGAGGTCTATGGCATACAATGTACAACTCCAACAACATGCCAGCTACCAAGGGCTCTCTCAACATTACACTACAAGAAAAATGAGTTGTGGCCAAGGAATGTGGCTACGGAAACTTGTAGCCACGATAATTTCATGGCCACTAGTTTCTCGTAGCCACAATCCGTGGCCAAAATCTTCATATAAGAGTTGTGGCCACGGTAAGTTCTGTGGCCACTTGTAGTGGCCACGGCATATTCGTGGCTAGAAAACTCTCGCGACGAGACATGTACCTACGGCTACATGTCGTGGCCAGAGCCCAATTCTGTGGCCAGAAATCCCATATCCGTGACCATAGTTTTGTGGCCACAACTTGTTTTCCTTGTAGTGTTAGAAGACAACAAGGATACTATAAAGAAGCTACAAAAAAGGACCATGCGTAAGCTGCTTCACCCCCTCTTCTTTAGTTCCGTTTTTCTATGACCAATATTGATGCAGTGACTCTTGATGGCCTTGTCACTACGGATTGTTCACACATCAATATTTGCCACTCCTATAGCATTCTCCAGGGTCAACCTTACATGCTGGTAGTTGATAGGATGCATCCGAAATCAAAAGCCGGGCTTTACTAGCAAACGGATTACATCAAATGGAAGGGAACTACAAGACTGAGCAAGAGATTAAAACATATCAAGATGTTAGATGATTAACCATGAGATACGAGGGTCTAAATGCCTCACACAAGGCGGAGACAAAGTCGCTGTGGCGATCCTCGGTAAATCCCGATTAAATCAACAATTAACCCACGAATAATATCAAGCAATGAAAATAAAAGTGTGGAGTTAAAATTTAGTATAACTCTACAAAATATGTGTATAGTGCAAGTATGTGTTAGAGTGTCGAACTCAAGGAGCAAACAAGATAGAACAAGGCAGGAGTGCACAAAGATCAATCTGAAAGTGAACAATTGCCTATGAATGTGCAAATTTTTGTGGGTTTTGAATTTTATATTTTTTATTTTATTTTTGATTTTATATTTTTATATTTGGGTTTTAATTCACTGATTTTGTATTTTCTTTTTATATTTTGTATTTTTTATATTTTCTTTTTCCTTTAATAAAGATATAATGTATATAAGGAATGTATATGTATACTAGAGATAAGAGAGGGATAAAAATAGGGGAAAATGCTCAAAATACAGGAAATAAAATCTTTTTGGGCTTTTTATATATTTATAATGTTTTTGTGATTTTTTTATATTTTTCTTAATTTTTTGGTATTTTTGAGAGGCAAAAATACTGAAAACAGTGAATACAATATATATGCGAGACAAAAATATAGAAATAAAATAGCAAACAGGAATGAAAAATTATCAAATTAGTTTTTATAGATAGATAATAGAATAAAGAAGATTCAGAGATAGAGAACACAATTTTTGGAGTTTTTATGAATTTTCTCGATTTTTATGAAGATTTTGAGAATTTTGCTATTTTTAGGGGTTTTCTTTTGTAATATTTAGGGATTTTTGGTCAAAAGATAAAATAAGCTAAGCCAAACAAAATATAATTTTTTTGGAATTTTTAAAATATTTTTTATAATTTTTATGTATTTTCTAATGCAAACAGTAACAAAAATGCGTGTTTCTGAATTTTTGTAAATATGGAAATGCAACAAAAATGCGAAATGAAAATATAGCGTCAAATTACAATGCAACAGGAGCCTATGATAATGTTTTGGTAATTTTTTGAGTTAAAATGATGCCTGAAATAAATGCAAACATCCAAGCAAAAATTCAACACTTGCAAGGGCATAAATGTAAATACACAGAAGTTCAAGGTCCTACTTGCAATTTTTCTAAAACTATATAACGTTAAATACACTTTTTTGGACTAAAAATAAATACCAAAATCTGGAGGGGGTTCACTGCAAAATGTCCAAATCACGCGCACTAGGCGCGTGACCTAGCAGGGGTATTTTTGCAATTTAACAAAGTTCCAGAGGCTCAAATGCAATTTTACCAAAATATTATAACTTAATTGAAAAGTTCATGGACCAAATCGAAATAGACAAACCCCAGGAGGGTCTTTGCAAAATGTCCACTACCCCACATGCGTGAGGCACGTGAGGTGACGTAGACAGGACCGAAATGCAAATATGAAAACTATGGAGGTCTAAATGCAAATAATACAGAAATATTTAAACTATGAATAAAAGTTCATGGACTAGAAATAAAATGCGAAAATGGCGGGGGAGTAGATGCAAAATACCCACGCCTATATTCCTCGTGCGCGATCGGACGACTGGGAGGCTGTCACTTATCCACGTGGCGCGCGCACAACGTGCGATGACGGTTCATAGAGGAATGGCAGGGATCAGATCTGGTGAAGACGATCGACGGCAGAGGCTGGCCAAGATATGACGGTCGTGGTGTGATCTGGAGCGAGACCCTAATCGGACGACGGAGATGGGGTTCGGAGGAACGGGGAAGAGTCGCCGGCGAGGCGAACTTCTCCGACCTCGATCTTCCTCCTCCAGGACTCTGGAAGCTTCAGAAATGGTCGGGCATGCTCCTGGGAGGTCTGGGAATATGCTGGAGGGATCAGCATCGTCGGCGAGGTGTCGAAGTGCCGCCAAGAAGGCGGCGGAGGGAACTGGGTTCAGGTGCCTCCGACGATGCTCCAAAATGAGCTCCAGGCTCTGTCCTATGTGCTTGACCTGCAAAAAGGGGTGAAGGGGACCAGGGCAAACTGCACGGACTCCGCGGAGGCGAGATGGATGTCGGAGATGGGCTGTGGACGGCGGAGGATATTCGACCGGAGGTGCGCTCCAGCGAGACGATCGTGGAAGGCGATTCGGTGGAGGGATCTCGACGATGAATGGGGGGAAATGTTCCTACGACTATGGCGAATGAAATGCGAAATAAAAGGGGAAGAAAACTAAGACCTCGAAGGTGGTGTACCTGAGGTTGGGGAACCTCGACGCCGAAGTTGGCGGAGGTGGTGGAGCAGCCTCGGGCCTTCCTCGACTCACCTAACGACAGGGCGGTGGAGCTGTCACCTCCGTCTACCCGTAGAGCACGAAATGGAGGAGAATGGTGGTTCAAAAGAGGTTCAAACTCGAGCTTGAAGGTGGCGGGTCGACTATATACAAGATGGTGGCATCTTCTCAAGCGAGGGCCACGCACACATCATGGAGATTTTGCGTGATCTGAAGGTGTGGCGTGGCTCAATGATGATAGGGGAAGAATTTCCAAGAAGGAATCGAGGGAAGAAGATGAAGGGATTCAGTGCTAAAATTTCTTGAAAATGGGACAAAATCACGGGCGTCAGAGAGTGACAGACCTCGGTCAGGCAGTTGACTGAGGTCAACCAACGACCGCGCCTGATTGGTCCACGTGGACCAATCAGAAAAAGGCCGGTCAAAATTATTTAGAAATTCGAAATAAAATAGTAAATGAATTTATTAATTTTAGGTTATAAAATAAAAAAATCTTTCTTATTTTATAAATAATTTTATAGTGATTTTTATTTATTTTTATGAGGTATATAATTACAAGTTACCTTTTAAGCCCTATATAGGTATATGTATCTATATATTTTATTAATTTATTTTTTGTATATTTAATTTATTTAATCTTGTTTATTATTTTATGTATTTATAAAATATCTTTATATACTAAAATATATTTTTATTTTATTTTTCTGATGTATTTTATGCACTCAATAAAATAGAAATAGTAATTATATAGGTATGTATATAGGTATTATACCTAGGTATTGTAATACAAGTACTTTATTTTGTATTTTATTTAGGTTTTTATTCTGATTTTATTGTACAAATATATTATAAATAATATTTACAAAATTATAAAAATATAAAATTATAAAAATAATGAATAAATAATAAAATGAATATTTTAATCTGTACAAGTATACAATATGGGTCCAAAACTCAACTTTCAAACCGTAACTCCGAAAAATACGAAACCACCTTTATTAAATAGATTATGAGAAATTATATACAATTAAAGGTGAGTTTGGTATATTTCGAGTTTTTATTTGCGAGATACTGGTCTGGGAAGTTGGGATTATGGAATCTTATTTAGATCATAACTTTTTATCTGTGTATTATTTTTGTGTGAAATTAATTTTATATTTTTATTTATTTGATTATCTACAACTTTTATGATAAAGTTTCTTTATTTGGAGTATAAAAAAGTGGAACCAAAAATAGGTCCCAAAATGACTAAAGAATGAATAAAATGAATAGGTATTTTTAGTGTATTCTGGCCCTTATCTCCCCCTACTTTATTCATTGTCGACCTATTCATCAAGATGCCTAGGTCTCGGAGTTTCGGGTCATAAAATATTTACAATATTTTATTCTTTTTCTTTTCTTTTATTTATTCTATGATTTTTGCTTTAAAAACAGTGTTTTATACACTATTTAAATGCACATGCATGAATGCTAAGATGCGGGAATTAATGGTAATTACATGCATTTGCCAAGGTTTTTACGGTCAAAATACTATAATAAAGATGATGAAATATGGATTCATCATCCCCCTATACTTTGCCTTTGCTAGTCCCTAGCAAACACTTATGTAATAAGTGCAGAAAGAAGAATAAAGAAAAGAAAAAGAAGAATGTGGATTTAGTTTAATTATCAAACTAGTCTTTACAAAATCAAAGTTTGGAGCTTAAATCGAACCTTTGGAATTTTAGTGCGGGCGGAACCTTAATGAGAACCGGATTTGAAATCCAACAGTCTCTGAGAATCCCAAAACTCTGCTCAAGTCTCCTCAATAGCCAGGTCAGAAATATCTCAACTCATACGCAAACCCTTACGACTATGAATCTGACTCGTACAATGTAAGTGATTGTGGCTCTCCCCAACTAGAATGACAAAGAGACTGACTTCTCCAGTACGACAACCCAATGATTCCCCAACCCAACAACTCATTCCTCAAGGAGCAGGGTATTCCCTTCTAAGTTCAAGTGGCAACCAACCCAAGAGGAGGGGGTGAGGAGAAGAATGGACGATAGCCAGTGTAGCTACCTATCCTAGGATGCAAGACCAATGTAGTCAAGGCATCCAGCTGCAGACTCACATATTTTGACTTGAAGCTCAAGCTTGCTTATTTGGCTATATACACATGTACACTCCGGCAGGCATTTATTTTTGTACAGGTCTGTCCACTTTTTTTGGAGTTTTTGCTTTTTGCATTTTTTTGATTACTATATACAACATCATTTACATAGGGAGTTTTTCCTCTTGAGCCAATAGACTATCACTCTTTTGAAGCTTTATTGCAACCCACAATCTCTTGTCCTCGAAACTCATCATCACCGGACGGGTTGGGATGCACTTCCCTCCCTAGAGGAGGACAAGTGTTTCCACCTGTGTGCGTCTCATACTGGCAAATCCAACCCCCTCACCACTCCAACTGAGTTGAGCCATGTGAAAGGTGCAGGTGTCCAAGTTAGGTCATTATCAGCAAGAGTCGTGTGTGTGCTCCGAAATACTCTACTTAGGCAGTCAAGAATCCATTGAACCAAGTCTCGTGATCCTCAAAGAATTAAGTCAACTAGACCTGAAGTACCTCAAACCCAGTTCCTATAAGGTTCCTGTTATTAGGTAGATTTTAAGGTCCAATCAAGCTCCAATCTCCGGATTTTACTTAGACTTGTTCAACTATCAAACTCAATCCAAAAAATGCTCATGATGTGCAAATGCTATGCAGAAAATATTTTTGTGATGCAATTTTCAAAGATTTTGAACTTTTTATGGATTTTTGAAAAAGATTGATGCATATGCATTTTTCTAGATTTTTCAAAAAGGTTTTTCAAATGTTTTTGGATTTTAATTTTGCAAATGTTTTTGGAATTTTGAAAGCAAAAAGGTTTTTGGCTAAAATCTAGGTACAAATATTTACACGGGGGTGTATTTATATACACAAGAAGTGGATTTTAAGAATTTACAAGGGTAAGTAGTCAGTTTTATACATAAATATAAAGAATTCTAGGTGAGATGTATGTCTTCCTCAAACTTATTTGACAAATGTTTCTCAAACAATTTTGAAAACTATAGTCCAAAATAATCTTTACAAACACTTTTACAAACATGTACACACACTTCAAAATCATTTTGCAAAGGTTTTTCAAACAGTATAGATAGATTTCTCAATATATTTTTGCAACCATTTTTCAAACCATTTGCAAATAATTTTTCAAACATTTTATTTCACACCAAGAAAATAATTTTATAATCAAAATGTTTTTACAAAGGTTGAAAACATGTACAAAAAATTTTCCAAATAGTTTTCAAAAGATTTTTCACACAGATTTTCCAACTATTTTTCAAACATTTTGCAGAGAATATTTTCACCTGATTTATTAATCAGTAAATACAAAAAGAATTTGAGGAGTAAAAACATCTTTTTATTAAAGTTGTTAGTGAATTTTAACACGTATAATTAGCCATTTTTTATACGAAAGTATGAGTTATGGCTAAAGTATGTACGGAGTATATACAACCCCCTATACTTAGCTTGAGCTATGTCCTCATAGATCGGAGAGACAAGAGAAGACATAACTCGTACTAAGTATAGACAAGCCTAAAGAATAAATAAATGAAGGGATAAATGAACGAATGAGAAGTCGACCATCCCCCCTATACTTAGGATCAAATAATCCTAAGTATAGCAGATTGTACACAATGCAGGGAGGGTCAAGGATGGGAATGAACAAATCATACTCCCACTGTCTCCCCCTATACTTTGGGTCAGATATCCCTAAGTATAGACAAGAAGAGGAGACAATGGAGAAGATCAAAGAAGATAGGAAAGGAAAAGAAGAAAAAAAGAAAAGAAGAAAAGAGAACAACTCAGTATGTGCACCCCCTATACTTAGGACAAGACGTGTCCTAAGCATAGCAAACTCATAAGATGAAGACGGGGTGACATACATAACGGAAGAATGAATGAATGATATAGACAAATGGATACATACTGAGGAAGATAGAAGTGATAATTATTGCACGAGACGTATAAGTTGTGAGTCAAAGAGCACGTCTCATACCAGATGAATCGGGGCAACATCAACGGTCGGCGGGTCATGATCTAGATATGGTTTCAAGCGTTGACCATTGACTCTAAAAGTGGAAGATGATGAAGGTTAGGATATATCAATGCTGCCATTATCATGCACCTTCCGGACCACATATGGTCCTTTCCATTTACTTTGCAGTTTCCCTGAGAACAATTTCAACCTAGCATCAAATAGCCATACTTGCTGATCTGGCTCAAATTGTTTATGGCTGATTCGGGAATCGTGCCATACTTTCACTTTCTCCTTATACTGTAGGCCACTTGAGAAGGCTGTATCTCGCAGTTCTTCCAGGGCTGCCAACTCTGCTTTCCTCTGTTATCCAACACTCTTGGGATCCAATAATAGCTTTGTAACTTCCCAAAGTGACTTATGCTTTATCTCCATTGGCAAATGGCACGACTTGCCATAGACGAGACGAAAGGGAGATGTCCCTAATGGTGTCTTGAAGGAAGTCCGATAGGCCCACAAGACCGAGTCTAAAAGCTGTGACCAATCCTTTCGGTCTGGGCGGACTACCTTCTGTAAAATTGTCTTAATCTCCCTATTCGATACTTCAGCAAGACCATTAGTCTGAGGGTGATACGACGTGGCAACACGATGGTCAATACTGAACTCGTCTGTAAGGGCCCTAACCTTGTCATTAATAAAGTGAGACCCCCATCTGAAATCAAGACTCTAGGCTCCCCGAACCGTGAAATAATGTTTTTCCTCAAGAAACGACATACGGTTTTAGCATCTGCGGCTCGGGTGGGGATGGCCTCAACCCAACGACTAACATAATCCACAATAAGAAGAATATACTCAAACCCCTGACTTTTAGGAAATGAGCCCATGAAATCAATTCCCCATGCATCAAAAACCTCACAAAAGTGAATGGGCTGCATGGGCATCATGTCTCTCTGTCTGCAAGTACCCATCTTCTGACAGTCAGTACACCTTCTCACGAACGCATCAGAATCCTTGAAAAGGGTAGGCCACCAAAGGTCGGATTAGAGCACCTTTTGTCCTGTCCGTCTCCTAGAATGATGTCCTCCTGCCTCAAACTTGTGGCAGTAGGTGAGGACGCTGTGCTGCTCATCTTGGGGAATGCACCGTCTCCAGATACTGTCCCCTCCTTCATGATAAAGGACGGAGTCCTTCCAATGGTACGACTTGGCCTTCGCAAGGAAGGTCTCAAGCTGCTGTCTGGGCCAACCTTGTGGAATGGATTTGGCAACAAGGTAATTCACAATGTCGGCATACCATGGGAGAGAGGTGATAGCAAGGATCACCTCATCTGGAAAAGTCTCGGTAATAGGTGCTATGGACTCAGATTCCTCAAGGTTCTCTAAGCGGGAGAGGTGATCTGCCATAACATTCTTAACTCCAGGTTTATCCTTAATCTCAATATCAAATTCTTGGAGGAGAAGGATCCATCTGGTTAATCTGGCTTTGGCATCCTTCTTTGACATCAAGTACTGAATGGCAGTATGATCTGTAAAAATTGTCACTCTAGATCCAAGAATGTAAGATCTGTACTTATCCAAAATAAAGACTACCGCTAGCATCTCTTTCTCAGTCACTGTGTAATTCCTTTGAGCTGCATCCAAAGTCCGGCTAGCGTAGTGTAGGGCATAAGGTAATCCATCCCTCCTCTGTCCAAGCACAACCCCAATGGCATAATCAGAAGCGTCCATCATGATCTCAAAGGGAAGAGACCAATCAGGTGGCTGAAGGACAGGAGCCTCGACAACTAAATTCTTGAGGGTCTCAAAGGACTTAAGACACTTATCATCTACAAGGAACTCGATGTCTTTAGTCAATAAATCTGTAAGCGGTCGGGCAATTCGATTGAAGTCCTGAATGAACCGTCGGTAGAAACCAACATGCCTCAGAAAAGACCGCAACTATTTTAGATTGGACGGTGGGTTGAGTTTTTTAATGATATCCACCTTGGCTGGATCAACCTATATGCCCTTGTTGGAGATGATGTGACCAAGGACCATCCCCTGAGTCACCATAAAGTGACTCTTCTCCCAAGATAGTACGAGGTTTACCTCTATGCAGCGCTGAAGCACTCGGTCTAGGCAGTCAAGACAAACATCAAACCCATCGCCATAAACTGAGAAGTCATCCATGAAGACCTCCAAACAGTCACCTATCATGTCCGAAATGATTGACAACATGCACCTTTGGAATGTCGCAGGGGCGTTACATAGACCAAAGGGCATCCGTCTGAAAGCATAAGTCACAAGTGGACAGGTGAACGTCGTTTTGTCCTGGTCTTCGGGCGCAATGGCCTCTTGATTGTATCCGGAGTACCTGTCAAGAAAATAGTAATGAATCTTCCCAGCTAGCCTCTCGATAATCTGATCAATAAATGGTAGCAGGAAATGATCCTTCTTGGTGGCCTCATTCAATCGTCTGTAGTCCACACAGACCCTCCAAGAAGTGGGTACCAGGGTGGTGATCTCTTCTCCAGACTCATTCACAATTGTAGTGATACCCGTTTCCTTGGATACCACATGTAAAAGACTAACCCACTTGGAGTTGGAGATGGGGTAGATAAAATTGACGCTCCACCATTTAGATATTTCCTTCATTACTACATCTCAAAGATTCGGGTTCAGCTGTCGCTGGAACTCACGCAAGGGCTTAGCGTCCTCCTCGAGGTAGATATGGTGGGAGCACAGAGCCGGAATTATCCCCTTGAGATCATCCACATTCCATCCTATTGTCTTGCGGTTTCTTTCAAGAACCTCCCTCAAACGAGATTCTTACTCTCCAGTTAAATCCGCTGAGATAATGACTGGGTGCATATCTGGTTCTCCTGCAAGGAATCTATACTTGAGCGGCTTCGGTAAAGGCTTCAATTCTGGCTTGGTGGGAGCTGGAAAATCCGGCTTCTGGTATGTCTGCGTGAAAGCAACCAGATCTGAATGTGAGAACTCTTGCTGTATGTGATCATCTGATAAAGGGAACCCTGCTGGTGTGTCTCTCATCTGCATTGGCTCGCTCTCTATCCTATCTGTTGGCTCATCTGGAAACAGACATGGCAAGTATCACCAAAATCCTTCCAATCAAATTCTGCCTCCGAGGGATCCGAATCAGAACAAACATTAATGTCACCACTCAGTACGCAACTGTCAACCTGTATGGTGTCTTCTGCCAAAGATGTGCTCTCTGAACTCTCGTCTGCCTCAAAAGGTGGGTATTCTGAGTCTGCAGGTACGGCGAGGGCTCGTGCTTCTGGATCTTTCCAAACTGCCTCATCATTGGTCATCACAAAATCACACTCCTGGTGGACGTCTAACTCAGCATCTGTCATCTTCCCTGCATCATTGTTCCGTTCTGAGCAGGCTGAATCTCTAGCTTTGGTCTCGTCGATCGTCTCTATTTGTATACTCTTGCCCTCTACGCGAAAGTACACCTTCCCACTATCCTGGTTGGTCACCACCTTGGCTGTGGCCAAGAATGGGCGTCCTAGTATGATGGGGGTATCTGTCACCGACTCAGGGATCTCCATGTCCAATACAACAACGTCCACGGGGAATTTCAGGCCCTGAATGGTAACGACCATGTCTCTCAACAACCCCTTTGACCTCTTAATCGATCGATGAGCAAACTAAAGGACTGTCCTGCTCCGAAGAAGAGGTCCAAACTCGAATCGGTCGAGCAAGGCTGCCGGAAGGAGGTTGATAGAAGAGACGTTGTCTAATAGAGTATGATCGAACTGCTGCTCACTAATCTGGCATCTGACATAAGGAGCTCCTGCATCTGGTCGTTTGGCTAGCAGCTGGTTCTGAATGGCACAACATGTGGCACGTATGAGCACATGGATCTCTCCTCTGTTGTTCCTCCTCTTCCTGCGTACGATAGTTTTCTCGCTCAGATTCTTTTGGAAAAGGTGGATGTGCTCAAGTGCCTCCTGTAGAGTCAGCTGTATCTGAAATCTATCTATCATCTGTTGGCTGAACTCTGATTGTTCCTTCTTTTTGGGATTTTCTATTTTATTCCCCTTCGCTGAGCGGGGTGCTTGAGGGAAGGGGACAGATGGACCCTCCTTAGATAAAGGGTTAGGAGAAGGTTTCTGGCCCTGTGAAGGACTGAAATCCATGCAAACATCATCATTCATTACACATGGATTCGGAATTGATGCAGAAACATTTCCTTTGTTCATTTTTTTGGTCTTTTTCCTGGTGTCTAGGGATACAGAAAATGGCAAAACAGACGGATGGAATACATATGGACCCAAAATGAGGGCACCAGCACCACCCAAAATATTCTCCTTTGCTACCTCAGTACCGCGCTCTAGTTCGGCATCAAAAATGGTGGCCTCATCACCACCGTCTACATCTGGTATCACGACGGTATCAGCACCGTCGTTTGAAAGGTCATCCTTGGTGGCATCAATACCACCGTTGTCATCATTGTCGCTAGCGGCATCAGCATCGCTCCTCTCCTCATCTGGGGCTCTAGAATCTTCATGGTGTTGTTCCTCAGATGAGTCGCCGCCGGCTGGTTCCCTGCCGCTCCTAAGTGACACGAAGTGAGTATCAAAAATAGAATGCATGTCATTCAAATAAGGACTAGGAGTGGTATCCTCTGTAAACTGTACCTGCTCAGATTTTCTCTTCAAGTTATTCGGATTCGGCTCGCTCTGTGCAGGTATGGTGGCTTTGCCTTTCATAATGTCCCTCATTTCCTGTCGGAACTCATCCATTTCTCGCCGGAAGGATGTTTGCTGTTCGGAGAGCAAGCGAGCGAGATCATCAAGTGCTGGGTTCTCCAAGGCAGGTGCGGGAGAACCGGGAGTGTTCCTTTGCAGGAACTGAGGTTGCTGGTGAGACTGAGGGTACTGCTGCTGGTAAGGCTGATGTCGCTGCCTCCACTGTTGGCCCTGATAGGTGGGACGAGGACTATGGTGAGACTGTGGCTGGTGGGCATACTGGGGTTGCTGCTGCTGTTGTTGGCTATAGTGGTTGCCCTGAGCTGGAGACTGTTGTTGGGATGAAGTGCCTCCGATGGACCAACAAAATCTGGGGTGATCGCGACGAATCCTAGGCTGCTGGGGGTACCGGTCGTACCATATCCCATTGACTTCCATCAACGGCTCATGCTCGAAGGGTGGAGGTGGTAATGCTGCCAATGGCTGATCCGACTGATAGACCACCATCTGAGTGTCCTGAGATGGTGGCTGCTGTGAGTAATGCGGCAACTGCTGTACCGGCACCTCCTAGACATGGTGAACTTGACGGTATGCGGGAGGTGGTGGGGTAGAACGGCTACCTCTGGACTCAGCCAGTGACCTGGGAGGCTGATGTGAAGATGATTGTGCCTCCTGAATACTCAAGATGTGAGTCTTCAGGTCACTCATGGACTTAGCCAACTGGTCTATTTGTGCCAGACCTTGGCCCTACTTTTTCTCCAAAATCTCAATGCGGCCAGCTTTTCACTGATTATGCCCATGTCAGCTCCGGATGATTCATCTTGTGTTGTTGCTGCTGTTGACGAAGTATGGGGACCGACATCGATGCGGGCGATCCTCTGGTATGATCCTGCTCCTTGGGGGGGGGTTTTGTTGTGTGTAGACTCTGGCTTGGGCCATGACCGTAGAGTTCTCTTCCATGCCTTCATAAATAACCCAAACGTCATCTTCACCCTTTGAAAAGTATGACCCTTCACAAGAGGCATTAACAAGCCCCTGTAGCTCCAGTGTCAGCCCACAAAAGAAACTTTGAACCAAGTTGGACTTTGATATGTCGTGATGTGGACACCGGTCAATGAGCTCTCTAAATCGATCCTAGGCCTCATGGAATTGTTCATTTGGGATCATTGTAAAGTTGTTGATCATAGCTCTTGCTGTGTTTGTCCGGCCGAGTGGGTAATACTTATTCAAGTATGCGGTCCGGAGCAGTTCCCAAGTGTCTATATACCTTCCCAAATGTTTCAGTTAGTAGGCGGCTCTATCAACCAAAGAAAACGGGAAGGCAATCATTTTGATTGTGTCCTCAGTCACAAACCTGTCATGGATTGTACTGCATATCATCTCAAATTCTTGTAGATGGAGGTGCGGTTCTTCGGTAGCCAGCCCGTGAAACTTAGGCAGTAGCTGAATAGTAAATGGGCAAAGCTCAAAGTCTCCATATATGGGAGGGAGACGGATCCATCGGTGAGTGAGTGTTGCAGCTGGGTTATGCAACTGCCTCATGGTTGCCGGTGGCGGCCTCTCCTAATCAGGTCCTGCATCTGGTATATCACCGCCCTCATTTCTTTCATCTCGTCCCTCGCACATCTCTCTCATGATTTCCCATGACCACTCCCTGGTCTCCGATCTGTCCCTGCATGGTTTGTAGAGAGGCAAACAGTGAGTTGTTGATGGCAGCTTGATCAAATAGGTATGGAGGTGGTCTCTGCTCATCTGGGTGTTCCTCTCTGCCTTCCATATCTTTGTTTTCTGCAAAGCCAAAAGAATCCATCGCATGTGTCGTCAAATATTCTGAACTCTGTTCTACACCAAATTCTGACACCACCGGACTGGTAGAAGAAGAAGGGTGGTCGAGGGGGAACATGGTGGATGTAAACTCAGGCTCGGAGAGTAGGTCTGGACTTCCCGAAGCCGACTTAGATGAAAAAGGAGGAGTGCTCGATAGCGGTGCCGCCAGACGTGGCCTAAGGGATCTTCTTCCCATCATCTTGATCTAGAGAAAGGCGGATGAGATCTGGAATGCAAATAAGATGATCAATCAAACCCCCAATTCACCTACACAACTCTTGAGCTGATGACCGTGAAAGTTCGGTCTGTTTATCTTGTCAAATTTTATTAGGTGATCAGTCAATCTATCAGAGCGTTAGAGCGAGCTGTTAGGTACCCTACTTTCTTAGCCGACTATCCCAATCCACGTTAGATCTTTCCCAGCCAGTATGAATTGCGTACCATATCCCGGTTGTTCCCGCTAATTCAATCTGCTAAGGACATCACGGTCCGCTTGACCGGTTACCGGAGAGATCCTCACTGGAGAACGACTAACCACGACCAGTAGTCAACTAAAATTTTGGGTGTGGCTCTATCCTAGTGTCGGGTCACTCTCTCGCAGTAGATAAATCAAACAAGGAGGGGGTTACTCTCCCCAAGACAAAATTTTTGGTGGGATGAGTTTTAAGGTCAAGTTTGCATTAGCAGTCCCAATTTTTATTGCTTTCACTTTTTATGTTTTTTTCTGAGCAATCATAGTCTAACGAATTTTCCAATTTTCTTGTTATTTAAAGTCCAATTAAACTGGGGGAGGAAAATGGAAAAGCTGATGCGCGGTCAAAATCTATGATGCATGTAGGGATAGAGATGTGTTCCTTTCCGCCAGCACTCTACATGCAAGTGATCCGCGCATAAATTAAAGATAATAATTAAAATACCTAGATTCATGCACGAGGAAATCGTCCTAAGATGAGTAACTTCTATTATCGTGAAGAACAAGTAGCTACGACTAGGAAGAGAGTCTAGAGTCTGATCTTGGGGGCCGATCGGTGTCCACCACAATGGATCCTGCATGCGCTGTATACGATCCCTCCCGGCACATGGTCTCTAGTCCAAGTCAAATAGCTTTTTCAATTGATTTTTAGCTAAGTCCAATTACGTTCTATAGGTACAGGCAAGATATTACGGATTGGGCCTTAGCTTCTTAAGTCGTCACAATCAACAACAATTCCTATGTCTAGGGGCTAAATCCTCGTGAAACAAATAGGAATAAAAGCGAGAAAAGCCGCCAAAAACACAAAACCACGATGAGCCCCCAAGTGAACAAACACTTGGAAATTAGGCCCGAGTGTCCTGGAGAGTGCGAGTTATTACAAAATCAAGTCTCTCTCTCACTTCAAATTACAAGTTTGTAAACTACAAAAATTCTACAAGAGATGATGGTCCTCTCAAGCCTCCAAGTTCTCTTTGGTGCTAAGCGAGGCTTCACGTGGGTGCCCAAGCGCTTAGGATGGAGCGCTTCCCTCGCTCAGCGGTACCTCGCACAAAATCCAACAACGAAAGGGTGATTAGACCAGTCAAGCAATATAATCAAACAAATAGGTAAAAAGATAGGCAAATATCTACAATTAATCTCAAAAGAATGCTCTATACGCTGTTACTCCCCAGTAACGACGCCATTTGATTAACCGCGAGATACGAGGGTCTAAATGCCTCACACAAGGCGGAGACAAAGTCGCTGCGGCGACCCTCGGTAAATCCCGATTAAATCAACAATTAACCCACGAATAATATCAAGCAATGAAAATCAAAGTGTGGAGTTAAAATTTATTATAACTCTACAAAATATGTGTATAGTGCAAGTATGTGTAGAGTGTCGAACTTAGGGAGCAAACAAGATAGAATAAGGTAGGAGTGCACAAAGATCAATGTGAAAGTGAACAATTGCCTATGAATGTGCAAATTTTTGTGGGTTTTGAATTTTATATTTTTTTATTTTATTTTTGATTTTATATTTTTATATTTGGATTTCTAATTTACTGATTTTGTATTTTCTTTTTTATATTTTGTATTTTTATTTTCCTTTTTCCTTTAATAAAGATATAATGTATATAAGGAATATATACGTATACTAGAGATAAGAGAGGGATAAAAATAGGGGAAAATGCTCAAAATACAGGAAATAAAATCTTTTTGGGTTTTTTATATTTTTCTAATGTTTTTGTGATTTTTTTATATTTTTCTTTTTTTTGGTATTTTTGAGAGGCAAAAATACTGAAAACAGTGAATACAATATATATGTGACACAAAAATATAGAAATAAAAAAGCAAACAGGAATGAAAAATTTTCAAATTAATTTTTATAGATAGATAATAGGATAAAGAAGATTCGGAGATAGAAAACACAATTTTTGGAGTTTTTACGATTTTTTTAGGTTTTTATGAAGATTTTGAGATTTTTGCTATTTTTATGCTTTTTCTTTTGTAATTTTTAGGGATTTTTGATCAGAAGATAAAATAAGCTAAGACACACAAAATATGTTTTTTTTGGAATTTTTAAAAGATTTTATTTTATAATTTTTATGTATTTTCTAATGCAAATAATAGCAAAAATGTGTGTTTTTGAATTTTTGTAAATATGAAAATACAACAAAAATTCGAAATGAAAATATAGCGTTAAACTACAATACAACATGAGCCTATGATAATGTTTTGGTAATTTTTTGAGTTAAAATGATGCCTGAAATAAATGCAAACATCCAAGCAAAAATTCAACACTAGCAAGGGCATAAACGTAAATACACAAAAGTCCAAGGGCCTACTTGCAGTTTTTCCAAAATTATATAATGTTAAATACAATTTTCTGGACTAAAAATAAATACCCAAACCTAGAGGGGGTTCGTTACAAAATGTCCAACTCACGCGCACTAGGCACGTAACCTGACAGGGGTATTTTTGCAATTTAACAAAGTTCCAGGGGCTCAGATGCAATTTTACCAAAATATTACAACTTCATTGAAAAGTTCATGGACCAAATCGAAATAGACAAACCCTAAGGGGGTCCTTGCAAAATGTCCACTACCCCACGTGCGTGAGGTACGTGAGGTGACGTGGACTGGACCTAAATGCAAATATGAAAACTGTGGGGGTCTAAATGCAAATAATACAGAAATATTTAAACAACGAATAAAAGTTCATGGACTAGAAATAAAATGCGAAAATGGAGGGGGTGTAGATGCAAAATACCCACGTCTATATTCCTCGTACGCGATCGGACGACTGGGAGGCTGTCACTTATCCATGTGGCGCGCGCACAACACGCGATGACCGTTCACACATGAATGACAGGGATCAGATCTGGCGAAGACGATCGACGACAGAGGCTGGCCAAGATCTGATGGTCGTGATGTGATCTGGAGCGAGACCCTGATCGTACGGCGGAGAAGGGGTCCGGAAGAACGGGGAAGAGTCGCCGGCGAGGCGAACTTCTCCGACCTCGATCTTCCTCCTCCGGGACTCTGGAAGCTTCAGAAATGGTCGGGCGTGCTCGTGGGAGGTCTGGGAATATGCTGGAGGGCTCGCCGTCATCGGCGAGGCGTCGAAGCGCCGCCAAGAAGGCGGCGGAGGGAACTGGGTTCAGGTGCCTCCGGCGAAGCTCCAAAATAAGCTCCAGGCTCTGTCCTATGCGCTTGACCTACAAAAAGGGGTGAAGGGGACAAGGGCAAACTGCCCGGACCCCGCGGAGGCGATATGGATGTCGGAGATGGGCTGTGGATGGCAGAGGATATTCGGCCGGAGGTGCGCTCTGGCGAGACGATCGTGGAAGGCGATTCGATGGAGGGATCTCGACGATGAATGGGGGGAATGTTGCTATGACTACGGCGAATGAAATGCGAAAGAAAAGGGGAAGAAAAACTAAGACCTCGAAGGTGGTGTACCTGAGGTGGGGGAACCTCGACGCCGGAGTTGGCGGAGGTGGTGGAGCCGCCTCGGGCCTTCCTCGACTCGCCTAACGACAGGGCGGTGGAGCTGTCACCTCCGTCTACCCGTAGAGCACGAAAGGGAGGAGAATGGTGGTCCAAAAGGGGTTCTAACTCGAGCTTGAAGGTGGCGGGTCGATTATATACAGCATGGTGGCGTCTTCTTCTAGCGAGGGCCACACGTACAACCATGGAGATTTTGCGTGATCTGAAGGTGTGGCGTGGCTCAGTGATGATAGGGGAAGAATTTCCAAGAAGGAATCGAGGGAAGAAGACGAAGGGATTCGACGCTAAAATTTCTTGAAAATGGGACGCGCAACCATGGAGATTTTGCGTGATCTGAAGGTGTGGCGTGGCTCAGTGATGATAGGGGAAGAATTTCCAAGAAGGAATCGAGGGAAGAAGACGAAGGGATTCAGCTCTAAAATTTCTTGAAAATGGGACAAAATCATGGGCGTTAGAGGGAGGCAGACCTCGTCAGGCAGTTGACCGAGGTCAACCAATGACCGCGCCTGATTGGTCCACGTGGACCAATCAGAAAAAGGCCGGTCAAAATTTTTTAGAAATTCAAAATAAAATAGTAAATAAATTTATTAATTCTAGGTTATATAATAAAAAATGTTTCTTATTTTATAAAGTATTTTATAGTGATTTTTATTTATTTTATGAGGTTTATAATTACAAGTTACCTTTTAAGCCCTATATTGGTATATGTATCTATATATTTTATTAATTTATTTTTTTGTATATTTAATTTATTTAATCTTATTTATTATTTTATGTATTTATAAAATATATTTATATACTAGAATATATTTTTTATTTTATTTTTCTGATGTATTTTATACACTCAATAAAATAGAAATAGTAATTATATAGGTATGTATATATGTATTATACCTAGGTATTGTAATACAAGTATTTTATTTTCTATTTTAATTAGGTTTTTAGTCTAATTTTAATGTACAAATATATTATAAGTAATATTTACAAAATTATAAAAATATGAAATTATAAAAATAATCAATAAATAATAAAATGAATATTTTAATCTGTACAAGTATACAATCGGGGTCCAAAGCTCAACTTTCAAACCGTAACTCCGAAAAATACAAAATCACCTTTATTAAATAGATTATGAGAAATTATATACAATTAAAGGTGAGTTTGGATATATTTCGAGTTTTTATTTGCGAGATACTGGTCTGGGAAGTTGGGATTCTTGAATCTTATTCAGATCGTAACTTTTTATCTGTGTATTATTTTTGTGTAAAATCAATTTTGTATTTTTATTTATTTAATTATCTACAACCTTTATGTATAAAGTTTCTTTATTTAGAGTATAACAAGTGGAACCAAAAATAGGTCCCAAAATGAATAAAGAATGAATAAAATGAATAGATATTTTTAGTGTATTCTGGCCCTTATCTCCCCTACTTTATTCCTTGTCGACCTATTCATCAAGATGCCTAGGTCTCGGGGTTTCGGGTCATAAAATATTTACAATATTTAATTCTTTTTCTTTTCTTTTATTTATTCTATGATTTTGGCTTTAAAAATAGTATTTTATACACTATTTAAATGCACATGCATGAATGCTAAGATGCAGGAATTAATGGTAATTACATGCATTTGCCAAGGTTTTTGCAGCCAAAATGATAGAATAAAGATGATGAAATGTGGATTCATCATTAGATTATGGAATATTTTTCATGATTTTCAGATATAATAATAAAGCATAATAAAATGGATCGGGGGAGTTGTTGGTTCTGGGGCTCGTACGCGCAGCAGAGGAGCACAAAGGATCGGGGGCTTAGGGCATGCTCTACAGGGATGCGGGATGGCTAGTTGTAGGGAGACGACGAGGGCACTGTGTGCGGCGGAGGATGGAGGAGGTCGCAAGCACATGCGATGAAGGCTGGAGGGAAAGGAGATGTGCGTGCAATGGAGGCTAGAGGGAGGGGCAGTGGGGACCACATAGGGAGATCACCCGGTTAAGAGCGATCACGTGCGTGCGGTAGGCTGAAGGTGGGGGTCGCGCGCATGTGCCGCGGAGGTTGGAGGTGAGCGAGCCCGGAGCGTCCGATGGGTTTCTCTCCCGTGCCTGTAGGTGGGGGGTTTGGGGGGAGGGGAGGGGCGTGGGATTGGGATTGGGAGAGAGAGGGGAGGAGGTTGGAAACTCTTGTCATCCAACGGTGAGATATGATTTAATCCGACGGTGGAGGATCCGAGTGCAGTGAATTGCCTGCACATGGAACTCAGCATCTCTTTTCCCATATAATATAGGGTAATATAATTATAGCTATAACTAAAAAATTAAAAATTATAGAATAAAATACTTTTTGTGTTTTTTATATTTTTATGATGTTTTTGTGATTTTTCAAGGATTTTTTTGTTCATTTTTAGGTATTTCTAAAGTACAAAATACATAAAATCCGTGACTTTTTAAGTGGGCTGAATTGTTTTGAGATTTTAAAAGATTAAATAAATTCAGAAATTTCCAAAACTAATTGTAATATTGAATAATAGGTATACATAATATTAAAGAATAGAAACAAATATTTTTTTATTTTTTAAGATTTTTCTAACTTTTATAAGGATTTTGGAGCTTTTTAATTGTTAGTGATTTTTTCTTTTTGTAGGGATTTTCGATCTGGAGTTCTTAAATATTATAATAGACTATCTCTTAATTTTTGGGGTATTTCAAAGGTACTTTTCTTTTTTGTATTCTTAGTTCTAAATAGGGACACGATAGAAAGAAGATGTTTTTTTAATAAATTGAAAGTGCAATGAAATGGAAACTAAAAATTTTGGCGTGAAAGAAGGTCATTCAAAGCACATCCAAGGATTATTTCACAATTTTTAGACTAGGATAGCTATTTAGTCCAAAATAAAACACATAAAATAAAATATATTGGTATGAAAAGGGTATTTTTGCAATTTAAATAAATTCTTTGGTTATATTGTAAAATATCTAAAAATTTGTAACTGAAATTTAATGTTCAGATATTAAATTCTAATTACAAAAACCTAGAAGGGTATATATGTAAAATATCTAGCTCACGTGGGGCATCACATGAGTCGACTTGTCACATGACCCAAATTCAATATACTGGAAACATGGTGGCCATACGTAATTTTTGCATAAAATTTATAACTAGAATAAATATTTACTGAACTAGAAAATAAATACAAAAAGCATGAGGGGTTACTTAGCAATTTAACCCTTAAACCACACGTTATCGATAGGCTCAGGTTCTTCCGCGTGGCGATCTGGATGGCTACAAGAGATGGTTGTTGGCCTTTTGAGTCAACGGCTCAGATTAGATCTCGAACGAGGCTTGGATCTGACGAATCTCGATGGTTCACGAAGAACTCTCAAAGAACAAATCTTCATCGAGCTTTGATCTTCTGTAGCTATTGCGTCTGGTCTTCTTTCTCAAATCTGATTGGCTCTCGAGCTTTTTAGAAGCTTCACGCGTGCGACAGGAACATTCTTGAACTTCAGAGCTCGTTGGGAGAGCTCTGAAGCTCAGTTGGCCTGGAGCCCCTATTTATAGCTTTAGGTAGGGATCAAGGTTGTCTTTGTGATCGCGTTCCTGCACCAAAATCATAAGGGAGTCGAGAGATATTCCCTCGACTCTATATTGAAGCTGTAATAGCTGTGGATGAGCAGGGCGATGGGACTCCAATGAACACGAATGAGGAGGAGTCCAATGTTCTGATTCCTTAGGTAATCAGGTGGAAAACATGGGGCTATTGCAGATAAGCATGAGGCGAAGAAAAGGGGGGACGATGTGAGGTCAGAACAGTGGTCAAGGACAATGGATTGAGGGGCTGGAGTTGGAGCTACGGCGGTTTTTCTCTTTGAAATTATGTTAAAGGTGTGATTGAAGGCATAAACTAAACCTACAACTACGCTAATGGAGTTAAATGCAACATAAAAATACTACCCTAGAATATCGATGGGCTGGAAAAACTCGGAGCAGAGAAGATCACCGAAAATGAGCGGCAACGGACCTGGATCGACGTCTCGTTCATTTTATCCTCGCCGTAGTGGTCTGGAGCGAATCCTACTATCACTAGGAGCTCAACGGACGGTTCCTTTGGGGGTTACAATGGACGAATGAAGATCAAAAATGAAATGAAGACCAGAAGGGGGTATCTATAGATAGACTTCCGACAAAAAGGATGGAGTCATGGCGGGCAGGTCGAGGGCAGTTCGTAGAGATTCCATCATGGGCGAATGTGAAGGACGACGAGGTTAAGATTTGGTGAAGCTCTCGAGGGATACCAAGGAATGAGTGTGGAGTAAGAATTGGGAGAAGAAGGAGGTGTCAGAAGCTTTGACACAATGGTTTGAGGAAGCAGGATAATTAGCCAAAGTCAACAGTCGCTGCCTTCTGGTTAGTTGGTTGGTCCACGTGGACCAACTAGAAAAATAGATATTAGAAATTTCATATAAATTCAATAAAAAATAGTAAATTAATTAATTAATTTTAGGGTAAAAAATAAAAAATATTTTTAATTTGATATAGTATTTTATAAGTATTTTTATTTATTTTTATGATGTTATTTATTGTAAGTTTATGTTAACAAGTAAAATATAGGTATAAATACATATATTTTGATACTTTATTTTTATTTTATATTGTCTATATTATTATTTTATACAGGTATTTTATATATTTTTGATTTATTTTTTTGCATAATTATATATTTTATTATAATTTTCTGAGTTTGTATGTACACTTAATTAATTATGGTTATATGCATTATAGGTATATAAAGGTATATTTCATCTATATATTTAACCATATGATTTATTTCATTTTATTTCGATAGTTTAAATTTATTTTAATTATAGATATGTGTTTTAAGTAGTATTTATAATTTTATAAAATAAAAGAATTAAAAAATACAAAGAATAAATATATTGATTAAAATATATAGGTATATTGCACAATATGGTTTAGATCCTAACTTTTGCATCTTAGCTCCAAATTAAATGAAATCACCTTCATTAGATAACTTATTAAAAGTTATATAAACTAAAGGTGATTTTGGTTCATTTTGATACAATATGGAGAAGATACATGTCTGTAAAATTTTTATTTTGTCTTTTTATTCTGTGTCCCGAGAACAATGTGTATTATTTTTCTGTAACTTAACTTTGCAATTTTCTTTATATTTTTTCTACATTATGCATATAGAGGGTTTTGTTATTTGAGGTGTAAAAATAATTAAATAAATAGATCCCAAAAATGAATTATAAATAATTTAAAATTAGGGTTTTATGTATGGATTTTATGTGAATCTTTGTACAGTTCTTCTGCCCTATCTCCCATACTTTATTCCTTATCGAGCAAGTCATCATGATAACTGGGTCTTAAGGTCTAGGGTCACTCAACACTTATGGCATTTCATTTCCTTTTCTTTTCTTCCTTTATTCTTTAATTTTGGAATTAAATACAATAAAAGTACAATATGTTATACAATATTTTGTACACTTTTTGGGTGTTTATTTTATCAAATTAACACTATATACATGTATTTAGCTAGGACTTTTAAGATCAAAATGAAAGTATAAAGGTGATGAAATAGAGATTCGTCAAATATTCGAGTTCTTATAACGTTTTTATGCTCTCGAGCTCCCTTCAATCCAATGCTTCTTGTTGTTGGAGTTCTTTGTGTTATTTATGCTCTACTACGATCATCACCATCATTCTCAAGCATATTCTGTGTAAAAGTTTGTAAGAATGAGAGTTCCAATTTATTTCTTAATATATTCTATTCGGTATTTTCTGTATAGGTATCTAAGTTTTGGATTCCTTTCTGTAAGAGAGATAGAGCGGTAAAATCTTCATTTAGGAGTTTTCAAGGAAGGGTTCATGTTGTCCAAAAGGTTGTGCTACCCTCAGATTAAAGTGATAATGGAACAGTGGAAAGAGACTTCACTGCGAGAGCGACGGGGAAATCCTAGAACATTATTCTGGGTCGTGGTTTTCAACCGTTGGGGTTTTTACATAAGAATTATTGTGTCTTTATGGTTCGATATTCTTCTCTCCGTGGTTTATGAATTATTCTTTTAATGGATATTATTATTGGGACAATTATTTATTGTACAATTCACCCTCCCTTATGTGTCGAACTCACACTCCTAACCATCTTCTTCTCTATTGGATCATGCAACCTGTAGCCAAGATCATCTTGTCGCATTCAACTTAGACCTTTTCATCCTTAGAAACTCCCACAAATAACTCGACATCCAAAGACTCACTAACGGTTGTCTGAGACATCCTTGGCTTGCCAAACCCTATTAGTGACATCACCATCCAAGGGTACATGCAGAGAGAGATTAACAACATAAACTGCAGTATAAAGTTGTTTGCACAAAAAAGGCAACTTAGCCTCAGAAAGAAGACATCTAACTTTCTCTATCAATGCCTTATTCATTCTCTCTACAACATCATTCAACTTTGGTGTTTAGTGGGGAGTCTTCCCGTGTCTAATGCCACGAGACCTACAATATTTGTCACTGCTATTGACACTTCTAATGCACTAATTTCTTTACAGTTTGTCGCTCTACAAGTATATGGAAGTCCTTTAAAATACCAAAAAATTAACCCTTCATCTTTAATGCATAGACCCAAACCTTCCTGGAAAAATCATCAATGAATGTAATAAAGGAAATTGCATCATCGAGAGAACTTACTTTTAAAGGATCGCAAAGATCAGTGTGAACAAGATCCAATGCATGCAGCTTCCTACAAAGTGGATGGATTTTGAAAGAAACTCTCATATTCTTTCTAGCTAAAAAATATTTTCATCTCTCCAACATTTCCTTCTTCATATATGCCAGAAGATTTTTTCTCACCAAGCACGACAACCCCTTCTCACTCATGTGGCCTAATCTTCGATGTCGCAAGTCAATAGAATTGTCGTATCGAGCCACAATGTGCCACATCAAGGGAAATAGATGCATTCATGATGTAAAGGTTGTTGCTACATTTTTTTACCATGAGCAACAATGAAAGAACTACAAGTAAGCTTCAATTACATGCCACCAAAAGTGATGTGGTATCCTTCATCAATAACGTTCCCTACAGAAATAAGCTTCAAGTTCATGTCTAGTGCATGCCTCACATCTTTGAGTTTCAACAACACTTCATTGGCATTCTTCAATATAATATTACTTTTTCCAGCAACAAGGGGAAACGGACCATTTTCCATCTTCATTGTGCCAAAGTCACTAATTATATATGAAGAGAAGAATCTCTTTGAGACGTAACATGCAAAGAAGAGCCACTATCAACAAGATAAGGCATACCAATATCTTGAGAATAAATAATTTGTTGCTTCCCATCTTGAATGTATAATGATTTTCTAACTTCAACCATATGCTTCTACCATGGCTTTCATTTTGGATGTGATTGTAGATATTTTCATCAACTAACTATCTGTTAAAACCACAAACTTGCTTGTGTTCAAATTTCCATTGTTCATCCCTTTTGGATCCGAAGCTTCTTGGTGGTGAACACAGAAGGTGCACAATCTTCACATATAGAAGATCTTTTATCTTGTCTTCCACAAACTATATCTAATCCCCTTCAGACTAATCATCCAGCTTGAACCATAATCTAATTTGTAATTTATTATTGGACAAGTTCTGATACCACTCTGTTGGGAACAAGCAATCACACTAATTATTTGGAAGCATGTATCGAACCAAGCACTTGATAGATTAACAAACAAATCAATGACACAAGAACCACGAGCAATCCAAGTAACAAGCAAACAACGTCAATCACTAGCAGAAAAGAACAAGAGTGGGTGCAACCACGAATGGAGAGATTGGGTGTAAGGTTCTGTCTGCTAGAACCCATAGGTAGGCTGGCATTTTGCCCCTATGCCCAAAAAGGTGCATTCGCATCTAAGCCCATCATGGACTGGAATTTCTTGGATGTGTACTGCCAACAAAACTAACATCAGAGTCTAAAATTCAGAGCTCTCAGAAAACATGATATGCATCGGTTGATTCCAAGATTTCGAGCAAAATGTTGATTCAGGGGAAGAAATCTCAGGTATCCAATGAGCAATAAAACAGTTTTAAACAGTGGTGAAGATGCCTCTGCTCTCAAAAACTTTCAGTTCATTGATTATGTTTGAATCGGATACATGTACCACAATTGATTCTGTTTAATGTGAAAATCTCATGCCTAGTGCTGAACTCAATGCAATCGTCGTCATGGCGATACTAACTAGCGTTATATCTTCAAAATCTGCATATATCTAGAAAAGAAACTGTACAAAGTTCACAATCAAACTCAAAAGCCACTTCCAGAAATATAAACAATAACCAGTCACTAAAAATTCACTCACAAAACATTCACATGATGTACAGGTTAATTGTTAACAGTTTTTAATTCCCTCATCAACTTACTCCCGACTGAATACTATGGATAAACGGATGCTGTGATAAAGTTATCAAAGAATGGAGAATAACGAAATGGTGATAGGAATTAAGATTGTGGAATCTCTCAGTAAACCCTAAATTGGTATTCTGTTATACTCATCAAGAAGATTCAAAGGCATTAAATTCACTTGCAAATGACGTGTATAGCTCCCATTTCTGTACAGTTTACATGTTACTTTCAGCACATTAATAAGTGGTCACATTCAACAACATTTGACACAGATATTTCAACTATAGGCCAATGAAATGATGCCAATCAGACGTTGACTCAAGCGGTTGCTGATTAAATGAAGGAAATAGCAAAATAAATAAGGAAATTTTGAAAAATGACCAAAAGTTGGACATCCAATTAAGATCTATAACTTTCATAATATCAATGGTTTGGTGGTAGTGGCATGAACCTACCATCCAAAGGACCATAGTTCAAATACTCTTTTGTGGGGGTTGCATTAGGTAGCCAACAACCAGCGTAAAAAATACTTGGATTTTCAACATGGACTTCTGCAAGAATTAATATAGCCGACCACTTAAACTTACTATATATCTGCAAAATATTATTATGTCCAAAATTGACATTCTGCAAACAAGCTCCGATTTTAACGAAATCACTTTTATTGAGTAGATAAATTTATAACTTAAATTTTGAAAGTGAGTTAGGAAAATTCTGATTTCACATAGTGCGAAAATTCGACATGGAAGTTGGACATTAAGGCTTTTCGATTCGAAATTTAAAAACATTTATTCAAGATGAAATTTATTTTAAATTTTTAGATTATTATTATATTCTTATATACAAGTTAGAGAAGAATTAGTGAAAAGGAGCAAGTATGAATATATTAAAAATAGAGAAGTTTGAGCTATTTACAAGAGAATATATACATATTTTAACTCCTTATTTTTGTGATTGCTATTCTAAATTATTTCATGGACTTATTACAAGATAATAATATAAATAAGCTCATATTTATTGTAAGTACTTTTTTGTTATTTTGTAATTTTATGGAAATTTATTAATTTTTTACTTAGCAATTTATACAAAATTTGATATTAAGTCCATGAATCATAAATTTATACAACATTGGCCATATAATCGATATCTTTTCAAAATTTCTTTTTAAAAATTTTGTGGTTAATGATTGATGACGTCAAATCCTTGCTCATGGTAAATTTAATTGTCGTCAATCTTCTTCAAAAAAGCTTTCAAGAAGGGACTTGGTCACGAGGTTCATTTAGACTTTCTACCTATGAATTTTTTATACTCACTCATTGATAAGGTCACGTGCTGTGTAAGATTGACTCCATTAAGGCTAGTTGTTATATTTGAACTTAATGTAATTAGTTTTTAACTTGGTAAAATGTAATTAGGTTTTAACTTGGTAAACCTGCGTATACACATTGTATTATCAATTTGGTTTCAATTGAGAAATCAAATGATATTCAAGGAAAGTTGGGAATTTCCAAATTTGAAATAAGGGGAGTCTTAAGTGAAATTTTGTTACCACATATGATAGTTATTGTACTATCCCAGACTTAGAGCCCCGGTCCCTTATTGAGGAAAACTGACCCTGACAACTTGTTGAGATCGGGCCCAGATGGACCCGTTGGCAATCACCCAAAATGCTTAAGTCCAACTTTGCAAGTAGTAATCCCCACCACTTATAAACCACACCCACATTTCGTGAGTTTTAAGTATGTCACTATGTTTGGGATTGGGATGTTACAACCTCCCCCACTTATATTCGCAACGTCCTCGTTGCGACATGGCACATCACTTATTCCCAATGACAGTGACGGTTGCACGCTCCGGGTAGCCTTTTCCTCCGACCTCTTTGTAGGGGCTACTCCACCTCTCGGTTAGTCCTTTCCACTATCAGAGGGAACATAGCTCTGATACCATTTGTAACGTCCCGGGCTTAGGTCCCGGGTCCCTTATCGAGGAAAACTGACCCTGACAACTTGTTGAGATCAAGCCCAGATGGACCGTTGGCAACCACCCAAAATGTTTAAGTTCAAGTTGGCAAGTAGTAATCACCACCACTTATAAACCACACACACTTCGTGAGTTTTAGGTATGACACTATGTTTGGGGTTGAGGTGTTAGAGTTATACAATTTTGGTGGACTTATATATCTGTTAATACCCTAAGCTCTTGTAGCAATAGTAGAGAGGATGAACACATGACTACACACGTGTGCACGTGCACTGTCTGTCCCCGACTCCGGCTTCGGAGAGTCAATTCGGTTCTTGGATATTGATAATTTTACTACGGGCTTCTTTTTATGAGTTGAACGGATTCATTGTGAGTCTGTGACTCAATAGCTATGAGAATTTGACTCGATCCAACGATTCCGACTTAGCTGTCGTTTCAGAATCAGAAGAGGTGCATACTGTTGGGCATTTTCAGAAGTCGAAAAGTTGCACGCTCTATGCAAGAAAACTCACTTTCGCTTTCTGTTCTTCCACCGCAACTGCAACCTTATTCTTCTTCTCTCTGCAGCAGTTCTCTAAGGCCTTGTTTAATTCGAGAATAGGCCATGGAATAAGGGGTCAATTCTCCTCCCGACACGGTTCCCAGTGGTACGACTATTCCCCATTATTCCATCTTATTTTACTCTTATTCTTATCTTTATCCCACCTTACCTACCTTTATTTCATCTTATTTTCCTTATTCCTATCCTCCAGCCGAACAAAGAATAGACCCTTATTCTCCTTATTCCCCATCCTTATTCCTGCTTATTCTCGAACCGAATGCACCCTAAGGTGCTTCTGAGTATAATCTCGTCGATGTGCGCAGATGATGATCACGTGTCATCATATCTTGGGAGCGGATCACTATCCTCTCTAAAGACAACCCATTATATGGACGTTTCAGTGATATCTAATCTATTTACCGTTTTTTACCGCAATTTGTTTATTTCTTTACCTTTCCTATATCTCGCCTTAATGCTTTGTTATATATAATAAGTCGATTCTTTTATGCATTTTATATTGTGATTCGGAAATGCATGATTGTTCTCTTGTTAATCGGTAATGCATTTATGTTCATTTATCTTTTCTTCAATATCTATTTGTTGCGAGGATTGACGGCTTTCTCTTTGACTTTCCAATTTCATATGTATATGAAAATTTACTATTTAACATATACATTAATAATTTTGATAATAACAGTAATTACTTTTAAAATGAATATGCTAGTCTTTATAAGACCCAGTTAGTGGATTGGAAGAAAATTTGTAGAGCAAAGCTCCTTGAATCATGAGGACTTTCTAATCTCCAACCTTTGGAAAATCTATACGATGAAAGAAAATCAACGACCACTATGGGTAAGGCTGATACATAACGAACGTGCCATGATATGTACCTGAAAGTTTATAATATCAAAGAATGCTACACCTTGTGCAAGCTATATTCCTTGATAAATCTCGTGGATGGACAAAAACGTTAAGCGTGGACTCAAATACAAAAGTTTGAACCCTTATTCTGCGTTCTTCTTGGGGTTAATTTCTTGGAAAGAAAAGTGCAATTGGTTATGGAAAAATATTTTCGGTAATACTCTTCTTTTGAGAAGCTCTTTCTTGCTAATATCTACTTTTTTCTTTCTAATTTTTACCCACAAGATCCTAGTAAAAATTAGTCAATTATCTTCTCGACCTTTAAAACAAAGTAATTCCTCCCTCGACTCTATAAACTTGCTAACTATTACACATTAACACGAGGGTTGACTCTCATCCATTGTACTATTAAAACTAACCGGATACTGTTAGTTTTTTTATATGTAATATCCTTTTATTTTGCAAAAATTGTAATGATTTTCCTTCTCCCGCTCACCCTCCTCACCCAGAACCATCTCCACCCATTTCTTCTTCTTCCTCCTCCGGTCGGCCCTCCACCATGACTCCGAGATCGGTGGTTGCGACAATGCCCAAGCCCCCTCCTCCACGACTCCAAGATC
The DNA here is from genome assembly GCA_037367405.1 of Ottelia alismoides. NCBI lineage: Eukaryota > Viridiplantae > Streptophyta > Magnoliopsida > Alismatales > Hydrocharitaceae > Ottelia > Ottelia alismoides. Next base: position 641,510 of record JAZKJV010007543.1, on the reverse strand, counting down.
GACGGTTGTGATGCCGCCCAAGCCCCGTATACCGAGGTTGAGCATATTACTGGGGCGGGTGCAGCCACCTTCGTTCGTAGGAGAGACACTTGCTCCGCCTCCACCACCCTCTTGCTCTGCCTCTGCCCGCAACAAGAGTCGTCCCATCCACTGCCTCCCCCTCCTCCCCATGTTCCTACGCCCCTGCCTCCCTCCTCCCCCATGTTCTTCCACCCCCGCCACCCTCCTCCCCCGCCTCCTCATGTAGCAGGAGCTTCCCCCTCCACCACCTCCCCCTCCTCCCCGTGTTCCTCTGCCCCTGCTACCCTCCTCCCTCGCCTCTGCTCAACAAGAGCCGCCCCCTCCACCGCCTCCCTCTCCTTCCCTTGTTCATTTGCCTTTCAAATTTGGAGAAAAGTTTTGCAATGTATTTATTTAACAACAACAAATATTTGACTAATCGGCTAAAGAATTTATCCCCAAAAAATTTTAAAGTCATTATCGGAAGATATGGTTTATCCGTGAAAATAGAAAAAATTTGTGATTTGGTGGATGGATGAAGATGTGTGAAGAGAGAGAAAATAAAGAGCGGAGGGAGAAGAAAAGAAATGGGGGAAGAAGAAAATGCAGAGGAAGAAGGATATGAGGAGCTGGAAGATCCAAAATCCAATGCATTTAGGGTGAGATTAACCCATGTTTTTTACTCAAGTAAAAGTAAAAGTAACAGCATGGTATGTGAGGTAATCGAGGGAGGAATTATGTTATTTCAAAGATTGAGAAGGTAATTTAAAAGGGATTTTTACCCGGCAGACCCTATAATCTTTTGCAATTACCTCTACGACCTTCGAAACATCGATATTCCTCCTAGGACCCCGTAAACTTGCTCCGTCTTACCACATGAACCCTACCGTTAAATTTACACATCTAGAGTTAACTTCCTTGGTTTAAAAAGGAGTTAATATAACCAACCATGATCGATTGGCTAGAATTAACCAAGAAAAAAAACGCGGGGGCGCGAGCAGGAGAGGGAGGCACCGAAGGGGGGCTTGACCTGGGGTGGGCGAGAAGGGGATGGAGGGGGTCGACCTGGGGAGGCGCGAGGCGATTCGGGGGGAGGGACGGGCTAGGGAAGGGGGAGGGGCTGGGGGAGGCTTCAAGCGGCGGTGAGCAGAGGGTGCGGACGGGTGAGAAGGGGACCGAGCATGCCGGGGGAGGGGGGACCAGGGGAGGGAGGCACCGAAGGGGGGCTTGATCTGCGGAGGCACAGAGCGAGAAGGGGACAGAGGGGGTCGACCTGGGGAGGCGCGGGGCGGGGCGGGGGGAGGGGCGGGCCAGGGAAGGCGGCGGGCCTGGGGGAGACTTCAAGCGACGGTGGGCGGGAGAGGGGTGAGAAGGGGACAGGGCGGGCCGGGGGGGGGGGACTAGGGGAGAGAGGCACCAAAGGGGGCTTGATGGGGAGGCGCAGGGCGGGTCGGGGGGAGGGGCGGGCCATGAAAGGCGGCGGGACTGGGGGAGGCTTCAAGCGATGGAGGGGAGGGAGGGACTCGGGAAGGGGAAGCAGTGAGCCCGGAGGAGTTGGGGGTGGGGGTGCTTCGAGCAGAACCGGGGGGGGGGGGGGAGTTGCTTCAACCCAGGGGGCCTCGAGGCGGGGCGGAGGGCCTCGACGGGGAGGCGGCGGCCTGGTCGGGAGAGAGGCTTCAATGACGAGGAGCAGCTGGGCTCCGGGCCGACGATGCCGGGGACGAGGCTCCTCAGTAGCAGGCTGGGAGGGATTGGGGGGGGGGGAGATGGACAGCCTTCTCAGTGGCATTTATAGTAAATTTGATTAGCAAAGTGGGTATAACGTAAAGGAAGATAACAGAATCCGGTTAGTTTTAACGGTCAAATGGATGGAGGTTAACCACAGGGTTTGTAGTGTAAAGATTAACAAGTTTACGGGGTCCTGAGAGGAATATTGATATTTCGAAGGTCGTAGAGGTAATTGCAAAAGATTATAGGTTCCCCCGAGTAAAAATCCCAATTTAAAAGTTTATAAAGTTCGTAAAAATTCTTTTTTCTTTATATCTCTCCATACAAGTGGGCTTTATCATATTACGCTCCCATGGAAAATGATGGAAATGTCTAAGCCTCTTCAGGATTTTCATATGCATATTCTCCATGCCATAGTTTAAATAGTCGGTGACATTTACATTGATCAAATTATTATTCATTGTGAACTTATTTCCATATCTACAACAACTCTTGAAATCGTATAAGAATAGTTATTTGCTGAATATTGCTATTTTTAACATTGAAATATATGACAAATCATTAAAATATTTTATTATATAGCTTATATTATTAAATTGCTAAGATCGTGAATAGACAAACGTATTGTTAAATTATGTAATGGTAATTCTAAAGTTACAAATATCATTGAAATTGCCAATACTTAGGTTATCAATACAAATACTAAGGTCCTTCTTTCAGTAAATGGAGAGTGATATTTTACCTTTGAAATATCAAACATATTTTATCACGAATCCATTGTACTGCTAATTTTTTCATCAATAATAATATTATAATTTTGAAATTACCAATATATATGCTATCAAAATGTTGAACATGCGAGCCCACGGCGAGCCATTATGCAATAAATGTTATTGCAATTCACTCCTTAAAACTGAAATAAAGAGTACATAATTTGCATAATAGGTCCCTTAGTACAATTAGGGTTATGTACCATGGCCATCTTAATGATCATACAGCTGTTGATTCAATTATTGAATCATAGAGGCTGGTGCTTAGATGAATATCTAATGAGTTAGATTGAGGACACATCGAGCACCGTCAAATGATCGTTAAGAGATGATCTCCAGTCTGAGTAGGAGATGGCAATCCTTATCTTTAAAGGTTGATATCTGACCGACCTCTTGATGCAGGTCCTCTGCATATGAATAGAGATTCGGAGGTGTCGGATTAGTTAGGTCAAAGAGTTGACTTAACGAGATCAAGATAACCGAAGTCCTATATCAAATGCTGTCATGATATAGGCACGCATCCACTGACCGGAGACAGATGTGTTACTATATGTCTGAGTATGTACATTTGGCAGACCAATAGGTTGATGTGCATGTAAGGGTATATGAGTAATACGATCTCTCAAAGGGAACATACAGGTTCATTCACTGAACCGGAAGACATGAGCTCACTCATGAGATATTGGGAAGAATCAAATTCCGTGTGCACGGTCGTCTCGCTTTGGAAGCTTGACTGAATTTGTAGGTTTGATATATACTTTTGGAAAGTATATGATCAAGACCTAGGTATGATATATGCTTTTGGAAAGTATATAATCGATACCGACTCCCAATGATCGAATGAGAAACTTACTGATAAAACCATGAAGTAGACAGTATAAAGTTGATCCAATACTTCGTGTTTAGTCTGAGTCTTCCAGTATGCAGGATGTACAGGTATTGGGAATACCTAAGGGTGATGTGATCATAAATGATTGTATAACCATGACGCTTCCATTCCTAGGGAGTGATGAAACGGGTCTGGATTTTAGTGACTCCTCTCAGTAGAGAAGTGATCTGATCTTGGTCCAAGTGTTGGACATTGATCTGAATGTGATTCAGATACAATGAGAAGATTAGATTTATGGTCTTGATTTAATCAAGCATCTATGGGAGGCCCGCGATCTGGATTTGAGATACGATCTCAATATCCATGTCACTATACGTGGAACAATACAATCGCCCTGTCTTTATCTCCAAGTATCTACGGAGAAAGCACATTATCCTTGAAGGAGTTCATGGATAATTCTATTGTTGATTTATGTATCCGAGCATTAAGAAAATGGATAATTAAATGTGATTTAATTATCATGATTAATATGAATTTGATTCATATTATAAAGAGAGCTATCTTAGATAATTAAATATGATTTGATTATCAAAGGTGTAAATAATGTGAATATGATTCATATTATTTGAACACAAGAGAATAGAGATCCAAGATGATTAAGTGTGATTTAATTATCATGGATATGAATAATGTGGATAGCAATGTCCATATTAGTCATATATATTATAAATGTGATTTATAATATATAAGAGAGAGATGATTGTAATTTACATTTATTAATTAAATGTTAATGTGAATTGGATTCACATTGAACATTAAATTGAAAATGTAATTTACATTTTATTTTGGGTTGTGGATGTGATTCACAAATTTTTTAATGGCAAGATTGCAATGTCTACAAAATAATTGTGAATTATTTTTATAGAATAATTTGCAACAAATATTGTTGCATAATCTTGGAGATTACATTAAAGAGATGAGAGCCACCTTCCATGTATATGGAGTGGACGGCCACCACTCCTATTTGGAATGTGTGGCCGTCCCCTCCTTCCAACATGGAAGGAGGCACTCTCTCTCCTATGATCTCCAAGAGATCTTGATTTAATTTGGTAATTAAATTATGTTGATTTATCAACATATATTTAATCTAAATTAAATTAATTGTTGTTGGTTTTACCAACACAAATCTTGACCATTAAAAGAAACACAATCAATGAGAGCCATTGGATTTGTGTTGTCCCATGGATTGAGATCCATGGATCCCAAAACCCTATAAAAGGAGAGGCACCCCATTGCTCTTCTACACACACAATGCTTGAGAAGCATCTCTCTCTCTCTTTCTCTCTCTCTCCCTCTCATGGCCGTCCACCATGGATGCCCTAGAGAGGTTCTTTATCGCCGCAGCGTCGTCGTGATGCTGCCCGATGGTTTGCTCGTGGAACTCCGTCTACTTCAGCGTGCCTTACTCGTGAAGAAGACGTTGGATATCGTGTGTCGAGATCAGGAGATCCACCGCTTGGATTATCAACATGGATTGCGAGAAGAACGTGGTTCATCCCCGCGCTCGCAAGCGTCTCCTCCGTCGGATCGGACTTAAGACAGGAGGTCTCTTCGTTTAGAGACTCGATTACAACCACGCTTCAAGAGGTAAACCTAATACTTGTTTGTGGTTTAGACGAAACGATCCGAGAAGTGTTCTTGGATCATGTGGTTTCGTCACATAAATTTTTTTTAATTTCCGCTGCATAGAACAACTAGTACGACTAGTCGTTCTTCGTCGTATTCGATACGACGATCACGCTTCCGTGATGCGCTTGAGGATCTAACCATATCCTTCACAAAAATCTACTTTCTTGTTTAAATTTAATAGATAATGTAGACAGATGTTTTAACCTTGAATTTACCTAAATATATTGTAGCAATAACCCACTTTACCACTAAAATAAGTAGATGCATAAATTATGGAGAGGTTACTTGGAATATTTCTCACGAAAAATCAGTCAAACATCTCGAATTTTAAATCACAAATATTTTTAATTTGACAAACTACCAATACAAAATTGCAAATATAAGTAATGCACAATTAATTAATTAATTAATAACTGTTCTATTGATAAAATTTGTCAAAATAAAGATATTTTTCAATATTTTTACGTTCATGAACAAAGATGTTTAATTTGACAAAATATGAAAACAAATTAATAGACAAACTTTTTATTAATGAAACTTCATCTTAATTATAACTTTGACAAATTATCAATACATATCCATTCATAGGCCCATGAGAAAGCCTCGCATTCTCGGTAATTTGACACCTTTTTATTGGTAACTTGAATGTTATTACTTTCAAATAGTAATTTCGAAGTTATTAATAACGGTTACCTTTGTCAACTTACCCGTACATTTTTTATTAATAATATGTATAGACGATTTCAAAGCTATTATTTATAACTAATACATCTTGGATAAGTAATCAGATTCATTATTACAAATTAAAGTGGTCAAATTACTGATACAATAACGTTATGCTTTATTATTAAAGTATGTATATATTGGTAATTGGTAATTGATAATTTCAAAGTTGTCCTCCATTACAAATAATAAAGTAAAAAATTACAATATAATAGGCTTCGGTAATTTCTAAGTTAAGAAAAGCCTTGATTAATAAAATTAAAATACAATAACTTTGTAAGTAGCAATATGTATTTTGTCAACAGAAACATGTATTGATAATTTGAAACTTAAATTTAAATTATGTAATGTGGTAAATGAAAAATTAGTAATTTGTTCTGGAATCCTTCTGAATGATCATTTGAATCAGAAAACAGAAGGTTAAAACCAAGGAAACTAACTCATCAATACGGTATTATAAAATGTAATTAGGACAGAGATATTTCATTGAAATATAGATTTCCAATTTCTTCATCTCAGGCAAACCTTGTTCTCGGTTTATTGGCATCCAACATTAACTACCCTATGAATAGACTGTCCACGGAAAAACCTCAGGGGTCCGTTTGGTTACTGGATACCTCGGGGTACTCCAATGTATCCCCCTCAAATCCTGAGATACAAACGTAATTTTTTGAAAAGACATACCAATATTGAGGCGGGGATTTCTCGCCCGCTTAATATACGTAATAATAAAAGATAATTCCCATCTCACCGCATGTGCAACTAATTTAGAGTAAATTACATAAAAGTTCCTGAACTTTACACTCAAATTCAATGTAGTCACTAAACTTTTAAAAGTCATAATGGGATACCTGATCTATATGAATGGTTTCAATGTAGTACTTCCATCATCTTTTTCGTTAAATTATCCGTTACTTTCTTATTTATGACCATTTGTCATTTCCCTCTGGAGAAGAATGGAGGCACCCCTCCCTTACCTCCTCGCCCTCCTCCCCGTCGAGCCCTCCCTCCCCCTCCTCCCTTAGGACATCTCCACCTTCCTCGGCCACTCCCTATCCGAGATGGTCGGCATCCCCTATAGATCCCCTTTCATTTTCTCCATATATTTTTTGTACGCTTCAATGAGGCCATTGGAGGAAAACAGAGAAAAATCCGAATTAATAATAAAAAGATATGTAAAAATATAGAGTAAATATCTAATATGTGGAGAAGGAAGAGTTTGGATCTGATCTGAGTTCCAAGGCCATCGAATCTCTCCCCCTTTCTCAAATTCCATACCTTCTTCATCCCCTTCTTCACAACCACCTCGTTCCCAAATGTGTGGGAGTGAGTCAGCTCCACGATCTTCATCTCAGCACCAGGTTTGATGGAGACCTTTGCTGGACTTCCTGAGGGCACGATGGAGCAACCAAAAGGGATCCGAAGGGAATACGAGCCATCTGGGAGATAGAGTTGTCGAGGAAGGCGGAGATGTCCTGAAGGAAGAGGTGTTGGGAGAGGTCGACAAGGAGGAGGGCGTGGAGATGGAGGGAAGGGTGCCTCCATTCTTCTACAGAGGAGAAGGGCAAAATGGTCATAAATAAGAAAGTAACGGACAATTTGATGAAAAAAATGACAGAAGTACTACATTGAAATCGTTCCTATAGATAAGTATCACATTGTGACTTTTAAAAGTTTAGGGATTACATTGAATTTGAGTGTAAAGTTCAAGGATTTTTATGTAATTTACTCAATAATTGAGTTGGATAGTTGGACAAAATTTCATTAAATTTTCTTAAATTTTTAAACTAAGTGACTAGCGTGCAGAAAAAGACATAAATTTTAGGGAGTTCATCCGTACGTGCTGTTATGAGACGTGCCATTCATGATCATCCGAGGAAACAGATATAAGTAAATAAGTAAATAAACCTCCGTCGTGCCACGTTTATTTAAATTCCTTGCGTCTCCTAAGGTAGTAAACTAAGCAGAAAGTGTTGTATTTAGAATTGTAATCACACTTTTATTTGGAAAGTCTATTTAAATTACAATTGGAGTTAATTTGATTTTAATGGGAAACCAAATGATTTGGAGGGAAAGTTGACAATTCCCAAATTTAAAACATTGATCAAGCTTGGGTGGAAGTTTATTATCATATCAAGTGCCTCTAAACTTTTGGTGGGCTTATATATAAGTTCACACCTCAAGTTCTTGTAGCAATAGTAGAGAGGAGATATGGAGGGTCACACCAGTGCGCGCACGCGCTCTGCTCCGTCTCCGGCTTCGGCTTGGGAGAGTCAATTCGGATTTGGATACTTTTACTGTGGATTTCATTTAGTTGGTTGATTAAATTAATCAGACGGATTAATTTGGACTCAATTGAAATGGTAATCTGACTCAATCCAAACGACTCGTTTTAGCCACGGTTTTGGAATCCGAAGAGACATACCTGTCGAGGGACGTTTTCGGAAATCAAAAGGTACCGCACGCTAGGACACGTGAGCTTCTTTATATACACCTTATCCGACGCCGTTTTTCTTCACTCGCAAGAAAATCCCTATCACGTCGCCTTGGCTCTGTTCTCATTCTTCTCACAGACGACCTTGCTTCTCTTTCTCTCAGATGCAGTTCTCTAAGGTACATTCCAGGTCAATCTCGTCGGTGTGCGCATACGAAGATCGTGTGACGTAGTATCCTGGGAACGGATCGCCAAAACCCTACGCACCGGTATTGTGGGGGCAACATCCTCTCTAAGGACAATCCATTACATGGACGTTTGGTGACTTCTAATCTAATCTTTCTTTCATTTTGTTTGCCGTAATTCATTTATTGCTCTATCTTTTCTGGATCACGTCCTAATTCTTATTTCCGTATATTTAATCGATTCATACTTGCATTATGTAATCGGATAATGGATGGAAATGCATATTTATAATGACGTTTATCTATTATACATTTCTTTTAATTCATTTGGATATGTGTAATTACTACTTAAAATATACATTGATCATCATGTTAGTTAACAACAGAAAGGAAATTGACTCCTAAATAAAAAATCATACTGCTATTGTAACGGAACGGATCGTGACAATCAGCGGAAGTAGGCGATAGTTGATCGCACGACCGACCCGTTACCAAAATAACAAATGGCACATACGGAGCAGAGAAAAATATCAATTCCATAAAATGTCTCCAACTAGAGTTCCATTATTACAACTCTAAACTGGGAAATAAAAAAAATTAACTAATCTAGAATTTAAAAAGATAACAACTCGATAGTTCCTGTGGGCATATAGATATCCACTAGATCTCCACAAGATAATTCGTACCACACCAGCAAACTCAATGAGCCTGTAGCACGATCTAGAAAATGCAATCAACCCTATTCTTCAACTGAAATTAACAAACATAATTTGTATGAGCTTAATGCCTAGTATGCATCAGGGTCCATGCATGGGTATTCTAACGGTCTTTGATCCGTTAAAAATTATATACTTGGATTTTCATGCATACACGACATTTCGCGCCTAGATAACTCTCATGCATGTCTAAGTTCGATCCCTATCATGTTTAGTATGGCTTCTTTCATAAACATGGGTATAAATGTAAAGTAGGTAAATTACGTAAGTAGGCATGATAAACATTTATTTCTACTTGTGCACGTATTCCATAAAATACCAAGCAATTTACATACCTACAAAAATATATAAACCACTTTATATATTAGCCCCCATGACTTTGATGGTTTAACTTTTTTAAACCAATTCTAGCATAACATGTGATGGTTCTTTCTCTTGTTAAACCATTCTTTGTATTTTCATGATGGTTTTCCTTTATAAACTATTTTCTTGCATAACATTCATTCACGTATCTTTTTATACGTTTTCAACCGCTGGCACTTGCGGTCCATGACATGACATGACAGTGTAGCTACAACTGTAGAGGACTTAGCTTTTGCCTCAGTGGTTCCTTGCAACCATACGCCCCTTACGGCATTGCACCTTACGACATTAACTCGACCCCTTGCGGACGCTCATGTGATTCTTTATGAATCTGTGCCTTAAATTCCTTTAACGTGTAATTTTGAGGGTAGCACTTCAAATTAGTAAACGAAATTCCAATAATTGGTTGACATGTTCCTATCATAAATATCTAGGTTTTCTAAAACGAATGCTATGTATATTTTTTATTAGAAGCTTACTCCCTATAGTCTACGAAATCCATCAATGTAAGAAAAAATTCCTTTCTATTCGTTTTTTATGGGACTTGCCTTAAATGATGATATACTTACTTTAGTTCTTTCTTTTTTTTCCTATCTTGGAATATATTGATACTTACATGCATGACTATAAAAAAAGAACGGTGCATCACAAGTTCACAGACTAACAAGGACCAAAGCGTACGGCCATATGATTAATGTCAATAACTTTTCAATTGTCTAAAATTTTGTAAATGCTATTAATCATCATTCATTATATAAGAGAATCGAGACTGACGTGTTCACTTACGCCACCTTAGCCATGTTACCGCATGGAAAAAGAGACTCCCAATCATGTAAAAAGTTGGTATTTAGGGACTGACTGACCAAAGACAATTGTCAACCTATGCTTATGAAGAATTAAGATAAATCTGTTGTGAGATAATATATCCGACGAATTTACAAAAAATACCCTAAATATAACCTTAACATGAATATCTTATCTAATGCGAATACGTGCATCGTGCAGTGCCATAGTGTGAAGCAATTATATAGTAGGGATTATATGCATTATAATTTAAAGGTTTTATTTAATTATAAAACATAATGTACGAAAGGATAAGATGCGCAAAAAAATGTATGAAAACTTCATCCAAAAGAGAAGGGGTGGGGATTGGGCCAAAAAAACGGTAATTTGAAAACATATCGTGGATAATAGCTGATCAATTGTACGAGATATCATGGGATAACATTAGCAAGGAAACCTGCAAATATTAGGATATATTTCTAACGTATATTTTTTGATAGTTATGAGCCTAATATTACGCATATACATTTTGACAGTTCATTCCGGCGGGATCCTATATTCATGTGTACTACAAACCCAATATGAACATTTAAAGGTTATATTTCAGATGTGATTCCGTGTTCAAATGTATTGATACATACATTTATAGATCGCAATCCAGATTTAATGATCGTTCGTGCGTGTAAACCTAATCCGATATATACATTTAGAAATCGAATCCTAAAGCCGACACATACCTCGATCCAACGCTTATCTCTACTCGATGTGGTCGTTGCGCCTCCTTTTGATCACGGATCCGGGTTCTCCTCCTCGGATTCGATGTCGCCTTCTCCTATGATGAAGAGGGACACCGGTGAGATATCCCCTTCCTCTCTCCAACTCTCTTTCTCTCTCTCTCTTTCTCTCAAAAAAAAGAGTGACGTGAGGGAATGGGAAACCCTTGTGGTTTTAATGTTGATAATGAGAGGATTTAATGTATTAATTAAACCCACTTAATCCAAGATAATGTCCTTTTAAATTTTTTTTCAAAACAAGCTGGCCGTTACAATCTACCACCCTTAAAAAATTTCGTCCTCGAAATTTCTTAGTAGAAGGACGTACCAAAAAGTTGCGGGTACTTCTCCTGCATTTCACTTTCCAGCTCCCAAGTAGCCTCCTCTTTTTGGTGGTGCTGCCAAAGAATCTTGACCATCGGAACTATGCGCCGACGGAGTTGATGATCTCTACGATCGACGATTTGTATAGGTTTCTCTTCAAAGGTCAAGTTCGGCTGAACATCAATGACCTCGTGCTCGATCACATGTGAAGGATCAGGAGTGTACTTCCTCAGTATAGACACGTGGAATACATCGTGAAGTTTTGAGTATTGACGTGGTAATGCAATACGATATGCCATCTCTCCAATCTTCTGCAGAATTTTGAAAGGTCCTAAGTATCTGGGAGTGAGATTCTCCCTTTTGCCAAATCGTAAGACGCCCTTGGTTGGGAGATCTTTAAGAACACATGTTCCTCAACCGCAAAACTCAACTCTCTTCTATGACGATCGGCATAAGATTTTTGCCTACTTTGTGCTGCCAATAATCTTTTTCTGATTAGATCAACACCCTGCTTACTTGTCTGAACAAGTTTCGGTCCTAAGATGTGCTTCTCGTCAACATCACTCCAACATGAGGGTGATCTGCAAGGTCTCCCATACAATGCTTCATAGGGTGCCATCTTGATGCTCGAATGATAGCTATTATTGTAAACAAATTCCACTAACGGAAGATGTCTATCCCAGCTGCCCACAAAATCTAAAGCACAAGCTCTCAACATATCTTCTAGTGTCTAGATGGTCCTTTCTGACTGACCATCAGTCTGCGGATGAAATGAAGTGCTAAACTTCAATTGAGTGCCCATAGCATCCTGAAAACTCTTCCATAAATGAGAGGTAAATCGTGTATCCCGATCAGATACAATTGATGCAGGAACACCATGAAGGCTGACAATCTCATTCACATATAATTCAGCTAGACTTTCTGTCAATTGATCCAAGCTGATAGGTAGGAAGTGTGCCGATTTGGTTAATCGGTCAACAATCACCCATATGGTGTCATAATGATATTTTGTGGTCTTGGATAGTGTTGTTGAGATTTTATGCGGTTTAAAAAGTTGTTTTACCACGTCGTTGTTGTCCCACACAAAACCGCAATCAAACAAATAATATTACAACTACGAGCACGACCAAAGTACAGAAAAAATGTACACGGCAAGTAGAGGATCGAATCCACAGGGACCAAGCAAATTTGCAATATTTGTTCTTCTTTCAAGCTTAATTAGAATTTTAATCCATGATGACGAGAGAAAGATATGAATTTTTGAAGAGACGATGCAATCTACGGTGAAAGTACTTCCAAGAACTTAAAGTTAACAAATGAGGGCATGCGTGCAACTAAATAAAATAACGGGGGCCGAATTGTAAATTAAGATGAAAGAAATAAGAGGTCACTTGCAATGTTTCAATAAAAAGTGAAATGTAAAACTTGCGATGAATTCATTTAAAGAAAACTTAGAGATGAAAAGAGACCTTACAAAATCGAAATGCTTTCAAGTTAAATTCAAACAAAACCAACTAGTGTAAAAATGCAAGAGAACTTATAACATTAGAGTTGTTTCCTTCCAAATTCAACTTAAACAGATTAATCAAGGGAATAAAAATGCAGGAGACAAATAATAGGGAGGAGAAATGCTTCTCTATCCGGATACGGAATGAAGACGATGTCGACGACGATGGAGACGGATGCGTGGGCTGCTAGATGCGTGAGTACGGAGGTGCGGGCTGAAGTGGCGGTTGCTGAACGCACGGAAAGGCAGCCGCTGTGCAGGCTACACTTGCGCACAGCAATGGAGGACGCGCTAGAGAGGAGATGGCCGGTGGCTGGAGGTTGGTGGCCGCTAGACGTGCGGCCACTTGTTGCTGCAACTGATGGTGCACGCCAAGGGTGCGAGGGAGGCGTGTAGATTACTTGCAAGAGGAGGAGGTCGGGCTCTTCCTGCGGGTATGTGCGTCAGTCCTGCACGAAGAAACGAGAGAGAGATAGCATGTGGCGAGAGAGATAGATAGAACGAGAATAGAGAGATCGAGTATAGAGAGGTGCGTCCATGGGCTTGTGCGTGAGGGAGAGGGACCCTTTCTATAATGGTATTTGCTTGAAGACATCCCATGCAAGTAGAGACAAAATATCATTATTAGTGTATAGAGAGTTAATTTTTTTCCATGGGGAAGGATGAGTGTAAATGGCTAGAATGCATGGGAATGGGAGCGAATTTAAATGCATGGGAATTGTGTTTGTAAGTGGGGCTCCATGTGCATGGGAAAGGGAATTGTAGTGCCCCATGTGCAACCAATAAAGAAAGGGTATTTTACCTTCAAGCTCCTCTCCATTTCTTTCCAACGAAGTATGTGTAGAGCCAAGTTGGATGAAACCATGTGTAGGTTTGTTTGATTTAATTCAATGCTCTAGATATAATTTTATTTTTCCCTCTTGCTATAATATATATATATCTGTGTGTGTGTGTGTGTGTGCGCGCGCGCGCGCGCGTGTGTGTGTGTGTGTGCGTGAGATTTGTTTAGTTTATATTTTTGGTGTTTCTCTTGGATGATTTATAAATATTATCTCACCATAAAATAATATATGAATCAACATCTAAAAATATTTTGCCAGATATATGATCTGTTGATTTATGCAATGGTTTGATCGATTTTATGTAATAATGATGGTTTCCTCTGTTGTATAAATAGAATGCGAATTTATCCAAGATTGAAGTGTATACATCAAATAATAAGGTTGTTCTTTACATAATTTGATCATATTATAGCATGTATATAATGTATTCATAACACCCCCATACTTAAATCTTGCTAGTCCCAAGCAAGAATAAGATAAGTAATAATGAAGGTTAAGGAAGATAGCCAAGATAGATCGGGTGAGGGTTTGCAGCAGACATACCCACAAAGTCTTGAGTTTTCAGATCCTAACCACACAAATACACAGACTTCAGTAGAGTTGACCCATGGATTAATGATTTGTTCGAATTGTCGACTTGACTCGAGTTTTGTAGTTTCAACAGCCTCTTAGTTCCAACAAAATCAGACATGGTTTCAGAAGGTCGATCAGGTCAACTCATCTCTAAGAAAAGAGTATTCTCTTTGACTTTAAATGGATATAAATAATGTTAGTGATGGTTTTAGCTTTCGTGAGTCAAGAGAAACGAGCTAACAACACAATCTATCAAGGTACCGAATGATTCCCTACTCATATAGCCTCGGTCCTCACCTGAATTCAGGCATATTCTCTTTTCACCCAAGTATGTCAGCACAAAAATAGGTCATAATTCTTTGGAGAATGGGACTTAACTTTCGGGGTTTTCCGTAGACCGCTTTGGGCTGTTGCTCTCATTCTTTTCCTTTTACATAGCATAACCCTGGGCCTCTTTGGGCCTCTTTTAAAAATTTAGGTAGCATCATTGGGCTGCTACCACGGCTTTTTGGTGGAGAAGGCTTATTTGGTGGTCTTCTTTCGTTGCTTTTGCTTCGCACATCTTTGCATGATTGGTGGTTTTTGGCATTTGTATTGCGATATGCCTTTTTGTGGTGTTTTTGTTTTGGGTTTGGCATCAAAAGGTAGTATCAGCTTAATATTGACTTTGGAGGCACGATACTGGCTTATTTGCTGACATACTTAGACTAGAGAGATCATGTTGCTTTTGAGTCAAGTTCCTTCATTAGCTATAGATAAGGTTCAGGCATTGGCAAAACCAAGAGGACAACTCCTCACCTCAACTAGATTGTAATTGTATCTCGTAAAATAAACTCAATCAAGCTAAGTGCAATGTGCAGTTGCTTAATATCCACTGAAGAGTTTAAGAGTGCTACTAGTTTCTCAGGTGATCTGGTTAGATACAGAAGTTCATTCACCAGTAGAGTTAGTGGAACTGAGAGAATAAAGTCCATATGGACCTGAAGAAAGCTTAAAACTCATGCCTAGTGAAATTCTGATGAAGTTAAGTGGATTAGGGTCAACTCAACCTCAATCGATTTATGTAGTGAAGATCTGATTTCTCAAAATAGGATAAAACTAGGAAGGATGTATTTTTGGTGGTTTTCTTGCTTTTGAAAATATTTTTAGGGGAATTTTTGCAAAAGAGAGATTTTTTTGAAAGAGTATGCAATTTTGAAAAACTATGCAGACACCCCCCCCATACTTATCAGAAACCATGTCCTCATGCTAATAGGATGACCAAAAGAAGGGGTGAGTGACTGTGAAAAGAATTTTTTGGGTTTTTGTTGTTTTTTGTTGTTTTTATTTTTTTCTTGTAAAGTGTGGAGGTGGACCCCCATACTTATCTAATGCAAAGAGGAAAGAGAAGGATACAAAAAAAGGAAAAATACCTATGGGTGTGGACCCACAAAATGTTGTTGGTTTAACGTCCCAACTCGACGATTCAGCTTATCAAGAGTATCCAGTGTTGCGTGTGAGTGCAGAAGCTGTATTCAGAAAACCCCTATGAAACCATTGGTTCAACATGAATATCCTGACCAAGATGTGGGAGTATGATTGATGGGTTTGATAGATGTGTGATATCATTAACATATTGAAGAAAGTAATTGGTTGGTGAACAGGAGTGAGAGATGGAGCTATCTGATCTTGGACTAGATGTAGTGGGAGGGGAATATGTGAATTGTTGATGGGATCATGGATCAGAAGTTGGTTTGATGGGTTGAAGTCAAGCTCCAAGTGACCAATAATTGATTCTTCCATCAAAGAAGGTTGAGTGGTTATAAGCATGTGATCCTCCAACATATATTGTGATAAATCATCGTTGTCCCTCAAATAATCATCATGGCTATTTTTAGAGGTATCTATTGTCAATTTCATTTCAGTTTTCTGCTTGAGCCATGAGGGTGCTTCTCTCCCAGAAATATGATTTGGGTATTCAAAGGTCAGGAGCAAGGATGTGTTGGCAATTGAATTAGGAGGTATGACAATAGAGGTCGGATTTGGCAAAGGTTGTGTCGCATGAATGATTGGATGATTGTCTTCGAATGTTTTGAGTAGTTCCTCGGTTTCATTCCAAAAAGGATCGGAGAATAAAAATTCATTCAGATCAGATTCTGACTCAGTAGTAGAAGATGTATTCTTATAGTCATCAACTGAATTGAGTGGATCTTCTTTCTCAATGGTGAAGGCAATGGAGTTGGAAATCTCATCTTTGAAAGGATTATCATAAAGGATCTTTAACATATAATCATGTGTTGGTTGGAAGAGAGTTTTGGTGCATGAAGAAGTCAATTCCTTGTCTACTATGTCCTCATATTCAAACTCTGAGTCTGGACTTTTTTCAAACATCAAATCTTCCTAGATTTCTTCGCTGGAGTCAATACCAATACTATCCTCAAATTCAACTATTATCTCAGACCAATCGATATCATTAGTAGATTGAGATTCATAACCTTCAGAATAGTCTAAGGAAAGATCGATGCCATCATTAATACATGTATTCATCAAGAGTGGGTCGTGATCGAGTTGTATTAGGGGTGTGATCTCAATTTCAAAAATACCTTTATTATACTCTCCAAAATCATTCTGATCAATATGATTCATGAATGTCGAAATTATATCACATTCCTCCTCAATTTCATCCATAAAGTCATATTCCGTAAGATGCGCCTCAAGATCACAAAATGAAGTATCATGCTCAAAGTTTTCGAGTCTTTCCGAGAGACAACATTCATCTATTAAATCATTGGGCATCTCAATTAATACATGGTCTGACACAGGAGGAGCAAAGATAGGGATATCATAAAATTTCGCCAATCTTGGTTTGAGTAGACATGGAGATGACACTATTTCATTAATAAAATCTTCTTCTATACATCTCACATCTAGTTCATCAAAAGGAAGTATCTTTGTTTGGTTCACTGATATTGGGACCCATTTTTCTTCCTCCCTTGAGTGTCTGAAATCCTCAATTTTCTTTTCTTGATGTTTCTCAAAATACTGTTGAGATATATTGCATTCATCCATCAAACTATTTGATCTATTCATCAAGTGAGCACGAATTTCCAAAAGTTGTTTACTGACATTCTCATGCATCCTATTACACTCATCCATAAGTGCTCCCTGGTTTTGTTGGATTTGGATAGCTAATTCATGAAGAATATGTTGAGATTCACTTTCATGGGTCGGTGATAGGGGTAAGGAGATTGAGTGATTTCTTAAAGAATCGGAGATTAGTCCAATATTCAAAATGGATGAGTGTTCTGCGTTTGAAAGTGGTTTGGAAGAGACAAAGGAAGGGCATGCAGGAGAAGGTAATGCAAGAAATTCCTCTAATATAGGGTCATCATGGGGTGGTTTTGACGTTTGATCGGATGATTCATTCTTTTTGTGTTCCTGATCTTCTTGATATTTTTGCACTAGATGCATCATTTCATCAATCTCAAGCTCAATCGGTAATAAAATAGTTGGATCAATGGGTCGAGAAGATCGTTTCCTATCCTCCAAATAATTCAGTGCGATAGCTCGATTCAGCCTTGTTTTCTCGTTCATCTCATTGAATATAACTTGAATTTTTTCCATGATTAAAGATTCTCAAGTACAGACAAGTACACAACAGATTAACACAAGACAATTTGTTGATTCACCAACTCTACACAAAAATTGTTGCGGAAGCGGTTATCTTTTTTATATTAGTTTAATGATTCAACAAAAGTTTTCAAAGAAATTAGGGTCCTTAAAGATGAGGTGGGTGTGGAAGATTGTGAGAAATCGATATCCTAATCCGGCTGGAGGATCAAGGGTGCGGTACTCAGATCGTGAGATCTGCTCTTCCCACAAGAACCTGTGCCCAATGCGTCGAGGAGTTACGATTTCTCTCTGCAATCCCATGTAGCACCAGGGATTTTTGTCTCTATCCAAGGATTCTATGTGCTCGTGATTTTTGTGCCATACACGTGCATCAAAACAAGCATTCATAATTTTTTTCCGCTTTCTACTAGGGTCACTGCGGTGGCCTTTCAAGCTTATCTTTTTAATATGATTAAGCACGATTTTGGTGGTCTTTGAATTAGATTATCAGAGGAAGAGGACCACAGAGATGATGCAATGAAGAACTCTTTTTTAATTTTTTTCAGTTTAGTTCGATGCGCAAACAAATGCACGAAATATAAATCTTAGAATGCCTAAGTGTAAAAGAAAACTCACAGCGCGTGCACTTCTGACACTAAATCCGTAATGTTTTATCCTGTTGATGGCGAGCTTTTCCGAGAAAGGGGGGGACAATTTTTTTTACTTAGAACAAGTTACAAGTTTGCAAAAAAATGCATGGATTCTTCTTTTTTTTTCTTTTTTCGAGGTTCAAGTACCTGAAATAAAAAATTACACGGATTAGAATATTGAAAACAAGTTGAAAGTGAAGAAAAAAATTTCAAATGTTGCCAAGTCCCCGGCAACGGGGCCAAAATGTTGTTGAGATTTTATGCGGTTTAAAAAGTTGTTTTACCGCGTCGTTGTTGTCCCACACAAAACCACAATCAAACAAATAATATTACAACTACGAGCACGATCAAAGTACAGAAAAAATGTACGCGATAAGTAGAGGATCGAATCTACAAGAACCAAGCAAATTTACGATATTTGTTCTTCTTTCAAGCTTAATTAGAATTTTAATCCACGGTGGCGAGAGAAAGATATGAATTTTTGAAGAGATGATGCAATCTACGGTGAAAGTACTTCCAAGAACTTAAAGTTAACGAATGAGGGCATGCGTGCAACTAAATAAAATAACGGGGGCCGAATTGCAAATTAAGATGAAAGAAATAAGAGGTCACTTGCAATGTTTCAATAAAAAGTGGAATGTAAAACTTGCGATGAATTCATTTAAAGAAAACTTAGAGATGAAAAGAGACCTTACAAAATAGAAATGCTTTAAAGTTCAATTCAAACAAAACCAACTAGTGTAAAAATGCAAGAGAACTTATAACATTAGAGTTGTTTCCTTCCAAATTCAACTTAAACAGATTAACCAAGGGAATAAAAAGCAGGAGACAAATAATAGAGAGCAGAAATGCTTCTCTATCCGGATACGGAATGAAGACGATGTCAACGACGATGGAGACGGATGCGTGGGCTGCTAGATGCGTGAGTACGGAGGTGTGGGCTGAAGTGGCGGTTGCTGAACGTACGGAAAGGCAGCCGCTGTGCGGGCTGCACTTGCGCACAGCAGTGGAGGGCACGCTAGAGAGGAGATGGCCGGTGGCTGGAGGTTGGTGGCCGCTAGACGTGCAGCCACTTGTTGCTGCAACTGATGGTGCAGGCCAAGGGTGCGAGGGAGGCGTGTAGATTACTTGCAAGAGGAGGAGGTCGGGCTCTTCCTGCGGGTATGTGTGTCAGTCCTGCATGAAGAAATAGATAGCATGTGGCGAGAGAGAGATAGCATGTGGCGAGAGAGATAGATAGAACGAGAATAGAGAGATCGAGTATAGAGAGGTGCGCCCATGGGCTTGTGCGTGAGGGAGAGGGACCCTTTTTATAATGGTATTTGCTTGAAGACATCCCATGCAAGTAGAGACAAAATATCATTATTAGTGTATGGAGAGTTAATTTTTTTTTTGCATGGGGAAGGATGAGTGTAGATGGCTAGAATGCATGGGAATGAGAGAGAATTAAAATGCATGGGAATTGTGTTTGTAAGTGGGGCTCCATGTGCATGGGAAAGGGAATTGTTGTGCCCCGTGTGCAACCAATAAAGAAAGGGTATTTTACCTTCAAGCTCCTCTCCATTTCTTTCCAACAAAGTATGTGTAGAGCCAAGTTGGATGAAACCATGTGTAGGTTTGTTTGATTTAATTCAATGCTCTAGATATAATTTTATTTTTCCCTCTTGCTATAATGTGTATGTGTGTGTGTGTCTGATTTGTTTAGTTTATATTTTTGGTGCTTCTCTTGGATGATTTATAAATATTATCTCACCATAAAATAATATGTGAATCAACATCTAAAAATATTTTGCTAGATATATGATCTGTTGATTTATGCAATGGTTTGATCGATTTTATGTAATAATGATGATTTCCTCTGTTGTATAAATAGAATGCGAATTTATCCAAGATTGAAGTGTATACATCAAATACTAAGGTTGTTCTTCACATAATTTGATCATATTATAGCAGTATATAATGTAATCATCAGGTAGACCGACAACGAAGTCCATCGTTATGTGCTCCCACTTCCATTCAGGTATCTCCAAGGGTTGAACAGGTCCTGCTGGACGCTGATGTTCAATCTTGATCTGCTGACATACCAAGCATCTAGCAACAAATTCTGCGATGTCATTCTTCATCTTTGGCCACCAAAAGTTTCGTTGCAGATCCTTGTACATTTTCGTTGTACCTGGGTGAATGGTGTACATCGATCTGTGTGCTTCGTCCAGAATCTCCTGCCTCAACTCATTATCACTTGGAATCCATAATCTGCTGCGGTGTCTTATAACTCCATCTATTCCGATGGTGAAATCAGAACCTTCCTTTCTAGATGCTTATATAAATTTAGGAAAATCAACATCTACTTTTTGTGCAGTCAAGATCTTCTCAATTATCTCTGGTTGAATCTAGAGCGTTGCAAATGATATCTTTCTCGATCCACTCAAGAAAGGCTTCCAATCTTCAAAATCCTTCACCATCTTCCACTGAAGTTTTAAACTAGCCAGTTTACCTTCCCATTTTCTACTCAATGCATCCGCTACGACATTTGCTTTTCCTGGATGATAATTGATGGCGCAGTCATAATCTTTTAGGAACTCTAGCCATTGTCGCTGCCTCAAATTAAGTTCCTTCTGACAGAAAATGTATTTGAGACTCTTATGGTCACTGAGCACCTCAAATTGTTCACCGTAAAGATAATGCTGCCAAATTTTAAGAGCAAAGGCTACCACTGCTAACTCTAAATCATGAGTTGGGTAGTTCCTCTCTTGCGGTTTTAGCTACCGTGAGGAATAAGCAATGACTTTCTCATTTTGCATAAGAACACACCCGAGTCCAGTGCCTGATGCATCTGTGTATACAACAAAACCTCCACTACCTTACGGTAGGGCCAAGATTGGAGCTGTAGTCAATCGCTGCTTCAATTCTTGAAAGCTTTGCTTGCACTTTTCAGATCATACAAACTTCACATCCTTTCGAGTGAGCTTCGTTAATGGTAGTGAGATCCTTGAGAAATTCTGAATAAATCGCCGATAATAACCTGCAAGCCGAGAAAACTTCGGATCTCAGAAACAATCTTGGGTTGCCTCCAATTCATCACAACTTCTACCTTGGTTAGATCTACCTCAATGTCGTCCTTAGATACCACATGACCAAGGAATGCTACTCTATTCAACCAAAAATCACAGTTGGAGAATTTTGCATAAACTGGTGTTGCCTCAGAGTTTCGAATACAATCTGTAAATGTACTCGATGCTGCTCCGGATCGGATGAATATATCAGTATATCATCCACAAATATAATGATAAATTTATCAAGGTATTCTCGGAATACCCTATTCATTAGCTCCATAAAAACTGCAGGAACGTTAGTAAGACCAAATGGCATGACCAAGAATTCATAATGACAATGCCTGGTCCTGAAAGTTGTTTTTGGTATATCCTCCTCTTTTACTCGAAGTTGATGATAACCCGTACGCAGATCAATTTTTGAGAAAACTCTGGCTCCCTGCAATTGATCGAATAAGTCATCAATGCGAGGTAACATGTATCTATTCTTCACGGTCACTGTGTTTAGACCTGATAATCAATGCAGAGTCTAAGAGACCCATCTTTCTTTTTCACAAAAAGAACGGGTGCTCCCCACGGAGAAACGCTGGGACGTAATAATCCCTTATCCAATTGTTCTTGTAACTACTTCTTTGGCTCCTCAAGTTCTGCATGTGCCATTCTATACAGAGCCTTGGAAATCGGTGCCGTTCATGGGATCACATCAATTGAGAAATCAATCTCTCTATGAGGAACTAGTCCAGGAAGATCGTCTGGGAAGACATCGGCAAACTCTCTGCCGCATCTAAATCTTCAAGACGTGTATGTGATGATTCAATGTTAATTATACTAGCAAGGAACGTGATGCAACCTTCATCTAGTAGTTGGCTTGCTTGTAAAGATGAGATAATCAACCTCCCACTCTTACATGTGCCCCGAATTATTATCTCCTCAAGATTTGGTCTACTCAGGATCACCTTCTTTTCTCGACAATAAACCTAACCAATCCATTCCCAAGATGACATCATAGGTTGTGATGGGTAATAATATCAAATTGGCAGTGAGGGTGTCTTCTTTTACCAAAACATGTACATCCTTTAAGTACATACCCGTGGCCATAATATCACCCATTGGTAAAGAAACTGTAAGTGCGTAAGGAAGCTCAACAGCTTCTAAACTTAACTTTTTCGCAAAAGCATTCTAGATAAAGGAATGCGTGGCACCATAATAAAAAAGAACATGACATAAATGGTTTTCAATTAGTAGAGTACCTTCCACCGTCGTGTTGGCACCTTCTGCATCCTCAAGAGTGATAGCAAAGACTCTTCCTGCTACTTTCTTTTTCTGCTCGAATGGCTTCTTCTGATCCTTGACATCTTTCTTACAATCTTTCATGAAGTGACATTTTTCTCCACACTTAAAGCGAGTAGTGGTTGGCTTGTAGCATTCTCCTGGATGCGTCCTATCACAATGCGTGCACACCTCAAATGTGTACTTCATGTTTGCTGGTGCATCATCAATCTTTGTCTTCTTGGCATTCGTTGCAGTGTGATTCCTCTTGTCATTGAAGTTCGGCTTGTGAGGGCGCTTACGAGGGTTCGCTTGTTGTATCGTCCGGTATGCTGCATCGATCTCCACTGCTGCTGCAACCGCCTCAGATAAGGTTGTGGGACCTCTAGTCAGCACTTTCATGCTTAGTCCCGCATTCAGGCCTTTTATAAACTTTTTGGCTCGTTACTTTTCATTGGTACAAATACCCTTTCCATACTTTTCCAGTTCTTGGAATTTTGCTGCATATTCTTCGACTGTCATATTTTCTTGACGGAGATTTATAAACTCTTGACGCTTAGCATCCTTAGCATGCTCAGGGATGTAACGCTCAGTCAACAAATTCATCCTACTTAATGACTGGAGCCTTCGAAAAGTGGATTCCTTTGCATGAAGTCCACTACTCCTTTGCATTGTCCCGCAGACGAAATGTCCCAAAGATCACTTTTTTCCTCAGGACAATCCATTGCCTCAAAAGTCAGCTCCATCTCTCTTAGCCAATGTTCGGCTTTTTCCGGCTCATGCTCACCCTTGAAAGCGGGCGGATCGTGCTGGATGAAGGTCTTTAGAGTTAGTCCACCCGAGTTGGACGTCTGACTCTTCTGTTGCTGGGTCATTAGTGTCATTAACTCCAGCATCTGCCTCCGCATACCCATAACAACCTCTTGGCTCGTCGATGAGTCACGGTCTCCAATGGCTTCAATTGCACGTCGAGGAGCCATCTGATTCAAAAATTGCCAAGATCAATGAGGTGTGATACTAAATCTCTCTCTCTATATAAATCTTAGATCACTAAGTTTTGTGGATATCCTATACCCAGAGGAACTCTAGCTCTGATACCATTTGTAATGGAACGGATCGTGACAATCGACAGAAGCAGGCGATAGTTGATCGCACGACCGACCCGTTACCAAAATAACAAATGGCACACAAGGAGCAGAGAAAAACATCAATTCCATAAAATGTCTCCAACTAGAGTTCCATTATTACAACTCTAAACTAAGAAATAAAAAAATTAACTAATCTAGAATTTAAAAAGATAACAACTCCATAGTTCCTGTGGGCATACAGATATCCACTAGACCTTCACAAGCTAAATTCGTACCACGCCAGCAAACTCAATGAGCCCGTAGCACGATCCAGAAAATGCAATCAACTCTATTCTTCACCTGAAATTAACAAACATAATTTGTATGAGCCTAATGCTCAGTATGCATCGGGGTCCATGCATGGGTATTCTAACGGTCTTTGATCCGTTAAAAATTATATACTTGGATTTTCATGCATACACGACATTTCGCGCCTAGATAACTCTCATGCATGTCTAAGTTCGATCCCTATCATGTTTAGTATGGCTTCTTTCATAAACGTGGGTATAAATGTAAAGTAGGTAAATTACATAAGTAGGCATGATAAACATTTATTTCTACTTGTGCACGTATTCCATAAAATACCAAGCAATTTACATACCTACAAAAATATATAAACCACTTTACATATTAGCCCCCATGACTTTGATGGTTTCTTAAACTAATTCTAGCATAACATGTGATGATTCTTTCTCTTGTTAAACCATACTTTGCATTTTCATGATGGTTTTCCTTTATAAACCATTTTCTTGCATAACATTCATTCACATATCTTTTTATACGTTTTCAACCGCTGGCACTTGCGGTCCATGGCATGACATTACAGTGTAGCTACAACTGTAGAGGACTTAGCTTTTGCCTCAGTGGTTCCTTGCAACCATACGCCCCTTGCGGTGTTGCCCCTTACGGCATTAACTCTGCCCCTTGCGGTCTCTCATGTGATTCTTTATGAATCTGTGCCTTAAATTCCTTTAACTTGTAATTTTGAGGGTAGCACTTGAAATTAGTAAACAAGATTCCAATAATTGGTTGGCATGTTCCTATCATAAATATCTAGGTTTTCTAAAACAAATGCTATGTATATTTTTTTATTAGAAGCTTACTGGTTATAGTCTACGAAATCCATCACTGTAAGAAAAAATTCCTTTCTATTCGTTTTTTATGGGACTTGCGTTAAATGTTGATATACTTACTTTAGTTCTTTCTCTTTTTTTCCTATCTTGGAATATATTGATACTTACATGCATGACTATAAAAAAAGAACGGTGCATCACAAGTTTACAGACTAACAAGGACCAAAGCTTACGGCCATATGATTGTCAATAACTTCACAATTGTCTAAAATTTTGTAAATGCTATTAATCATCATCCATTATATAAGAGAATCGAGACTGACGTGTTCACTTACGCCACCATAGCCATGTTACCGCATGGAAAAAGAGACTCCCAATCATGTAAAAAGTTGGTATTTAGGGACTGACTGACCAAAGACAATTGTCAACCTATGCTTATGAAGAATTAAGATAAATCTGTTGTGAGCTATAATGGGATAACATTAGCAAGGAAACCTGCAACTATTAGGATATATTTCTAACGTAGATTATTTTGATAGTTATGAGCCTAATATTACGCACACACATTTTGACAGTTCATTCCGACGGGCCGCGGGATCCTATATTCATGTGTACTACAAATCCAATATGAACATTTAAAGGTTATATTTCAGATGTGATTCCGTGTTCAAATGTATTGATACATACATTTATATATCGCAATCCAGATTTAATGATTGTTCGTGCGTGTAAAGCTAATCCGATATATACATTCAGAAATCGAATCCTAAAGCCGACACATACATCGATCCAACGCTTATCTCTACCCGATGTGGTCGTTGCGCCTCCTTTTGATCACGGATCCGGGTTCTCCTCCTCGGATTCGACGCTGCCTTCTCCTATGATGAAGAAGGATATCGGTGAGATATCCCCTTCCTCTCTTCAACTCTCTCTCTCTCTCCCAAAAAAAAGTGACGTGAGGGTATGGAGAACCCTCGTGGTTTTAATGTTGAAACTGAGAGGATTTAATGTATTAATTAAACCCACTTAATCCAAAATAATGCCCCTTTGATTTTTTTTCAAAACAACCAGACCGTTACAGCTACTGTTTTTTGAAAGATATTAGTCTGCATCCAAAAACTGACCCAAATCCAACTTCGATATAACTCCTTCCAGTACGTTTCTGGTAAAGAAATATCTTTTAAGTTCATCCGCTTATTTGTGACCATCCCAGAGGGGCAACATACGTAGAAGCTGAAAAGTGGAAAAAAATGTTACGAGAAGATGTGCAGTAACAAATCAAAATAATACTAATCACAAAAGAACATTATTATCGATAATTTACGATGGTGGCAATATAATAATGCATTATCATGGAATATTTAGTATTTATGTATTGGGCATATAAAATTCTAAGGCATAACACCATCCAATTTCCATCCGCATTTGATATAAAAGTGCACCCGTGATTTACAGGTGCTTCGAATGGGTAAAATCATCAATACAATTTGCTCCGGAAACTGTTTCTCCATCCAACTAAGCAAATAACCTATAGTTTATAGGAGCGATGGGATATCACTAGGGATGAATACGAATGTAAATATATTCGTATCCAATCTACTATCGTATTCGATATATATATATATATATATATATATATATATATATATATATATATATATAGGAAAAAATGGGGCTTCCCCCACCCCATTTTTCGACGTTTTTTTTTAATTTTTTTTGAAAAATAAAACCATGTATATTCATCCATATATCTCTCCTATATGCCATTCGAATTTCGTCAGAAACAGAGACTCCTACGGCCTACATCTCGATGGTATCGATTTAAAAAAATCCTATTACCGTTAAAAAATTACTGTCCGGATCGAGGCCGTAGGAGTCTGTTTCTGACGAAATTCGAATGGTATATAGGAGGGATATAGGGATGAATGTACATGGTGTTATTTTTCAAAAAAAATAAAAAAATTTGCCCAAATAAGGCGGGGTAGCCATGTTGGCTGCCCCTAGGGAGCAGCCACATATGACCCATATATATATATATATATATATATATATATATATATATATATATATGAGGAAAATGGGGCTGCCCCCTAGGGGGAGCTAACTTAGCTCCCCCCGCCCTATTTTCTTCAAAAATTTTTATTTTTTTGATATTTTTTTCCATGAATATTCATCACTATATCCCTATATTATGTCATAAAAATTTCGTGTGAAACAGAGACTCCTACGGCCTCCATCCAGACAGTCATTTTTTTAACGGTAACAGGATTTTTTAAATCGACCCCGTTTGGATGGAGGTTGTACGAGTTTCTGTTTCGCATGAAATTTGAATGACATAATATAGGGATTTAATAATGAATTTACACGGTTTTAGATTTCAAAAAAAATAAAAAAAATTTGTGAAAAAAGGGCGGGGGGAGCTAAGTTAGCTCCCCTAGGGGGCATACACATTTTACCCATATGAGAAAAGGGAGCCTACACCCAGGGGTGTAGGTAACTACCTACACCTGACTCATTTTTTTATAGATTTTTTATTTTTTTGAAATGAAATCTTGCGGGAATTAGATCACTATGTACCACCATGATGTCATTCAAAATTCAACTTAATTCGAGACTCTTATCATCTTCATCAAGACTACCAAGTTTTAACAGTCTCAGAATTATTGAAATTGACCCCTTCTAGATGAATGTGTTAGGAATGTTTGTTTTGCATGAAACTTGAAACACATGTTCCTCTCAATATATTAAGAAAATCCCCCTAAGGTTTCATTCAACAAAACTCAAAAATCATGCAAAAAAAAAGGCCGGGTGTAGGTAGTTACCTACACCCTGGGCTTAGGCTCCCAGCTCCCTATATATATATATATATATATATATATGGAAAAAATGGGGCTGCCCTGCCCTATTTTTGTCAAATTTTTTTTATTTTTTTGAAAATATCATCATATATATTCATCTCTATATCTCTCCTACATGCCATTCGAATTTTAATAGAAACGGAGACTCCTACGGCCTCCATCGAGATGGTGTCAATTTAAAAAATCTTGTTACCGTTAAAAAATGACTGTCTGGATGGAGGTCGTAGGAGTCTCTGTTTCGACGAAATTCGAATGGTATATAGGAGGGATATAGGGATGAATAAACATGGTGATATTTTTCAAAAAAAATAAAAAAAATTGCGAAAATAAGGTGGGGGCAGCCATGTGGGCAGCCACATTGAACCCTATATATATATATATATATATATATATATTGACATTTGTATTAGTATTCGTTTTAAAATGGATGCGGAATAAATATCATTTTGACATTCGTTAATGTTCGCATTCGTATTCATATATTCGTTTTTATACATATGTATTGTAATAGATTTATTTATAATTGTGTAACAATATTTTATGAGTGCATTCACCATTGTTGATATAACCATTGTTGATATAATTGTTATGAAATTACTATATTTAGTATATCTATTTTATATATAAACCATCTTAAATGAGTATATTTTAGTTGATCTATTAAATATTTTTGTTATTATTCGTATCAGATTAATATTCATTTTACATTTGTATTCGTTTTTTAAGAATATGGTAACATATTTTTCACATTCGTCAATATTCGTAGCTGCATTCTTATTCATAATTTAAAATAAATAAGGATATAATTATACCTATATTCATATCCATATCCATATCCGATCATTTTCACCCCTAAATATCACAACTGAGGTAATATTATAAATGCTTAAAACTAAACAATAGAAAAACAATATAATCTCAGGAAGCAGATCAATTTTCTACACGCATTTGAAGCAAATAAAATATTATATCGCAAATAATTTAGATAGGGATATAGGTGTTACCATTTTATTATCCAATATAAAATATGGATATTGAAATGGAATATTCATATTTAAATGGATACATTGTAGATATTAAAAATTGCAACTCGTATTTTATAATTCAGATATAGAAAGAAATAATCTCAAATCGAATAAATATTTTTAACAAATGGGAAGGGATTATCCTGCATATAGCCTTCTAACACTTGCATTCAGTAGGATTATTACTATATATAAAGTTGAAATTAATATTTGATTAAAAAATTTAATCATATAAAAAACAAAGAAAAGAAAAATATCAATACTAAATTTAATAACGTATATAATAATGATAAAATATTATAGATATTATATTTTTGTTCCAACAATTGAAATTAACTCTAGATACAATTGCAATAATAAAAGACCCCTCTTTGTTAGATTGAAAAATTAGCCCTTAATTTAGAATATGTGCACAGTTGAGACCCTTTCTTATAATTTACCCTATATTTTATCCAAATGAAAAATATGAATGGTGTTGTTCTCGTTGCGTTATTGAATCATCCAACGTCGAGATGCCAAGTGTTATAAATCATATCTTAACCTGATAATTATAATTTTATTTTTGCAAAAATTATGGATGTGATATATTTCCTTTTGTTGCCTACAAGTTTCTTAAAATTAACGAATATTTGCAAAGAATTACACACTGACCAATTGTCCTATTACACTAAAATTTCATTAATTAAGTTCATATTTTCCGTTAAACTTGTAATGATGTATATTTAAATTCTCAACGAATAATGCAGACATTGCGATATATATTTCTAGCAGGAATCATATAAATCGTGATCCAATTAGTAAAGTTTTGATAAAAAAAAATGAATAGCCATCGTTATACAAACTTTTAATAACGAATCATAAATTCATTGCAAATTACGAGTGAAAAGTTAATTTGGCAACTAATAATATTTATTTTTACAAATTTAATCTCGAAAGATAGAATAAAGAATATTTTAATTATTTGTTGTCGTAAGATAATTTTTATGGTAACTACATGTTCATCTTAAATAGCAAAAGAATATTTAAAATTAGTCATTAAGTGCTAACAAATTATTGTAAATATCATAATACATGATGTTGGAGACGTGCATGATTTTTCTAACAAAAGAATGCAGTTAAATTATCACTCGCAATGAATCCGCCAGGGTATGTTTTCAAAAACTCGTAGGAGCCTCTTCTATACATCTAATGACTCTCTACTTCATTACCTTTATTCTATTATGTTGAACTTAAAAATCCTAATAAATGCATGTAAATACTCTTAATTTCCATAAATTAACATTCCTCCCTTGTTGTATAAATATTGTATAAAATATATTTTTTTAATACCAAAATTATAGAATAAAGAAAAGAAAAGAAAAAGAATAAAATATCAAAGATATTTTATGATCCTAAACCCTCATACCGAGGCATCTTGATGACTGGGTTGACAAGGAATAAAGAAGGGGGAGGTAAGGGCCAATAATTCAATAAAATTCCCAGTTATTTATTCATTCATTATTCATTATTGGGACCTATTTTATTATCTACTTTTTATCCTCAAATAAAAATACTTTATAAATGAAAGTTGTACATAATAAATACAGAAAAATACAAAACTGATTTCATACAAAAATAGTATACGATGTAGAAGTTATACTTTGAATAGTATTCCAAAATCTTAACTTTCTAGACCCATATTTCTCAAACAAAAACTCAAAATATATCAAAATACCTTTAATTATATATAACTTTTAATAATATATTTAATGAAGATGATTTCATATTTCCTGTAATTAAGGTGTGAAGGTTAGGTTTTAGACTTCTATTGTACAATATACCCGATTAAAATATTCATTTTATTTATTATTTAATATTTTATAATTTTATAATTTTATAATTTTATGATTTTATAATTTTATAATTTTTAAATTTTTAAATTTTATAATGTTTAAATATTATTTATAGTATATATGAATATTAAAAATAAAATAAAATAATTAATAGAATATTAAAATAAAATATTTATATAAAATGAATAGATGAATATACAATAACTATACATATATAATAAGCATACCTATTATTTAAGTCTAAAAAAATATCAAAAAATATAATAAAAATAAATTTATGTCTATAAAAATAAGTTCTAATTTTCAAAAAATAAGAAAAGAAAATAATAAAAAAATACAAAATAAAAATAAGACACAAAAACATAAATAAATATACTTATGTATTAACCCTAAAAAGTGACTTGTAATTATATTCCTCAAAAAAGTAAATAAAAATCATAATAAAATACTACATAAAATAATAACATTTATTATTTTATAACTCAAAATTAATAAAATAATTTATTCTTTTTTATCGATTTTTCAAATTATTTCTGGTCAGGTTTTTTCTGATCAGTTCATGTGGACCAACCAAGTTCGCCCGACCATTGACATCGATCAACTCTCTAACAGAGGCCCCTGTTTGTCAGGACCTAGGTCCTAGACCTTCTTATCGATTTTTTACATGCCGATTCTTTCACCGATGGGCGTGGGTTCCTTCGCCAAATCTTTTTATCGATCCCTTCTCTTGCACGCCTAGATCTTTCCTTGGGCTAAGAATCGATACATCGTTGCCATCTCCTCAATCTTCCCATCCTCTTGGTTAGCATGCACATAAACTCATCCATCCTCCCTTCTCAAATTAGAGTCCTTTTAGCCCCTTTCTCTCCTTCCTTTTGCACCTTAGGGAGTGAGCTTTGTGACAGGGAGCTCACCTAGCTCTTCATTGGATCGAGGGAGTGGTTTCAAGGTGATCTCCAACCATCTCCGATGCTTTCTTAGATTAGTCTTAGCCTTAGTTTTCATTCATTACATTTATTTTGAGTTTTAATTGCTTGTTTTAGTCTAGCCAAGCCCCCTTCGTAGTTCGCTGGAGTTCGATCTCCAGCGAGCCCTGTTACCGTGCTTCATTTGTCATCAACCTTGACTTCAACCCTCATCTACATTCCTGCCACTTCTCCACCACATTCCGCCTTCTGCTCACCCCAGATCATCCTATGATCTGCCTGTTGGTGCTCCTCCCTTTGCCTCGCTGGAGCGCCTTCGCCCGTGACACCTACGCCCCATTTCAACACCTGGAGGGTCGAGGCATTTTGCCCTCGACCTTTAACATCTTTTTTGCAGGTCTCAGAGCCTCAATAACAGTTGGAGCATTTTTGGGTTGTCTGCCTAAGGATCATGGAGCGTTATAGCTCTGACAGCCTCGTGCGAGCCCTCCGGCCTTTATTAGAGCGTTTTGAAGCTTCTAGCTCACAGAGGAAGATCCTAGGTGCCTTCTCGACCATTTTGAAGCGTTAAAGAATGACAAAGGAGACTGACATGGCTGGAAGAAGATTGCATTGCCGGAGGTTCTTCCATGTTCGTCCATCATGCGTCTCCATTGTTGGATCAAGAACAACAACCCAGTTTGCACATCCACCATCTGATCATTTGATCCAGCACCGTCAGATCACCGAGGGAGATATAACACTACAAAAAAAGCGCGATTGGCATGCACTGTCTGCCGTGCACTGGGCGAGCACAAGTGCTCGCTCAAAGCCTAGCGAGCACTTAGGCTGCACAGGTGCTCGCCAGCATGATCGCCCATTGGAATCTGGAGGCGCGGTTAAGTCTTCGTAAATGGGCGAGCACTTGAATAGCACATGTGCTCGCCCGGTTGTGCTCGCCAAGTTGAAATTAAGGGCGCGGTGTAACGGGCACGTGCCATTTTCGGGGCGAGCACCTAAAGAGCACGGGGCGAGCATGTAAGTGTGCTCGCCCGCGCCCGTAAATAGAATGACGGGCATCCCCGTCCCCTCATTCTTGCGCGAGTTACGTTTGGTCTCATCCCCTCCGGCGACGAGAGCTCCGCCGGTAGCACGTCAAGGGCTTCCCTTTCGATCATTCAATCGCACATACACCCTTCTTTAGGTATATCTTATCATCCTTTCTCTTTGTTTTGCGTATTTCATTTGATTTCATAATTGTTGTAGTAGATTTAGGGTTTTGATATTTTTATATTTTGTTCTTAAATTCAATCTCAGTAGTTGTTAGTCTTTTTGCTTATGCTTCTTATAGGTGTTTAATATGTAGTTTTACTTAGATTTAAGTAAATTTTTGTCTAAATGCTATGAAATATTATAGGCATGTTAAGTACTTAATTAAATGACACAGCAAGTAAAGTGCTTAAATGGTGATGTAGGTGAATGTTGGTACAGATGGGATGAGAGATACATTAGTTTAACACTAGGTTCATATATTAGGTTCATTGAAAAGTGTCATAAGACTAGTTTAATAACATTAGGAATGTTGATATATAGAAGTGTCATAACATTAGTTTCAATACATTAGGTTCACTGAAAGAGATGATGGGAGATACAAATCCTTTGGAAATAAGAATTATTTAGTCAACGTAGAATTAGACATTTATTTAAGTTAAAATCATTGGTGCGTGATAATCATAACTATAAAACAAAAATTTTGCTTCTGTGATAATTTATTATCACATTAAATTCTAGTTAATGTGATTAAGTATATCACATTAACTTATAGTTAGTTTGATGATAAGTCTAAAATACTATCCATTAATTATTAGAAAATCGTACAAAATCCTTCACACACGGTGCGTCCTTCCACAACGGGTGGTGTGTGGCTCTGCACAACGGGAGGCGTGTGCAACACATTGGACGATTTGATCACCTCTAACTGTGTTATATTTTTTTATTTTTTCACAGCACTATTGGACTCACTTTGGGATGTTTATCCCAGACCAATGGTCGTGGATTTTGATGTTTGCAGGTTTGAATTTTTTTTGCAGGTGCCCATCAACTCTTAGTGACCCAAGCACTGTATTAGGCACTAAATTAGGATCACACTTATCCCTATCCCCATCGTTAACCAGTCAAATTTACGTAATTGTCCGGCTAATATAAATGAATAAATATTTTAAGATTATTTTATAGTCTCATTTGTAGCACGTACAAATGTATGACGTACAGGGATCTTAAAGTATTACATTTATATTAGCTTTCCTTAGTTCGGAGATCCCGGACTAAGGGGGTCCGTAAGGATTCAAACTTACTAAAAGGTGATCGTTATCAAGCTCTTTATTTCTTATGGAAATTCGGTTGGCTGATAATGAAGTTTTTTGTGTTGACTTACAAGATGATACTGACTCTAGAAATGATGACTCAGAAAAATTAGAAAATGAAGAAATTTCTTTTAATCCCATCGAAATAAATGATGAAGATTAGTTGTAAGTTTTATTACACAATTATAATCGAATTAACTAAAATCTTAAGCAATAAATATGTAATTAACTATTACATCATCATTACAGTCATGACGGGTTTTGGACGTTCCGGGGCGCATGGATCACATAGATGCAATCGTCCATCTTCATCAGACACACCTTCGTCCAGTAGGCAGCCCACCCCGGATGCTGTTCTTGATTCACAATCCGACGAGGTCCGCCGGGTGATAGCCTACTACGAGTCTCTTGGTTATCCTCCGCCACCCTTTTATGTAGGAGGCTATGGAGAGCCATCTACCTCAGCAGCCCTACAGAATTCCCAGTCCAGGTCCCCATACCATCACGGACATCGATGGGTTCTGACTCTCCTTCTTCTGAACGTCTGATCACCTCTGTGCCTTTACCTACTGCAGTTGGATAGACTTCGGTGTCCCACCCTTTGTTGGAGGTTACGGCGGATGGGAGGTAAAATTTTTATAGATTTTGTCATTAAAATTTTTCCAAATATTTATAAATTGTATCATATTTAAATTTTTTAGCAAATGAAGGGTTTTTTTGAATAGTAACAGGGTGGCAAATGAGATAACCAACATAATAAAGAGACACTTGACTTCCATGCAATTTAGATGGTGTCGCATCCCTGCTGCAAAACAGGAGAGACTGTTTGACATGTTTCTGGTAAGAAAAATTTCTAAGAAGTGATACAGAATTTTTTGGTCAAGTTTTTTGTATCTGATAATTTGTTGTAATTTTCAAAGTAGCTTTCGCCTTGGCTCTGGTCTGGGGAAGGGGGCTTATCGTAGAGCCTTCATTCGTTTGGCAGAAAAGAGAATGAGCGATATATTTTTCAAGGCAAGGAGAGACTCGCATGCGAAGACGGGATGTGAGGAGATGAATTTTGAGGAGATGAAGAGGTTCCCGCCAATATGGTGTACGGAGGATAGGTATTGTATTTGTCAAATAATTTATAATAAACTTTTTAAAATAATCAATAATCATAACATAATCCTTGCAGATGGGCGGATTTCTGTGATGCATTCGTTGCGGATGCAGAGTTTGGAAGAAGATCTACGGCGGGAAGGACAAACCGCCAAAAACAAAGGATTAAGTCGACAAGTGGTTCTAAAAGCCACAATTAGATTAGAGCAGAGATGGTATTACGATTTAAAATTTGTTTTTGGAGATCTACTTTAATATAATGCAATGTTGTTATTACATCTTAAAATTTTTTTTTCAGGCAGCTAGGTTGGAAAGGGAACCCTCTTTTTAGGAGTGGTGGTTGAGGTCCCACATGAGTGGGAGAGAAGGAGAGTCACAATGGTCCACTCCTGAAGCAGGAGAATCATTGGTAAGTCTATCAATTTATTTGCAATTAAAGGATATATTATAACTCATATATATATATATTAAACTTTGTATTTCAGGATCGTTATTTGACACTATCTGCAGAAAAATGGGGTGTCGATCCAACTGGAGAGCAACCACCATTTGATAAAACGATCTAGAAGCAGGTATAGATAAATATTATCTTACTATACTCATTTCTAATATATAATTTTATATTAAATAATGAAAATCTTATAAGGTGTTGGAGGAGAGGGACGTTGTGGCGAACAGGAAGCAGACGCTTGGTGGTCTTCCTCCATATTATGTAGAGGAACATCGTCACTCCTATTCTGCATACTCTCAGCCGTCGTATACACAACCACATCCGTCCCAATCATCAATTCCAATGGAGTCGCAGATGGCGATGATGGTGGATCAAGTGACGAAGCTCCGAGAAGAGTTCACGGCGTACATGTAAGTATTCTACTTATATAACGAGTGATAATTTTATATTTCTATATCTACAAAATGCATGTAATAGATATATATCTTCCATATATAATATAGGTTGCAAGGGTGTGCATCTCAATCTGAAGAGATTGAATCTGATGATGAAGAGGAGGAGGAGAACGACCCTGAAGAAGAGGCACACATGTATGCGAGGTTTAAAGAAAAGGAGAAGGAAAAAAAGAAATCAAAGCAGGGTTTAATGTCTAAATTCTTTAGATCAAAGAAGAAGTAAATTATTGTTGGTTTTGACTTGTATTGTTGTTAAACTTTTAGCACGTCTTTTAATTTATATGAACTTTGATAATATAATTTGTTGTAATTTACTTGTCGTTGTCGCTTCAAATATATATTTGTAATATTTAGATGTTAAATTTGAGCGTTTATTTCTAAGTTCATGTATATTGCATGACTTTCACTTGTCAGTGCTAGTTATCTTAGTTAACGAACTGCTATAATAGATATACCCTTAAGGAGCTCTTATAAGTTCCTGCAGTGGTTTATTGTCATGATATACTTGTTTGACAGGGCATCAAAACCCCATCGAACCTGTATAATTTTTTTCCCTGGAAATCAGTTTGGGCGAGCACATGTGCTCGCCAGGTGCTCCGTGATAGATCGCCCTATTTAATAGGGACGATCACTTCGGCGAGCACATCTATGCATGTCCGACAAGCGGGCGAGCACATAGCGTCCCAATGTGCTCGCCCACCAGCCGGAGCGACTCTCATAAAAGCGAGCACGCTCTGAACGAGCACATGTGCTCGCCCACCACTCGGGCGTGCACATGGCGGGCACTAGGCGTGCACATAACGAGCATTTATGTGCACGCCAATCCCACCTTTTTTTGTAGTGTAATCCTTGACTTCGGTTGTGAACCGTCATCGCTTGCCCTTGTGTTGACACGTGGATTAGTGGCACCATCCGATTGTCATTCGCGTCACGTTGTGTCACGTTGTGGGTATTTTGCATTTCAGGCCCTTCTTATTTTTTATTTAAATATTACTTAAACTTTGATTGCACGTTTAACACATGTTTTAATATTTGCATACCCCCTCCCCCCGAACTTTGGCTATTTGTTGATAGGCCCACACCAGCTCACCTCATGTGGCCTCTCACTTTAAGCATTCCCCATAGCTTTTGATATTTAATTTTGGTCCAGAAAAATTTTACTTATGTTGTTATTTTTTGGGATAAATTACAGCTCGGTCCTCGATCTTTATTTTATTTACAAAAGACCATTTCAAACTTGTAGTTTTTTTATATTTTCATATTTATTTAAAAAAGAAAATATACTCCGAAAATTCCACAAAAATAGACATAGGTTCCTGGATGCTTGAGATTTCATGCCATATTATTTGAGCATTTAATGAATCTGTGATTCATCACTCTAAAAGTTGAAAATAGAGCTTTGTTCCCGAGTAATTAGATGCATATTTCCACTTATATTGCATAATTAGCATTCATGCATGCATTGATAACATCTGCATTTTAGCATTCATATTGCATAAAATAAGAAGCTCATTTCACTTGTAAATATTCACCTTTATATTCACCATATTTCACCTATTTGTATATATTTTATACTAAATCTAAATCCAATAAAATCAACTCCATAGTGTATATATTACTAACACTAATTAAAGAAAAATATCAAAAAAATACTAACTTGCAAAATGGACCAATAAAACCCCAATCCAAGTTTGAAACTAAGAACCTTAAAATGCACATATCTCTCTCATACAACTTCCGAATTAGGTCTACTCACTTTTAAAGTAATATACATTCAGAGACATTCGAAACAAGACCAATTTTATTAAAATCGGAGCTCGTATGCAAAACTTGGGTTTTGGGCCCCTTTTGTATATTGTACATATTGACCGTTTTACCCCTGTATTTTACCATTTTATTTTCCTAATTCCAAAAAAAATAGATTAAGTTGCAAATATTCTTTTCATATTTTTTCTAACTTTATTTTGATTTTTCTCTCTTCTAAAAATGACAAAAAAAGTGCAAAAGACAAAATACGGTATTTTATATCTATAAGGTACCACCCAAAAATACATTTTTGTACAGATCACGTCCATTGATTTTTGACCCTTCACAAAAGTTGTAGATCTCGTCGAGACGAGCAACTTTTGTGTTGATCACTTTTTGATTTAATTCCTTTTGTTATTTCTTTTTTATTTTTCTTTACATTTAATTTTTGAATTTTCTAGGAGCGACATGTGGCAGCTCCTGGAGCTGTCACGTCTCACCCCATTTTTTATTATTTTATTAATTTCGGATTTATCTTATTATTTTAGGATTTATTATTTATTATTATTTTACTGTTGTTATTTTAATTATTTTTAGTAGCCTACTATATTATTTTATTAATAATTCATTTTATTCCCCTTTTACCTCTTCCCTTACTTGCCTTCTACTCCAAGCCACCACTTTCTCCACAACTCCGTTACCTCCACCCTTCTCCAACTTCCCTCCTTCTCCTCTTTATATTCCCATCCCCTCCTCCATTTTCCATCATCCGCCATTCTACGAGTTAGAGAGGTTCGAGCCCCGTTTAATCCGTGAGGTGACAGCTCCCCCCTAGACGTTGAGCGACGACGACCTGCAGGAGAGATCCGTGGTTAATATCCGCGTAGCAAACTTCCCATAAAGATCGCAAAGCTTCTCCGATTTTTCGTCGAACCGGATCGAGGCCACAACCGGAAGCCGCACGACGCGACTCTACAATCCGACGAACAACACGGGTAATTTCTCTATCTCTATCTTCTACATTCTTTTTATCTAACAAATTTTCCTTGTTGATCACCACATCATAATCTTTATCACCACATTTTTCACCACATCACACACAAATCATCATACAAAAACCACCATCACCCAAACATCTTCATAACCATCACAATAACCATTATCACCACCACCATCACAGTCACCCTATTCATTCACATTTCTATTCTTGTTTACAAAGATAATATAAAAAAATACAAAACAAAATTACAAACAAAAAAAACACAATCCCAGGTTCTGCACGGCAACCCTCCTCCATCCCAGCTGCACCCTCAGCTGTGCGCGGCTGGGCACTGCACCACCGATGCCTCTGCAACGATAGCGGCAATCACAGCCACCTGCGTCACCCCTGTGCAGCCCCCTGCTCCGCCGGCTGCGCGACGCTCCAACACCCTCCGCCACCTGGTCCTCGACAATGGTGCCATTTGACGATGCGCGGACCTACCCTTTTAATGTGGTCTGATTAACTATTTCGTTGCAGTCGGATAGATCCGCGTCGATCAAAAATAACCGCACAACTCGATTAAATCGTCGAATGAAATTATGTGTGGTTCGATGTTTGTTTCGCCTGGGCAAGCCCCAGGGTCGACTCAAGGAGGTAAAGGAACAACTCGGGATCAAGTTACAGTGATTAGATTACGGTTTTCCAAGTGGTTTTTTTTATTTTTTTATGCAATAAAAAAGCCAAATGCAATATATGAATGAATTAGGTTATTAAGAAAATCAACAACTTAGCCAAATTTAATTTTAATGTAAAATTAGTCTAAATTGGCCAAATTATATTTTTTCTATAAACCTAATTCAATGATGAATGCAAATGTATTTTTTTGGAA
Organism: Ottelia alismoides; assembly: GCA_037367405.1. Lineage (NCBI taxonomy): Eukaryota > Viridiplantae > Streptophyta > Magnoliopsida > Alismatales > Hydrocharitaceae > Ottelia > Ottelia alismoides. The sequence continues at coordinate 601,904 of JAZKJV010007543.1, read as the reverse complement.
TTTTTGGATTTAAAATGCACAAATGAAAAATGGAAACTTTTTTGGGTTTTTATGTAATTTTTCGTGAAAATGATAAGCAACACTTATGAAAAAATTACTGGAAGTTAAATATGATGAAATGAATCTACACTAATTTTTTTATAATTTTCTGATACTTTTTTATTTTTTTATGATTTTTTTACTGAAAACAGAGCGAGTGTGAGTCTTTAATTTCTAATTTATCCACTAAATCAAATCATCCAAAGACCTATTTATCTCAAATAGATATTTTAGTAAGGAATCCAGGAGCTTTGAAATTTCTCAAAAATATTATTCGTGTAATTAATTAAAAATTAATTACCTAAATAACCCTAAAATTTATTTTATGCACAAGACAACTCCTAATTGGACGAAATTTGGACAGTAATTAAAGCACAAAGATGCACGATTCACAATTTTTTCACAATTTTTGGAGCAATAAATAGGCCTATGCGAATTTCAGAGCGTAAATGGGTAAAATATCACTCAATTTCGATCTCTGATTATTAATAAAATGTCAAATGCTCAAAAATGTAAATAAATAGCCACGAGTTAACGAATTAATTGCTCTACATCATGCTATTATTCATTGAATAAAATGATGCTATTTTAGAGTCCAAATTAACATGACAATGTAGGGGTATCAATGCAATAATGAATATGAAACAAACAAACTACAATTGCGTACAGGAGCACTTTTGCAAATAAAATAATTTAAAGGACAGAATATGCAATTTTTACAACTAAAATAAGAAATGGACCTTTTCTTTTGCTTTCTTTCCACGCAGGGGCGGCTAGGGCTAGAAGAGTTGGCGGCGGCGGCGGCCACGCGGAGGGTGACGAGCTTGGGGCAGCGTACGTACGGTAGCGCGGGCTCGGGCCACGTAGTGGGGAGCCTTGGCTGCGGGGCCGGGACGCGGTGGCAGCAGGAGCACACGCCGCGGGAGGAGAACGTGAGACGGAGGGCGATGGGGAGGTTGGCTGCAAGAGCTCGGAGGCGGCGGTGAGGCAGCCGCGGGGTTGGGCACGTGGGTGGAGGCACTGCACGCGGTGGTGCCGGTGCTTAGCAGCGCGCAGAAAGCACGCGAGGGGTGAACGGGGACGGGAAGAGCGGGGCGGCGCACACCTGAGGTGGAGGTCGCCTGGGCGGCCTACGGCCGCGTGCTGCTGCACGTGTGATAACCAGGGAGATCGAGGGTCGTACAGTTTCATAAGGCAAAACCGCAGTCGGTGTGTTGACCGCTCAATAATCCCTAATTAATCAACAATGAACCCACAATCAAATATCAAACAATGACGAACAAATGTGGAGTCAAATTTATTTTTAACTCTACATAAAAGATGTATAGGTGCAAGTATGTAGAGAGTTCGAACACAGGGAGCAAGGCAGGATAGATCAAGCAAGTGCCAAAAGTGATGTGATTAGTTGTCTACAATATGCCAATGTTATTGTTGGTTTTTAATTTTTAATAATTTTTTTATTTAATTTTTAATTTTGTATTTTGATTTTTTAATTTTCTGATTTTATATTTTCTTTTTTTATTTTATATCGTTTTTATTTTCTTTTTCAATATAAGAATATATACAATATAAGAAAAAAAGATTATTATATTTATAAAATTAAGGAAAAATGCACAAAAATTAAGGAATCAAATCTTTTTGGCTTTTTTATGTTTTTTTACTGTTTTTGTGATTTTTTGGGGGGTTTTTCAAAATATTTTTGGTATTTTTAAAAGGGGAAATACAAGAAAATAGTGAATAGCAATGCTGGTCGAAAGTAAAATAGGAATGAAAAATAGCAAACAACCATAAAATTTTCCCAAACTAATTTTAAAATAAAGATAATAAAATAGGGAAACTATAGAACCTGGGTTTATATTTTTAGG